>CM036541.1:7327275-7854775 GCA_020745685.1 Tautogolabrus adspersus | reverse complement strand
GACGTTTTAGTTTTTACTCCAATGTTCAGGTATCATATGATCTAAAAAGGAATGTACAAATCAGCCAGATTTATTGGTCCTGTTTCACAGATTGTCTGCAAAGGCAGTGGGGAGATATTTCCTCTAGATTGAGGAGGAGTTTAAGGCATCTTTGAAGTAGCTGTAAGACTTCTCAGGGCACTAAACTGCCATGTCACATAGGAGACCAGATGCATTGCACACTATAGAGGTGAATTGTCATTTATGTGACAATTAAATCCCAAAATCCCAAAGGCACCTCTCTCATACAGAATCAAGGCTTTTCAGCAAGGTAGAGTTTTTTGAAAGAAAGGAATGCACATTTTGTGTCTCTTATGCAATAATAACTGCAACACTTGTCAGTTTTTGTCCACAAACTTTAATAGCACTTGTGATTAAATGTAGCTCAGTAAATTTGAACCTAGGTTATAAGGGACTTCTGGCAAACATGGCCACTGGTAAAAGGCCTTTGTTGTGACAGTAAACAAAGGCTCTAATTTACCATAATGGTTCTATGGGTCCAATGCTCTGGGAGATGCAATGGCCAGTCTCAGTAGCTTAATTATCTTTCTAATTTGTATTAGCACTGGCTATCCTCTCAGGGATAATTATGTATCTAGTGCATGAGAGAGCTTAATGAGGTTAATTTAAGTCTTTACATGGAATACGAGTTCAGTCACCTTAAGGAGGAAAAAAGGCCCCACCACTGCTGATTGCTATGTTTTTCTCCTATATAGATGATGACCATAAAGTCTTGGAAATCCCAGTGGAGGGCAGAGGTACAGTGAACTTATTCTCAGTGGTAACTGCAAGCAGAAGACACAGGTTTGTTTGTTCGAAATGAAGGATGGGCAGCGTTCTACAATAGCTAAACCTTATCCATGCTGACATGTTGAAGATATAAATCAAGGAATGTTCCTATCAGATGGATATAGTGTTCCTATCCTCCACCACCTTGCCACCACTTCCCCTTCCAGTGACATTATAAAGAAATCCAAGCAATTCTTCCAACCAAATGTTGTTGTGCATTGAAGTGAATCATGTTTAGCAGCTACTGATAAGAACTCCAGCTTGCTTCATGATAAATTCTGACTAAAGTCCTGTGATCATGCATCATTTCCTTCTCAGTTCATGCATTCCATGCCTAGCACCACCAGCACAAAAGACTTCATATTCTCTCTTACAACTGAGTGTAATCCACAACTAAAGAGCCTTCATTTATTTGCTACACCCCTCCCTTTTTTGCTTGCTCAATACTTTGCTGTTTTTACTGCAGGTTAGGAAGGGAAACTATCTTATCTGTGACTTGGGGGGATTTATTAGTGCAAAAAAGATAATTGCTATTCATAGGCCACTGGGGGCTGATTTACAACCACTAATATTTAGGATTCCTAGTGCCGTTTTTCAGCTTTTTTATCTCCAGCCCTGCCTGCAGCATGAGGGGAAGAGAGGTCAGGTTGGACGATGAGGGATGGGCTGGGCAAAGCCTCAACTCACAGCAATTTGGCTGAAGACTGATGTGAGAGGAAGTTGCTGACATGAAAAGGCCTCGTCCACTAAGGTCTGCCTGAAGCTGACAAACACCTGTTCTATTTCATTTAATGAGTCTACAGCTCAGGTCTGATTTGTCCCTTTTTGTGTTGAAAGCAACCCTCAGAAAACTTGAAAATGATACAAAAAAGGAAACATTATAAAGAGCAACTTTTCTTAAATCCACCCATTTCCTTTTTTTCTTTTTTTTTACAATCCTGGTATGGGGATTTGCTGTGAGGTACTGAATTATCCTCACAAAGGTCATACTTTGGTTATGTTGATTGTCTTACCTGAAACACAGGTAGCTTTTGTGTGTAGCTTGGACAGAGTTTGTTGCAGGCGAAACAGGAAATGAAGAGTTTTGGGCCTGTCTGTCCATGCTGATCCTCCAGCTGACCGGGAGGCAGTGGAGGCTTCAGCATGAGCACTCAGATGTGAGGTCATAGGTTCAAAGCCCAGGTGTTGTGCCTCGCAGCGGGACAATTCCCAGTCTAAACAGTGTAAATGATTTCAGAGAATGTAGAGGTTAACCCGAGATCAAGGAGCTCCTCTTCTGAAGACACTCTATTTACTGTATCTGTCAAAGACACTACTTTGTTACACACTAATAAGTGTGTGTGGGGTTTCTCTGTATCCTCACTTTACATTTAATAACATAAACTTGAACACTGTAAGAACACTTTCATACATTCCTGTTCACTGCTAAAAAGCTAATTTCAGTAAACCCCAACACTCTCCTATTGTGTTTTGAACAAAAGTGATTCTAGATCACTTTGGATAAGACTTAAACAATTATCAAATTACATTTTCAATTTGTTGTCCAAATGAAGACAGCATGTTGGAGGATGTAAACCGTGATATTACAGCAGGAGAAAAAAATGAACGCTGCAAGAGAATCCCGAGAACACTCAGCTGCTTCCCTTTGATTCATGTTCCATTGATTTAATTTCTCATCCTTAAGAGATGTCACTTTGTCAGAAAATGTATTCATGGAGCATATGCGACTCTTAATAACGCTAATCTTTTTGCCAGAGCAGAAATCTCATGGAGGGATAATCTGAGATAAATATAGTTAATTGAGGCCAGGTGAACTTTCTTTATCAGCAGCACAGTCAACCAATCTGAAGTAAATGTGATAATTAGAATGGAGATGTCTTCACTTAGAACAGAGCTTGCTCCTGTCCTACAGCCATTTTCCTCAAATTATATCTGCTTTCAAAACAAATAATTAGATAATCTGAAAGCAATAAGCAAGAAAGACACCTTCCACAGTTGCCCCCTACTCGCAGTTGATACTGTGCACAAGTGGCAATGCTAATCTTTAACATAAATTTCATAATATAGCAACTGCACCAAACCAGATTTAACTTCTCTCTAAAAGAAAACAAATATGAATCAGGTGATAAACAAGCCTTTCTCAGTTCATTTCATATGGTGAAGCATGAAAGGGTGTTCTCTTTGGCCACGCATGCAGCCTGTGCTCTGCCTGACCACCATTAACACCCCTGAGAAGCCACGTCCTAATTACTCATTCAGCCTGACAGAATCTCCTTAATTACAAACTTCATTAGCCTGCAGGACTTTGTTTTCCTCTGAAAAAGGAGGGAGCAGGGGACAGCTCGGGCCAAGGTGCAGTGGAGGCGAGGGGTAGGGGCTTTAGCACCTTATTCCTCCATGTATTTCTTTTTCTTTTTTCGAGGGAGATGTTAAGACCTCAGTCAGAGATCTAATTAGATTCATGGTGAGAATCAGACACCTTTTAACTAGCCTCTGGAGTCCCTCTAAAAGGACAGCAAGATCCAGGGTAAGAGAGGCACAGAGAATTAAATGGACCCACTGCTGCCTTTCATGTGTGAAGTGGCCTGATTTGCCATGTCCTCACCTCCAAATACAAAATAACCTGCAGCACTTACACACCTTGCACCTATTATACCTTGCTTATAAACACATTGTGCAGCCCATGGGGGAGGGGAGGACAAAAGCTGTTATAAGACCATGCACAGTGGCTTTTGGCTCTTGCAGTTATTGGACTTGAAAAGACATATATTACCATTACCGTGTTTGTATATTCTACACTCAGTGTGGCACATGTTTCTTCTTACTCCTGTTTTAAAGTCCAGAACCATTCATCTGAGAAAGTGATGCACAATGGGTGATAGATAATCACGTATCATATGGTGTCAAAGTCACCTGTCACTTCTGGTGGTGACATTCATTTAGAGTTCATACGTTCACACCGCATGCAATTATATAGTTAACAGCACTTGAGCCAGTGAGCATTACCACCAGTTCGAGTCAGGTGAAGCATAGAGCACTTCTCAGTTGCTGCTGATTTATAATGGAAGTGCTCCTTGCGTCGATGTTGGGGAGTTACAAACCGTCGCTGGTCCACCTTTAAAGTCTCTCTGTGTACGAGGAGTGGGATTGCTGCTTCAAATGGAAGAGTAATTATTTAACCCTAAGCCCACATAAACCCTGCACAAGAAGTTATGCTTGTTATTAATTGGGAGGCAGCTGTCGGAAAGTCCACTAGAGATCGTTAGACAATGTTAGCATCCCTCTTCTTCAATGGTTAAGCTCTGCAGTGTGGAGGAAAAACATTGAGTGAATGGGAGTGAATGATTAGAAGGTATAATTCGGGTTGGTTTCTCTGTGGAGGTGTTAAGGTGTTCACTGGTCCATAATAGATGTCACAACCTGAATCACTACTACCAATCATTTACACCGCCTGTCAAGCAATGCTCCCCCTCTCTCTGTGCAGTTGTAGCTAAACTTATTCTCACAAAAAATAACCAAAAAGGCCTCTTCTTCTCTTACTGCATTGCTTAAACATGTCTGTGTTCAGACGTCAAACACATCAGCACACTGTAATCTTTCCTCTCTAACATGTTTTCAACACATGGCTGCACTTTTTTTCTGACAGGGAGTTCAAGAACATCTGGGACCAAAAGAGAGGAGTAATAAACATAAACCATCTCTTACTGCTTCCAACCCATATTTTGTGTACTTTATTACTTCCATCTTTGTAGTTGTAGTCTTTGTCCTCATGCTTCATGAGAAAAAAACGCATACCCTTAGTAAGGTGTCTGTGTGTATGTGTGCGTGTGTGCTGAACATACACCCAAAAGATTTATAGTCCCAACCCAGGACATCCAATTTCTTGACACAAAGTCTATTTTGTCAAACAGCATTTTTCCACAAGGAATGTCAGGCAAAGCAAAGAAACCCACTGTGTTCCCACAAATGCATATACACACATACAAGACACACACACAACCCCCACAGGAAAATGTTGTTTGTGAATATTAGTCATGTTAAAACCAACATCAAGTGTCTGTTGTGAGGAGGGAGGAGGGTATTATGACAGCACTGACCAAAGAATTTTCACGGCTTTGCAGTGATGCCACAAATAACTTCAGTGTCATATGAAAAGCTAATGAGAGTAGGCGTAAGAGTCGTGTCAGCATTCAAGAAGATGCTGTATGAAGCTGTGGAGAAGTTGAAACTTGATGAATAAGAAGAAATACCTGCTCAAGTGTTGTAAATGTTATCTTTTGTACATTAGGCTTCAGAGAGAATAAAGGGTTCTGGTCAATGTTACTTGCCATTCTTGAGTTTATGAACAAAAAGGTGAATATAGTTCTTATCAATGTTTATGTTATTTATGTTTAAAACAGCTTGATATAAAGAAATACATGCAATAAGCTATTTCACTGTTCTAACTTTTTTTGCAGTGAGATTTGGTTAAATAAAGGCTACAACTGAACCAAATCTTTTAAGCACACATAGAACAACACAAAAATGTTCTATATATATATATATATATATATATATATATATATATATATATATATATATATACGCTACATATGTATATATGTAGCGTCTTGTGTCAATATAGTAAAAGTTGGCCAATCCAAGTGCACAAGCTCTGTCCAAAAGACTCACCACTAGTATTTTATTCTGCCTCACTTTCCAGACACTAAACACTTGGCTGCTGTCAGACTGAGCCAACAGAAACTTGATATTTCATGTTTCGGGGGGGGGGGGGGGGGGGGGGGGTTCTCTCTCTCTCAGCTACCAAGAGGGGGAGACACAGCAAAGCTCAGAGGGGTGCAAAGCAGGGAAAGAAGAACAGGTGCCCACAATTTCACCTGTCTGTTCCACAGCCCACTCTCCAGCAGCTCTTTTACAACTAGCTATAATTGTAGCCACATTTACAACCCTTTCACTGGGATGAAACAGCGGCAAAGGAGAGGACTAAGATGTCAGTTCTAGACTTAAGACGATTTCATTGTTTGAAATCATATCCTGACATGGGCTGACACATAACATGGCCACAAGAATAAGTAGCCTTCATGTGGATGTAACAGAACCATACCGAAAAGCAATTTAGTATCAACAAGCTAAACTTATATAAGTTATTTGGCCTGCAGCATGATAAAACCAGAGGTTTCTGAAATCTATATCAAAAGTACCTGCTTTTGTGCCATGGCATGGGGCAGCAAGCAGATGGACCAGTATTGGTGCTGATGATGTAGGAGGGGACTTGCAGGTCAAGAGACACAAAATAGTTCAGCAGGCACATGTGATATATTTAGTGAGGCCATTGTTTGTTTTATTTAGGGAGCGAATTGAGGATTTTCCAAACTGCAGGGCCCCTGAGGTATTTTATCAGGTGTACAGTCCAACATATGTTACACATTAGTGCACTGAAGGGAATGCTGGTTGCAGATACAATCCATAAAATGTTTGGAGATTGGAACGTCAGAGGACAGGGGGTCGACAATTGCTCTCTTCAGAGCTGGTGGATGTGTAGGAAACACTTATATGCAAATGAAACTGCATCAGATTTCAGCCTCAATTCCCCCTATCATTAAAGAAAATAAACCTGAGGAATCTCTTGGCTAGCAGCAGGTCCTTAGAATATGAATGTTTACGAGATACGCATTAAGGGATGAAGCCATTGGAAATAATAAGAGGAAAACATAAGGCCAGTTAAGGCCTAAAATGTCTGAGGCTTTCCAAACCAAGATGAGCCCGTGCAGAATTGTTGCTGCTCAGAAAGGCCGGTTCAGGCAGATGCTGAAGGTGTCCGCTGACTGTGCAGGGCATTATGGGACCTAGGCCAACAAGAAGCCTGACAGAGGGAGAAAGAGGCATCTGTCCTGGTGGAAAAAAGTTTAGTGTAGTCTAAAATGCAGCTCTCAATGAATATTTAACCATGAAACAGCCATTTGTCACTTGTACATCTGCAACATCTCATGGGTCAAATGTTGACTGTGGTCTGTGAGCATGGCCTAAGGAGCTCCAAATTCAGCAGAGTAACCTCTGCATGGGTCCATCTGAAAAGCTTTAAACGTGGCTCTCTGCTTTGTTCGTCCATTAACAATCTTGTTTGATGCCAGGCAGTAAGTGTGTGTATGTATAAGCTGTAACCCTATTTGGTATTCATTAATTTTGATGGGGAATTGACGAAAAGACATCACCACAAAAATACAGGTACACCTTTTTTTTCTTGAAAAAAAATCTAAATCATTATTAAAGTCGTTTTTTAATTAAACACGATTTAAATGTATTTTAATTTTGATTGAAATGCATAACATTAAATAAAATAAAGAAAGAAAAAGCAAGTATCACACTTAAACAGAAACAACTTCATTAAACGCAGTACAGGCCGATGCTGCGTTTAAGTGTATGTGCGTTGGTCTTACATATAAACGACCGATCTCCTTTAAAAACTGATTTGAGAAAAAATTCAAGTCATTGACAATTAAAAGGATCATTTCACATCCGAGTACTTCCGTTCATGGCAGCAGAAAGTTGTTGGAGTAGGCTAAGTAATTGTAGTCCGACTCGGTTATGCAGACTGTTCCCGATGGCAAATTGCTGCGTTTGGAAAACATAATCATCAGAACACATCATTGCTGCATACGCCCCTCCCTCGTTATTAATAATAAAGAGAGAAACTGAATCCAGTGCTCCGATGTTTAATTTATAATTACGTAAGCTTTTTGAAGGGTGATTGTATGGTAATTGCTCATTAGTTTTGTATATTTATCGCTGCACCTTATGTCAAGGCCAAGGGATTGTGTAGGGTTCATTCTCTCGTTTCAGGGATCAATTTCAGAGTCAATTTGTGAAACGGGACAGATCAAGTTAGTCCTGACGTCGCGTTGGTGCAGGGCCGGCTCACAGGTGCCACCTCAGGAGCTTCTTTTTTGTTTTACTCTGACGAGATGTTCTTAAATGTAACGATAAGCAGTCTAAAGGTTCCAACAGAAAACATGTTGACAAATTATCCAAAGCCGTCCTTTCAAAAGGCACTTCTCCTAACTTAAGAGATTCCAGCTCGATCAATTATTGACCTTCAGCCCTAATACGAAGCCTGTCCTCCGCCTGTTCCCTCCCTCAGCCACTATTCACATTAGTGGTGTCAGCGGACGTAATTATACCTACTAATTGCAGATTAGAGGTTTTGGGTCAGTGGGGTCACTTGATAGGACCGACTACTCTTTTCAATGACGGATAATCATTCCACGTTGAAGACTAAATGTTTCATGCAGCGGGGCTTCGGTCCAACATGTCCAAATCGGCTCGCTCCTAAATATTCAAGGAAGAATCAAACAGTTCGGGAGCTGTGATGATTTATGGAGAGTTTGGCCTCTGAACGGAGCGGAGCAGCTTAAGTTTAGATAAGTGGGTCACAAAAGGTCCCCACAGCTGGTCCATAACGCCCAGCACGAGCGCGTGGAAGAGGGGTGCGATATGTGAGGACTACATAGGCTCCGCTGTTTGGATTGCGTCCAAATTAATTACAGCCCGATTCATGTGAACTTGTAGTCACAAATTTCGCCTGGTCGCCTTTTAAAAAGCGCCAAAACCTGAGAACAGAATTGTTTGACGAAAAAAATAAAATAATAATAATAAACATATCAGCCAAGCTTTAATGGCACAATGCTTTTTTTCTACGATAACTTTGTCATGTATTTTCTTTCTTATATGACTACCTTTAATTTAAATGTTTAAATATACATTTTAATCCAACTGTAAATATTGTGATTTTTGCCTTCAGAGTAAGAAGCCACATCAAATGTCGTGTTTTAGGATGTTGAGATGTTTGTAAGAAAAACCTGCAAATTTCCCAGCCCGAAAATTGTTTTCCAGACTTTTCAGAACCAAAGGTACTTCTATTTTTAAGGGGAGTCTTCCATGTTCAAATGAAACGCCTTTAAATTAATCATATTGTGCCAGTCTCTAATGAGAAGCCCGTCCTGTCTCCCTTGTGTCCATACAAGCGCACAGAGAGGGGGAGTGCGCCAAATTTGTTTGCGGCGGATCAAGGCTCACCGCCTCCACTGCACTTCCTTTATCTTAATTCCAACTTGAAAAGATATAATTATCTAGTTTGAACAGGACTGCTATCAAATCCTTCTTTAGAGGCAGGGTAGGGAAAAGCTCGAGTGGATTGTGAAGCTCTGAGCCGCTCGGTGTTGCCCGAGATAGGAGTAATGAAGTTGTGGAGTCCGGAGATACAAAGGGCATTAACCTCATTAGCATGAAACCTTTTCTTCTAACTATTGTGGGACCCTTTCAGTCCTCTAATCCCCCCTATTTCAAAGCTGGGTTTGTAATAAAGCTTTTAGGTTTTTTTTCCAAAGCTAATGGTATTCTCTAAAGATTTTTATTGCTGTTATAATCTATGGGCCGATTAAGAATTCCCTGAATGCCATGCCCCCCAACCCAAACAACAAAACAGCTCCTTTTTTCTTCATGAAATATAAATATATAAAAACATGCAACTGGCACCATAAAACATGAAGTTAGGCTGGTTGTGTTTTTACATGGAAAAAAATAATAATCCAGTCAAAATGTATCTGTTTCGAAAAACGGAACATTCATTGTTTGTTTGTTTTTGTGCAAATAAGCAATCATATCCTGCTGGAAAAAGCATCTTTTTTAGTTTAGTCTGCAGGCTCATAAAGAAGCTGTCATGTTCTTGTTCAGTCCAAAGCAGCAGCTTGCAGCATGATGGAGCCTACAGGACAAGATTTTAAACAAAGATCCCATTTTGCGGCGCATTGCAACCTTCTCTTATCGCTTCGTGAGGGGTAGTCAGATTGTACTAAATTATGTCCAACCAAGCCCCTTTGGATCCGTGGATTAAGAGATTAAAGTGGACCACTGGGCACTGCATCCCCTTTCCCCTCATATTACTCGCATGATAATTGCCTAAACTGATTTGCACTTTCACAAAAGCTTGTAGGGGCTCTTTGTAGCTGGAGCGCAGCAGACGCTGCAGCCCCTGAAAATAAAACTAATGCGGTCTTTATCACACTGAGAAACAAATGAAGGACTGAACAACAAATTATGTGCTGCACTGCTGCAGCATTGCTCTTTCACTCCTCTCTCTCTCTCTCTCTCTCTCTCTCTCTCTCTTTAAATTATAGCAGAGTCCAAACGCCACATCAACAAACCTTTGCGCATGCACTGCAAATTATTCTTTTATGGCACAACGCAAAATAGACCATCGCCATGAAAGCTCATTTTCGACTGAATTGATTTCATTCAGCTGCTCTATTAAAGAAAAGCCTATACTTTGACTGCGCGATACATATTGATAAAACTTTATTGACAAAATATTGACAATTACATACTTCTTGGAAGTATATACTTTGTGTTAAAATTGTAGCAAACTTAACACAAACACAAAAAATTATTTACATTCTGTAAAAGAGGGTTTAACAGAAACATTAATTTTTTTAGCATTTCTGTACATGGAATACGCTCAGTGCTTGAAGTTTTTTTTCTGTCTTAATTGTTGCATTTAGTCCTTCGTGGCAACTTTCACCGGAGGGTCAAGTCCTGACAGAAGGCTGCGTGGGGCCGCAGCGAAACATTGGTAAAGCTTTAAGTTAAAGGAATGTCCTGATTTCTTCCCTTTAAGTACTTCATATGTGGTCGGATTCCGTTTTAAGAAAGGCTTTTCAATCGAAATTTGTATGTTTAAAACAAAACACTATAACGCAGCACCGCTACTTCATATGTTTTCACAATCACTTTTACACGAGAATCATGAATTAAAGACTGCACACTGTGTAAAAAGGAAATATCACGACATCTCTCAGTTTAAAAATAGTGTGAAAAACAATATTGTTTTTTTTTCTTCTTTGTTTGAGATAACGTGTCAAATTAAAACAACTACCAGGAAAAAAATATTCCATGCAATTCAAGTTTTAAAAAAGCTGTTTGGTGTTTTGGTATCTTGAGTGGAAACTTGTTTTCTTTCTTTTTTTCTTTGTTTTTCTTTTTTGCTAAAAACCTTCTGAAGTGCAAACGTCCAATATGAACTGGAGAAAAAAGGTGGTAGTAGATTGGTAGATTGCAGTGATGGAGGTTTGTACGTGGAAGGGATCAGGTATTTGGACTGACACTGTCAGTCACTTTTCCTGGGACATTTGGAATGGCAGACCCACTTGGTGACAGCAGGGCCACCAGTCCGGGTTCTTCACCCTCAGCTGCCGATCTCCGATATCTGAAATGTGACGTTGGCTTTTTACCCTCTCACTGTCTGTAAGTGGCCTCATTTATCCATGTCTTTCTTCACTCAGGCGCTTATAGTATTTTCTAATCGTCCGAAGTGACATCGATTTCCTCTGGGCTCGACTGTTTGGTCGCCAGTCTCCACCTGTTTATGTGATGCGATCCCTTCTTCTTCTGCTGAGACTCGGAGCCCTCCTCCTCCAACTTCTGTCGCTTGAACTTCGTCCTTCGGTTCTGAAACCACACTTTTACCTTAAGAGGGAAAAAAGAACGAAAATAATGTATCAGTTTCGCACGATGAACCGCGATTGGCCAGCGCGTAAAACCAAGCACAAAGGGGGCACATTGTTTGGATCGCAGGGGGAAATAAAGGCAGGCAGCGGTGCAGCTGAAGTATAATGTTAAACTGTGACCTGCAGCTGATGATAACAGTGCAAACTACCTTTAAAATAAACAAAGAGCATGTGTATTCTCAGAAAATATGTCCTAGCCTATAAATGACAGAAGGAAATAATTAAATTTTGACGGCACTATAGCCAACTAATATTGAAATGCATAGAGATTATAATATCATCCCATTATATGCCATTCAAATTATAAAAACTCAATTTGTAGATTACAATTTTTACTCCACTATAAAAAATATAATTTAGAAATCATAATATCATCCTGTTATATGAATATCGCAAAATAGCTCAAATTGTAATTAGGTATCTTTTTTAAACTATTTTTAAAGTTTGGAAACTTTTGATTCTTCCCCTAACGTAGGTCATCTTTTTTTAAACTTTTAAGTATTTTTAAAACAACACCAAAACATGAAAAAAAACATTAGAGTCACACGCATGTCACATATCTGACATGTGTTTTTAACCACTCCTCCAAATCGACTTAGCTTTGTTAAACGGTACCGTGGGGCATTAACAACATCTAAATCGATAAATTGTCTGTCCGTGCTTTGTCACTCTGCAGCCCTTTAAGTGCTTAAATGGCAACTGAGGTGAATTTAATAAGCCTTCAGTGGGTTAATTGAAGTAGGTGATGGTTCATTTCTCCCTTCAGTTCCTCCAAAGGCCCCGCCGTCCAAAGGAGGCACAGTGGACAAAAGACAGCGGCTGATGGGCTCAAACAGCACTTTAAATATGGCAGGGGGAATTCACTGAACCCGCCTCGCTCTTTGTATCGCCTATCCCATAAAATGGTTAACTGGTTAATTTGCCTTCCATTTTGAAAAGCAACATTCTCCCTCCAAAACAAAGTAATTCAACCCCTCCTAAAATGAGGTTAGACCTATACAATGACAGTGGATTTGATCCAACAGAAAGCCTCTGTCTAAGAGTGACAACATGCATTTATGGAGCATAATGTGTAGAAACAATTCGGTGACTGAATATGTCAGATAATTATCTCATTAATATGCCTTTTAGTTATTGCCATGCGTTATATTCATTTTATAGCGGTTCCGTTTTAAATGTGTTTTTACGCACGGTGCCACGTTACGGGAAAAACGATAAACATTGAACTAAGTCTACTATTAGCAACAAATTGATAAACGTGTAGCCTATTATAATAACCAAAACAAAAAAAGAACTATCAAGCCAAAGTAGGCCTGTTTTAACAGCCAGGGAAAAAACAACACACAGAGAAGCAATAGATAGATCTAAATATTCTAAAAATGAGCGTCTGGGACAGAATGTCAATTTAAATGTTGATGAAAATATTGTGTTTCTTACCTGAGTTTCTGTGAGGCTAAGGCTGTGTGCGAGCTGTTTTCTTTCTGCTCCCACTACATAATGGTTTTTCTCAAATGCGTGTTCGAGCCGTAGGAGTTGCGAGGGTGAAAAAGCTGTCCGGATTCTTTTGGGCTTTCTGGCAAGCGCGTTGTGCAAAAGGAAGCTCTCCGGACTCGTTTCATTACCTGGAAACCAAGCAGAAAACGAGGGTCTGTAGTGACTTTTCAATATTACAAGTTAACATTTCTATGAGAAACAGCAGGCCTGCACACAGGTGATGAATGCAACAATAATCGGCTGAGGGTAGTGGAAATATTTTCTATAATAATAGCCTAATGTTTGAAGAGAAGCTAGGCATCAGTCAATGATAAAGATGTTTAATGGGGACATATATTCTAAATGATTGGTTCAATGCGCTAAATTGAAGAGACCACCGCATGAAGAAGGAAACTGCACAAAGCTGCAGGTATAATCCTGGGCCTAATTCAATTAACAAGAAAAAAAAATAAATACAATTATTTTCGATTGATTATTTAAAATATAATTTAGCTTGAAATAAAGAAATAACAAATGGCCACAACTGTAATCAATATATAATGTGCATCCAAAATAAACAAATATCTTTTTCAACGAAATGCTAGTCCAAACATCCCGCAGACCAAGTTAACCTAGTAAATAAAATGTAAATCACTCCAAATACGACTCGTGTCAGTCGTAGAAAATTAGCAAATGGCAAGTTAAATTACCATCTAAATAGTTTGATTTTTATTTAAATTTTTTGCATTTAAACAAAAAGTGAAAAAAAATCTCGGGGGTTAAAATCTAAAAGACTCAAAGGGTCGTCTAGAGCAGCGCAATAGCCTTCATTAGTTTCGTTTTTACTAGGCATCTACATAATATACAACCTGCGAGCATACAAAGTACAAATATATGTCACATTTTTTGCCCCAAGTAGACGTGGTAAGGGCAGAGAGCTACATAGGTCACTTTTAATTATTATTTTCATTTATTTTTAAAAATGAAACTTTTGTTATTGGATTATTTTAGCGGAAACAATCCTTTAGATAGGCTACGTGTTTGTTTCTGGACATAGAAGTTAGACTTCACATACAGTATATTTATTATTTTATTTATATCCTGAACTCTGTGAAGATTGAGAGAACAACATTATGATCGCTGTGCAGCCGCTCGGCACTATTCGTGCATAAAAGTGAGCCTACCAAGGCACTTTGATAACTTACCTTGAAATCTATGTCCCAAGTACCTATATCTGTGTAATAACCAGGGGTAGAAAGTTGATGGGTCCCTTTGCTGGCTGGCAAAAAGAGGGTGCGGACTGTGCGACGAGGAAAGCGGGTGAGCAGCCAGAGCGTGCGGTGGGGCGACCGAATGCACCGGGACGGCGGAGTTCTGCTGATGGGAGACCGCCTCGGCAAATACCAAGTCCGGGTTAGAGTAGACGCCCCTGCCGCTGGAGTGAAAGCCGTTGAGAAAGGGGTTCATCTGGCCGGAGTTTGCATAGCTTAGAGCCGCTGGCCTGATGGGCTCCTCGGAACGGGACACCGGTATAGGATTATCCTTCGCCACTAAAGACTCTATAGTAAAACACCTCTTAGGTGTAGGCTGAAACATGGTCTGATAGTCCAGATTCCCCAGTTTAGGTTAAAGTTGTATAGGCTCAGTCGCTTAAAAAATACTCCACGCAGAAGAACGGGGGGAAGTTTCTGAGCAGTAAATAAGTTTGGAAAAGGCGTCTGTGTCAAGAAAGCCAGAATAAAATAGTGCTCGGCTACTCCCAGACTAATCCATGGATGTGATCGTTTTCCTCGCCGGGTTCGTGCAGGCAGATTTGTTAGTTCATGAGCCTAATTAGCGCTGCAGTCCCATAAACAGCTTCCTCTGAAGGCTGTAATGGCATGGTGATTGGTTGCTGCCGCTGCTGCTCGCCTTAAGGTGGAGAAGGGGAAGACGCTTAAAAAGTGCGTCAATGGGAAACAGGGGCGCGGAGAGGCGGACTGAACGAGGAACACGGAACGGATTCGTCCAGAGCAGCCCCCGCACGCACTCGCACACACTCACGCGCACATATCTTCAGGACATTTAACACACTCATCTAAACCAGTAGGAATGCTCAAGGTAGCCCGACAGGTTCAAAATATTTTAAAGGCTGCCCATGATTTCAGTATACTACTAACAAGTGATCACTTTTAATTATTCACAAAAATGTGCAAACATCAATTCCGCTCTATAAAAGTCTATTTCATTTCTGTGCACGCGCGCGATCTGGCTATTACGCACGAGCTTAATTGGCTGTTGATCGGCCATTATGTATTTTTTGTTTTGTTTCCCAACTTGATTGTTGTAAAGAAATTGCACTAGTTTCGTCCGTGCTCGTTTTCGTTTTTCCTCAGATTCTATTGAGTTTCAATTTGGAGAAACTTAATTTTTGGGGGATATGATATGGCCGTTTGGGAGACACAAACGAGCTTTAGCTTTTTGTGACACAGATGAGTCTTAAAAATTCAACAACACCTGCCCAGTGATGGGTGGCCTCGTCAGTGTTGTTCAGTGCAAATGCTTAGATGTTTGTAGGCGTTGAAGCTTTGTCTGTAGTCACCTGTGTTAGGATCTGTTGGGGAGAGCTCGTGGCAGCGCGTCGAGGGCCTTCATAAAGAAGCTGATACACACTAACAGCACACGGAGCGACCGCTTAAATGATAAGGCCTGGATGCAGCTCTGTTGATAAATGTGTTTGAATGCAGTAATGCCGTTATTATACTGGTTTGCGTTTTTTGAGATTGAATGAACATGTTCATTCGAAGTTATTATCTCATTAGATGTTGGAAAATTCAAATTGCCAATGTCACACAGCCCTGTTATTGGCCTGAATAGCAGCTGTTTTACTATTATTATTATTTATTAATTAAATTTAGGGTGCTTTTATTAGACCTATTTCAAGTTACCTTTCTACTGTTGTCCACACGAAGCCAATTAACTTGTTAAACTTAGGTGTTGGTAGGTTACGATTCTCTGCGGAGTAAAACACATACAGAAAAAATTAGTTGTCACAAATATGCAAGCTGTACGGCAAGTACTGCGCCTCATTTGACAATTCATACATTTTCTGATTCCAGAGCACATTGTTCAACAAAATTAAGTTTAAGCCTTCATTTTCACTTGTAGCAATGTGTAGAATTTTATTGTACGTCTCCTAATAAATATAAGTGTATTTTAATTAACCATGTGACACATTATTATTGTTGAATTAATATTATTGGATATCCGAGGAATAAATCGGTTCAAGTCAGCCAACTGTAATTTCATTAAGGCTACTGCATGCAACGGAACAAGCAGTGTTAAAGAGAAAATGCAGCATGGTTGAGTTTTCTTTCATCCCAGCAGCGTGTGGGTCGTTAATCGACGCACTGCCTCCTGACCGCAGCCTGCATTTTATACTTTTTAAGTTTCACACAGTGAACCAGCAACCCTCGCTTGCTCGCATACGATGAAGCGCGTCTTTCCACTCCACGGTGCTTTACCGCTCTCCAGTGGTTAAAGTACGGTAGTGTTATTATACGACACCAAAAGCAGCGTTTGTTCGGACGTCAGGGTATCTGGAGCGCAGATCAAGCCATACCATTTCAACACAGATGTACTGTCATTACTCAGTTTGCCAGATGTATGGTACTTCCAAAAATTGTAACATGGATATAAGCGTTTTCCAATTCACATATTCGAGTCAGTTATTTTCCTCTAAAATAACTTTATAGAGATGTACAGTTTGAGGAAGGTTGAGAAAACACAGTTGTTCCTGTAATCCCATCACAATTTGTGATGTTTATTTTGTGATTCCATAGTGGAGTTATGACTTACAGGTCTATGACTTATGTACAGAAGATTTAATTGAGACCAGTGATTCTGCAATACTTAATGATGAAACAGCATTTGAGACTAAATGACTCAGTAGTTTGTGGTGAGCAAACATCTTTATTAATAAAGGCTTTATCTGTACAGATGCTGGTTTTCAAACCATGACTGCAGTAAGATAGAACCACACATTGGATATTAAGCAGGATCAATTGAATACTCTAAGCATGAACATCAAAATGTAGATTCCACTAGTTCTGTATCAGGTTAAGAAGCATCTGAACGTTAGATGAAGAGTAGAAATCATTAAAACGTGAACAATTCCAAGTCATTGCCATTACAAGAGTTGTGAGTTTGAACCTTACGATTGTATCTATGCAGAGGTTAATTATTCAAATGAGGCATCTGGTGATACACTGAGTTTGCATTGAAAGCTGGAGCAGGTAAATTGCTTTATGATAATCCAGTTTTATTTCAATATGTAAGGAAGATACACTCATCACCATTGGGGCAGTCATGTTTACATTGATGGTTTGCAGGCCTGCAAGCAAGTTCTTGGTAGATGTTATCTTAGGTGGTAAGGAGCCTTTAGTTGAAAAATGTTTAAAGTCAAAATAAGGATGAAAGGGGGGAAAAACTCAGGGAAACTACCATCTACAAATATTTAATTCATTAAGGAATTACTTTAGAGTGTCAGAAGCTTGTAGCCAAAAATTCACCACTGTGGATAACCAGCTGATAAGATAAGATACTTTTTTCTTCTCTTCCAAAACCATCCATCATTAACCAGGCAAATTGGATGCACAGGCTGTTGGCTCAGCGACGGACAGTGGTCCAGCCATCATCATCTGTTTCGTTCTTGATGCGACGAGGGTTGTCTTTGTCAGAGCGCCACCCCTTTTCTCCATCAGCATCACGGTCACGTTCCCTCTCCCGCTCTCTGGGTCGTTCGGCTCTGTCCGGCTCCTCACGCTTATCATCCCCTCCACGACGCCAAGAACCTCCTGAGGAGACAAAGATGCTAATTAAGACAAATTCAAGCAGGAATATGTAAATCTAACAACTTAAACTTTGGTGCAAAAGTCTGAATTTACAGTGTGACAAACTTTGTGGTTATTTTGTTGAGTTAGTGGCTTTAGGAAGTAATTGAGCTCATAAAAAGGAACCTCCATTGGCTGAACAGAACAACTCCATCTAGTACAACAAGTTGCTCTGCTTGAAAAGTTCACATCTCCTTTAAATGATGTGTTTAATTTTGTACCTTCGCATCTAATCGGTGCCCTCAGTACAATTAACTGCACAGCTATAAACTGCAATACAATACAATGATTCAGTTACAAAAATCATGTAAGAGAGTTTGTATAGCGCTTTTCTAGTTTCTGAATACTGAAAGCACTTTTTACACTGCAGGTCACACCTACACATTCACACACTGATGACAGAGGCCGTTATGTAAAGTGTCCATGAGTTTTAACTAATCAATCCATACACATTCACTCGCCGCAGCGTCAGTGTCTGGGTTGCAGTGCATTGCCCAAAATGTGGCTGCAGGAGTTGGGGATCGAAACCCTGACCTTTCAGGCCAAATTTTTTATAATGTCTGTAACTTCACGGGAAACTGTGGCACCGCCTAAGTATATTCCTGATGTGTATGTAATAGTTATGCTTTGTAGAAATTATGTTCTACTTACCCTCATCAGGAACTTCTCTTGGTGGAGCTCTTTGTTCACGGTCATCTCGGCGGTCTCTAACCCCGCGGTCACCGCGGCGGTCTTCACGGTCACGACGATCATCACGGTCAGTTTCCTCTTTGCGAGAATCTCTCCACCCACTTCCTTCCTCTGTACCACCTCTCCTCCAGCTGCTCTCCTCTCTGTTAACACATAGTAACAATAAAATTACTTTTCTACCTCACTGACAGGGTAACTAAGTACTATCCTCTGCATTCAACACGATAGTAATTTTTTGAAGCCTTTGGCAAAGGTCATCATGCACACTTTTGTGGAGGACGGTCTTTGGATGGCTCGCTTGGTCTCTCTCCTTCACCATCATCTCCTTCATCATTAGCGTCACCACGGGGTGGACCCCAGCTATCCTCTCTCGCCTTCTCCCGCTCCCGCCAACCACCTGGAACAGAGTCATTCTGTGAGATATTTCATTCAAGCAAATAGCTGCTGTGCGCTCTAATTACTAAACCATTCCTCCTTAGGATAATATAACATCTTCACTTATCAGCAGCTGAAAGGCTGCAAGCTTACCAGGTCTTCCCAGGGGCTTCCAGGGTTCATCCATGCCTCTCCTTCCACCTCTGTCATCATCTCCGCCTCTTCTGGCACCCCAGTCATCATCAGCCCCACGCCTGGGACCCCTCAGGTCATCTAGGGCTCTACGGGGACCTCTGTCCTCATCAAATCCCCGCCTGGGACCCCGGTCGTCATCAAATCCACGCCTGGGGCCGCGGTCATCCTCAAATCCACGCCTGGGGCCGCGGTCTTCATCAAAGCCACGTCTTGGACCGCGGTCATCATCTCCACCTCTTCTTGGACCGCGGTCATCATCAAAGCCTCTGCGAGGACCACGGTCTTCGTCGATTCCTCTGCGTAGAGGACGGTCATCATCACCTCCACGACGAGGGACTCGGTCATCATCAAAGCCACGCCGGGGCCCTCTATCATCGCCACCCCTGCGAATACCATCTCCTCTTCTGAAGGGGACCTCTTTCTCCTCCTTGTCATCTTCACGGCCCTCCTGTCTCCATTCCCTACTAAGAGAGGAAAGGCATTGTTATAGTAGCTCCTCATGATTTAGTGGCGATACCTATAACAAAGGTTTGAGATAAGTAAGCATCACATACCTTTCAGGAACAGAACGACGCCATTCTGAATCACCTCCTTCTGTACGCTTTCTCCATCCTCCCTCCTCTTTCTCCGGTTCGCTGAAATCCTGTATAAGCAGATCAGATTGATCAAGACATAATGTAATAGCATATGACATGTTAGTCCATTATGCTGCCCCTTGGTTCATGAACTTGTGACAATACGTTTGGCTTTCCTTGCATATCAGGGATGGTACAAATCAGAATAATCACACTATTTTATGACAAATTGCTACATTTACTATAATGTGTTTAAACTTATAATTTGACATGGCGATGGAAACCTTCAGGAGCGATCTGATGCACTTTAAGCATCTAAAATAACATTTTGAAGACAGCTCTGATAGAGCTATAAGGAGGACCGCTGTTTAACTCGATTGAGTGGACATTTGGTAAATGGACTACTCAAAGCACTTCTTCTGACCAATCAAATCGCTTAAAATTATGAATGAGGTTACAGTGTTGTGTATTAATGTGTACTGCCCCGCTCTTAAGGTTGAGACGTTATCGTTTCTCCCTGTGAGATCACTTCAGGTGTCTAATAAACTCAAAAATACCTACAAGTCACCCGCTGTTATTCAGAGTCATTAATTGTATGTTGTGATTCCCAAACCACAGTGATATAGCTGCAATCAGCACATCACCAAGACACACGAACTGTTGCTGAACAAGATGGCACATGAACCCACATGCAGGTGAACACGTGCTAGCCTTTTCTCCAACTAAGAGCCTTGTACAAAAAACAACAACAAAAAAACAAAGTCCTTTCCAACTAACAAGTCAGAGTCCTCTCTATCTTTCAAATTAATGTTCGAGAACGAGTCCAAGTCATCAGTGTTGAGTTGAACACAGCAGCACAGTGAGACTTGATACCTGTAGGACCTGAAGAAAAAAGCTTATTTGTACCTTGGCTTTCTCTTCTGGGGGGCCCTTTCTCTCCTCCTCACGACGGCGTTCCCGTTCCTCAATCTCCTGCTGGCGAGCACGCTGCTTCCGTTCCTGCTCCTCCAGCTTACGCAGCCGTTCCTGGTACTCTCTCTCCTCCTCCTCTCGCTGCTCTTGTTCCAAGAGTTCCCGCTCCTCGCGCTCTGTCCCACGGTAAGAAATAACATGAGACATGCCCAAATAACATAAACTTGGACACAAAAGAGCTACTGCATATTGCCCTGATAAAAAGCTATTCTACAATTCTACAATTCACTTAGCAGACGCTTTTATCCAAAGCGACGTACATCAGAGAGTAAGAACAACACAAGCAAGGATCAAGGAAAAATAAAGGAACAATGTCAGTAAGGACGAACGATCGGCTTCGAGTCCGATTGGACACACAGGTGCTGAAAGGCATTGCCCAGAGGCAAGGCACAACATGAACTGCCGTTCTGAGACTCTAATCAGTATATAAACCATCTTATACGTCGTCGTTTTCAAGCAAAAACAAAAAACCATCATCATTACCATCATTACATCAATACTATCGAGATCATCATCATTAAGTTAAGTTAGTAGGTATTCCTGAAAGAGCTGGGTCTTTAGCTTTTTCTTAAAGGTACAGAGGGACTCTGCAGATCGAATGGAGTTTGGAAGTTCATTCCACCACCGGGGGGCGACAGAGGAGAAGAGTCTAGTCCTCGTCTTTGGACCCTGTTGTGAAGGTTGGATCAAACGCCTTTCATTGGCAGAGCGTAGTGGACGGGAGGGAGTGTAGACCTGAATTAGAGAGTTAAAGTAAGGAGGAGCCGTTTTTGTTGCCGTTTTGTAGGCGAGCAGCAGAGTTTTAAATTTAATGCGAGCAGTGACTGGGAGCCAGTGTAAGGAGATGAACAGCGGAGTGACATGAGCTCTTTTTGGAAGGTTGAAGACCAGTCATGCTGCTGCGTTCTGTATCATCTGCAGAGGTTTGGTTGTGCATGTAGGATGACCTGCCAGTAGAGAGTTGCAATAGTCTATGCGTGATAGCACAAGAGCCTGTACCACAAGTTGTGTAGCATGTTCTGACAGGTAAGGTCTGATCTTCCTGATGTTGTACAGGGCAAAACGACAGGATCGGGCAATCGAGGCTACTTGAACCTTGAAGGTTAGCTGGTCATCAATCATGACACCCAGGTTCCGGGCAGACTTTGTGGGCACGAGTTTGGTTGTTCCAAGTTGGATATTGATCTGTGGCTGCATAGAGGGACTGGCTGGAATGACAAGGAGCTCAGTCTTTGAAAGATTGAGTTGAAGGTGCCGTTCATTCATCCATAGCAGAGTTCATTTGAGTAGTTTTCAGGAGAATACAAATAATTAAACAAAAGGATTACATGGTAAACATTTTGACTTGCCCCCCCAAGTGCCCAAAAATGTTATTCTGGACAGCAACTTTGTTGACATTTTGAAATGTTATTCATGCTCCTATTTACTGTGTTTTTATGGTGTTTCATTCTCTGTTATTTTATTTGTTGTTTTTACATTGTGTTTTTTTTTACGCTTGTACAGCACTTTGGTCAATCAAGGTTGTTTTAAATGTGCTATAGAAATAAAGATTGATTGATTGCTTCCTGTTGTGATTTTCTCATATATCCTCGACTTCCTTCCCGATGATAATTGTGGCATACGACACCATGTTTCTTCATCATGAAGAAACATGGTATCTGTGTGCCAGCACACATATGCAAACAGAAAATGACCTTTCTTGAGCTGCTCCTCGTGAATACGCTGGGCCTCCTCCTCTTTCTGGCGGTAGAAAGCATTACGCCTGTCCTCTTTGCGCTGCTTTTTCTTATCTTCCAAACGCTTCTTCCTCTCCTCCACCAAGCGCTCCTCGAAAGATTTCAGTTTTTCCTTCAAAGACAGAAAAATATATTTGAAAACACTGCTTAGGGGGACGTGGGGCTTCATAACCAAAGCAGAAGGGCAATTTGCTTCATTTGCAACCTGGAGCTGTTTCGTCCTAAAAGCTCTCCTGAGAAACTTTAATTTGCGAAGATTCTGGCGGCCCAGTAAACAAGGTGGTATTTCTTATAATTTTGGCCATTTTTTTGATGTGTTCATGTGTAAGTGGTATTGTCGACCGAAAATAACGTCCTGCAGTGTCTCAGCTGTCAAAAGTATTGCTAAGAAGGAATCTATTTTGGGGGGAAAACTAAACGAAGCAACTTAATGACAGTATTGTGTAAATTGCTTCATCAGACCCCAACCGAGTGGCAGCAGTGACAAGCATACATTTCAATTGTTAAGATATCATCAATCATCTGGTCAATCGTCTCATTTACTTTAGTAGGTCATATAGAGGCATAATTATTCATGTTTCATAATCAGTGAAAAACTCCTCACAGTACGTTTAAACCACCAGGGGGCATCTGTTAGCACTTAAATGGTACTTGTAGTCCAAAAGTATAACTTCGCTGTACAAAAAAAAAGAGGTTTACAGCAACATGATTAACAAGATTAACTGACCAAATCCAAAGGTGGACTATTCTGACTTGTCACTGCCCTCTAGTGTTTTCCTTCTCACATACACTTTGCAGTCAGCTGCCCGTCTCAGCAGTCTATCATAAAAAAAAGTGTACCAGTAGCCTTACCTCATAAATAAAGCTACGGGCAGCAGTTATTTTGGATAAGAAGTTTTCTTTGTCCTCCATCATCCTGGACATGCGCTTCTTGTGCTCAAGAGCTTTCTCCCGTTCAACTTTCATGTTGCTGATCTGGAAAGGAAAAAAATTCTTACATTGTAGATACTCCTCACATGTGTATGAAATTCTGTGTGAGTTTTTTTTTTTTTTTTTTATAAACATACCCTCTCCTCTTCCTGGAGCTCCCATAGTTCCATGTCTTTAATGCGCTGCTCTTCATAAGCCTGCTTTATAAGAGGAATCTCCTCAAGACGTTTGGCCCTCTCAAAGTAGTCAATCTAGAGAAGAAAAATAAATAGATAGATAAGTGTCTATTTTACAACAATGATCACACATGCTCAACAATGTATCCCTCAGTTACCTTCTTCTCCTGGTTCTTCAGACGCTCCTGGAGTTCTCTCTTCTCCTTCTCCAGCTGCTCCACTTGTTTGGCCATAATAAAGTCAGGGTCCAGTTCCTCAAGGTCCTGTTAAAATATATTTGTTAGTATCATTTTTTAACTGTACAATGTTTATTCAACATAATCAATTTTGTAATTTTGGCTACATTTTACCTCGATATCAATATCCTTGAAGGCCTTGGCTCCAAGTTCAGTCTTCTTGATCTGCTCCAGCCGTTCGCGTACTGTCTTCTTTTTGATCTGCTCATGCTCCTGCATGATGCGCTCCTTCTCTCGCTCTTTGGCCTCTTGGCGCAGACGCTCCTCCTCAGCCTTGCGAACCTTCTGCATCTCGGCCTCACGCTGCTCCAGCTCTTCCTTCTCACGCTGAATGTTAAGGCTCTCAAGGCGCTCTTTGCGCTCTTCAATGGTCTGTCTACGAGCCAGGATGCGTTGGTGATCTTTGCGGGCATTTTTCAGATAGGCAGCGATGGCCACCTGGTTCTGCTCCTCGCGCTCTTGCTGAAAATGGACAGACATCAAATTACTGTTTATAATAGAAGAATCAACTGTGTATTTTGCCAAAAGTCACTAATCATAATTCACAGTACAATACCATGTCAAAATCGATGAATTAGACGCTTTCTGGTTTCTGTTTTTCATCAGAGTATTATTGACCACTGGCATTCTTTCAGGCTTTAGTTATATGCAGGCAAACAGTCCATATGGAAAGCAAGAGTCGAATGCATGGGACACTGCAATCCTGAAATCTAGCTATCGCGCCCAGAGGTAATATCCTTGGCAGACAATAACTTGTTGGTTCCTTAATTCCTGCTCTAGAGGGTTTGAGCTTTGTGTGTGGCTATACTAGAGTAAGACAGAGAACTCACCAGGATAGAGGCAGGCTTGATGACATAAATGGCCTTGGCCAAAGAAGCAGACATGGCAGTCAGCTGGTTCCTTATCTGCTCTGAGGGCATGTTCTGCAGGAAGGGACCAACAGGGGCATCTTCTTTGGTCGAGTAGTTTAGGTCAGAGCCAAAGCTCAGAGTTCGAGAGGAGTGGTCTATACGGACCTACAATGGAAAAGCAAATAATAACAAAGTTGAGCAAAACACTTTTAGGTCTTAACATGTATTCTAAACTCAATATACTTTAGTTAGTTGATCAATTTTGTTGATCTATTATTCAAGATGTGTAATCTCTTTAGATCCTGATTTTACCTGCAGATCACAGTGGCGGGCAGCATCCACAATGGAGCGCTCTAGCTGGAAGGCATCCACAAATGGAACCAGGGAGGCCAGACGGGTGAACTCAATACTTTGATAGATCTGTGCAACCTAAAATTAAGGATGGAGAATGATAAGAGATATTTAATAGATAAAAGTGTATAAGTTCTTAATAAGAGCATATCAGGGAATTGAAAGATTGAAGAGAATTACTTGTTGTAGAAGCCTCAGGATAGTATTACTCTGTAGATGAGGGACATAGTGCTGCAGATCAGACTCCTTCTCTGCCTGGTCTCTTACCCAGTTCAACACCTAAGAGGAGAGAAAGTCGGTTACCATATGCTGGGGTGACGATTTAACAGCCACAATAACATTTATTAAATAAAAGATTATCATGTAAACTTCAACTAAAAATCATACAAATATTGTTGGTAGATATTCCTCAAGCTGGTTGCTGCCAAATGATTTACCTTGGTTACCCTTCCACTCAGCTTCAGAGGATGAAAGTCAACTTCAAGCCAGTTGTAGAGTTCCTTCACTTCTGGTACAATATACTGCAGCAAGTTAAATCTCACCTTAAATACAAACATTAAAGAAAGAATGAGTAAAGACATCTCAAAGCAAATCAGTTTATCAGTTATACAGGTGCTTATGCACACAGTGTACCATGTCATTGATGAGACTCTGCCTGGTTGGAGGAGATTGCAGGCCAAGGAGTGTGGCCAGTCTGCGATGTTTTTCTACAATGATGCCATCCATGTCCAGCAGCCGGGCAATGTCAGTGCGCTCAGGAGTAATGGGGATAGACAGTGTGGCCAGGAGGACTCTGGTGGACATCCTGAATATAGAAAGTAAGCATTATTACCACTTGGTCACTATTCATTATTAAATAGTGTGTATTTATCCACAGATCACGAATTTGTTACCTTTGCATCTCCTCTTGGGTCAGATTCTTTCGCATCTCCCTTGAAAGGTGATAGAGCCTGTGGAGGGTGCAGGCATGGAAGAGGGCATTTCCAGATTTCCAGAACACAGTTGACACCTTGTTGTAATAGTTGGCCATGAGCTGGGGTTTGGGAGGCTTCTTGGAGAGAGCAAACAGGCCATGGATGTCCTCAACAGCCTTGAATGCTTCCTGAATAACAGAAACAATTCATCATTAGTCACAATGTCATGTGACATCAACTTGAATATATGAGACATATTTTATTAAACTAGACAACACTTAACGGCATAACAGGTGTTAGGTTATTTGAATGTTATACACTACAAACTGCATTAACTGCTGACAACCTTTGAAAGGAATCATTAAACTTTTCTTCTAAGAAAATATATTTTTAATGTCAGTGTCCAAACCAAAACATGCATGCATTCTGTTATGCTCCTTTAAGAAATTGAATATAAGATGAACAGACCTGCCAGAGCTCCATGCTTATTGCGCTGTCCAGCTGCACCAGGCGTGTCTCAAGGTGCATAGACTGGCTTTCAGGGTTGTTCAGGTTGATGGCAGTGCTCTGATTGTGGTGGCGCTGGATCTGACCCAGATGCATTCGCAGATTGTCACACAGCTTGCGAAATTCTGCTTTACGGGTGTACTGAAGGCAGAACTTAAATGCTGCAGAAAAGATAAAGGTATGTTATACTTAACATATTATTATTGTCTGAATTTTAAGGTACATTTTTGTTTTAGATTTGTGTAGGACTTTACAATAATTAAAAAAAACATATAGCTAAAGCAACTGAATGTTCACATTTTAAGTGTTAGAAACATTGACTCATTAATTCACTGATTACAGGCTGAAAAACACCCAGTGCTTTTCATCCTTGAAACAGGGCCTTGCAGCTTCATGTTCTATTCATATCATTCAAAAAGGAAAACCACAAAGAAAATAAACAATGACAGGTACTAACAGGAAACCATGAACTATATCACATTCACTTCAGAAAAATGTATTTTGCATAAATAAAAAAATAGACTTACCTTGCTGAGCAATGTCATGGTACAGGCGCTCCACTTTTGAGTTATTCCGAAGCAGGTCCAGACACTGACGGTATGACTCCCAAAGGAACTTCACCCAGGGGGTGAGTAGCAGGCGGTCAGTACGATCTTGAGTGTCCTCTCCACTCACAGCACTCAGAAGCACACTAGTATCACAGATTCAATAATCAATAGGGTTGCAAAATTCCGGGAATTTTCAAAGTTGGAAACTTTCCATGGGAATTAACAGAAAAATAATTTTTAACGGGAAATAACGGGAATGTATGGGAATAAACAGGAATAAACGGGAATAAACCGGGAATTTACAAAATTGAAGGTTAGCCCTTAACTGGGAACTTAAATATAGTTGGGCTGAAACAACCAGATTCCATGCAAGTACCCTTGAATATCTATGCTATTCCTCAATCACATGCACATAGCTGCAGAGCTATTGAGGCCACGCCCCCTAGAGCTATTGAGGCCACGCCCCCTACACGCACTGTGCATTCCTCCATCACATGCACAGATGATTTCTAGAACCACACAAGCACAAGACTATTGAAGCCACACATTTTAGCCCGTGGACTACATAAAGGGAAGTAAGTCTTGATGATATTATGGGGTAATTATATTTTAAAATTGTGATGTAAATCTGTTTAAATGTTTTTTTAATTGTATTATTTTGTATGGATGTCTGCTTAGGACAAAACAAAATGTTTATATTTATGCTTAGATATGATACAGTTCGATTGATTACCCTCTATTTCCAGTTAATTCCCATAAATTCCCATTAATTCCCATAATTCCCATGGAAAGTTTCTGATTTGGAATATTTCCAAAATTCCCAAGCTTAACTTTCCATGGAAAGTTTCCGGTAATTTACCGGAAATTTACCGGAAACTTTCCAACCCTTTGCAACCCTAATAATCAATGCATCTTACATTTATCAAGCCCCTACATTAAACCATCACCTGTGAAAGATCTGTAAAAGCTGCTCATCTGAAACTAGTGTTAATTTCGTTAACGAAAACTATGACGAAATATATTCGTCAACGACCTTTTTTTCAATGACTAAGAGGAGAAGATGACAAGACGGTACCGTTGTCATCTTACACTAACTGTGACGATTACCAACATGCATTATCGTTGACGAAAATAGACGAGACGAAAACGCAGTTTACAAAATAAAAACTTTGCCAAAATCTCTCTCTATTTTCGTTGACGAAAAAAGAGGAGAAGAAATCATGAAATGACTTTTTACCCTGTGAGCGGCGCACGGGCACGCACGGTAGATTTGTGTCAGCTCCGCGACCAGGAGCAACACATGGATGTACCAAGAAGGAGCGAGCAACATGACAACAACAGGGCTTGGGAGAAGAAAACGAGGCGATATATGGATCCATTTTCATTATCATGAGACTGAGAAAAACGACTGAGAAAGGCAGACTCGACCGCGCGTCTTGTTGTTCTCCAATGTGCGGACGCGGACTCGACTGCGCGTCCCTTTTTTATTTTCTTTCCCCGAGTCCGCCTGTTTGTAAACTGAGCATGCTTCATAACAACATAAAGCATGCATGTGCTGTGTTACGACGTTAAGTACAAGAGGTAATCGTGCTCAGGCACGGTTAGTCCTGATGCAGTGTTACAGCGGGCAGTGCATGCCAGTGGGGGAATGGCGCAGCGGGGGGATTATTGATTGCAATAGGTGTGTGTGTCCTGTGTTGTTGACATGCCATGTTTAGAAATAAATTTGCAAATCAGAAAATTTTCTGTGTGTATGCATATATCAGCAGTTTTGATTGACTAAAACTAGACTAAAAACTAGACTAGACTACTCCCTGCCCCCCCCCCCTCCTCCCACATAACACAGACTCTCATCAGCCCCACAGTCAGAAAACATCACAGTAATGTGAAGGCTGAAACTGTTTTTATGCGTTACATTAACGCCCACTGGACTTTACATTCTTTTTCTCACATGCACTCCATTGCAGCTTGTAGATTTTGTTATCTTTTATTATTATTCTTTATTTTTTGACATTTTTTAAATTCTATTGTTTATATTGGTAAATTTCTTTATTCTATATTATTTAAGTTCTTGCTTTTTTTGGCTGTTTTTCCCTGTTAACTGTTTTTTGCACCAATACACCAAGACAAATTCCTTGTATGTGTAAATTTACTTGGCAATAAACACAATTCTGATTCTGAAATATTACTGTTTTCTTTGACTAATATAAGACTAAAATGCTCAGACTTTTAGTCGACTAAAACTTGACTAAATAAAAACAGGATGAGGTAGACTAAATATGATAAAAACTAACAAGGACATTTGGAACAGGACTAAGACTAAATATAAAAATAGCTGCCAAAATTAACACTATCTGAAACCATTGAAACTTAAGCTATATGCAATCTAGAAAAACATATGAAGACACTTGATTGATCGAAAAATCCTAAAATACAGATATTTCCTGAAACCAATGTTTGAGCATGCTCACCTCTCAGGAGTCTGGATGTTGTCCAGATCCTCAATGTCCAGAACCATCTGCTGGGACTCCCCTTTTGCTGTCTCCGTCTTCTCCTCTGCCAACTTAAGGTAAGCCCGAACCACATCCTCCAGCGATTTGATATTCACCTAATAGCAAAGACATTACAACATTACCCCATTAACTCAAAGAGAAACATAGGGTTAGGCCACTACCCGATCTGTGCAAACAACCTGTCTCCACACACACCTGCTGACAGATATTCTTGTACTGATAGAGACCCTCCTTGGCCAGGTGGCTTTTGCGCAGATCCACGCACAGCTCCAGGTATTTGAGCATGATGGGCTCGTGGATCTTCTGCCATGTTCGATGTTTCTTGCTCTTGATGACATCGTACAAAACATCCAAGGCTGGCTGCTTTTTGCCAACCTCGAGAAACTCTGCATAAAGACATAAAATAAAAGTCAAACGTAAGCAGCATTACAAGTCAAAAGAACCCACAAACCGTTATACTATCCACATTATCTTCAGATCGCACCAGCCCTGTTAGCTGAATGGCGAGGCCCGGGCAGGTTCGTGAACCACCTCAACTTCGCGCTACAAGAACAGAAACCCTAGCGACACTGTTTGACAGCAGACACGAAATGTTTTGATTAAAGCGTCAAGACTGTCACTAACGGTTGTCTGTCACGGGAGCACAATAACTACAACTGTCGGTAAACAGAAAAGGTACAGCCGGTCAGCTGGATATTAACGTAGCCGTGAGACAGCGATATCGCCTCCACGCCATTCAAGCTAGTGTTAGCTAGCAGTTAGCCATTTTGCCTGTGTTAGCTAGGCTAAGTGTAAGGCAGAATAAAGTCAGCTAACAGAAGCTAGTTAGCATTAGCGTCTGACATCCTTGTAGCATGAAGCTGAATTACTAATAACACTTACCGTTCGCTCGTTTCAGAGCATTCTCTGGTCTTTGAAAATACGCCGGCATGGTGGTGGCGTTTTAGGGAAACTCCAACTCTGCTGGCTTGAGTGAATTTTCGAGAAATTTCACCAGTCCATCCACGCCACGCACTCACCGCTGCAACGGTGCTGGCTGAGAAAGGAAGAACCTCGTGAGCGGCCTAGCTAGGGTTGCCAGCAGGTGCGTCACGCGCTATCCCCCTATCACAGTGTGCATCCATTCATAGACAGCGGTATGCAAAATATCCGAGTCTATAGATTTTCGGGTGACCTCATTTGAATAATGACTAAACACGTTCTTTACTCGAACATCACTTGACACCAGTGTGTGTGTGTGTGTGTGTGATTCCATGTGTGTTTGTGCAAACATTTACAAATGTAAGCTCCTTTAATTATCTTAACACAGGTCAGAATCAGAATCAGAATCAACTTTATTGGCCAGGTATGCTTATACACACAAGGTACAAAGTACAACATTAAATATCAACTATAAACACAACATAAACCCAAATAAGCAAAGACTAATATGTACAAGACTAAATAAGATAATAGTGCAGTGGTGAGTAGTGAAAAAGATGCTGAAGTAAACATGATAATAAAAACATGTTGTTATGTGACAGATGGGTTAATTTACATGAGGTAGAGTTTTACAGTATTTACATTAAAAGTGTGCATAGATTGATCATTTAAATTAAATAATATATATATACATAGGCTATATGTACATTCACAGTGACAAGTTTGGTTCCAGGGTTATTTCACAGTCAGACAGGTCTGACACTCTGTGACTGTTTGGCGTTCATCACAGCCTGGGGGGAAGAAACTGTTCTTATGTCGGGTTGTTTTGTACAGTGATCTGTAACGCCTGCCGGAGGGGAGGAGTTTGAAAAGTTGGTGTCAGGGGTGTGAGGAGTCTGCAGTGATACCTGCCCGTTTCCTGGCCCTGGACCATAGACTGTAAATATAACTGGACCGGTATAAGTCCTGGATGGGGGGTATATGTCGACACCAGGTCGAAGTGTGTTTAATAGCCAGACAAATAAAATGACGTTGGCACGTCCTGTGGTACAGCTAGTTTGTGTAGACCAAATTATTCTTTCAAATGCCAATATGCTGGCACATAGGTTTCACATGTGCAAGTTAATGCTAAACCAAAGGTTTTAAGGGCCTACTGCACTCCACTTTAAACAGTCTACTTGTGGTGCAAATACTGTAAAGCTAAAATGTAAAAGCTTCATGTGGCTTTCAATTATGCATTTTGCTCTACTCAAGTTAGCAAGGTGGACGAGAACAAGCGAATTTCCTGTCACCAATAATTGTCCCAGCCGTCAATGCCGTATAGGCTACTGAGAAATGAAATCTTCAAATGAGTTTTACGGAATGTAATAATGAAATCATGATGGTACTGTCTCGGCCGACATTAAATCATAGCCTCCTTTTTTCTTCTTGAGACAACAGGAAATGTGCCTTTATTCTCTTATTCCTTTGTCATGGTTTCATTCCTAGTTGCCTTTTTATGTTGATATGGACCTATGTGTCTGAAATAAAGAAATAAAGACAAGTTTGCGTCTATAGCATTACATTTCTTATGAATTGGCGCTATACAAATAAAGATTGATTGATTGATTGATTGATTGATTGATTGATTGAGTTTAAAGACACTTCCCTGTCAATGATATGTGATCAAGTAAAATAACAGTCTCAAATGAATTAACTGTGTTAACTCTAAAATGTTTGTAGCTAATCTCGGTAGATTATTACTAAGGGATTTATTTTTAATCAATGTTTAAATACATATTTTTATTACAGTGTTTAAACATGGATGACCTTGTCGCAAACCTTAGATCGGGGGTTTAAACAAACCTGGCAGCTCTCGGTGGACAAGGTTCCCGTATGAGCTCCCATGATGGTGCGTTTAGGTAACCATCGTGAAAAGTCAAATTATAAAGCTGTGAGCTACCTCGACTAGATTGATCAAACAAGGCCTCTCAATTTCCCCAAAATAAAATCACTTAACTCAAAGATTGAAATGATGTCAGTGACGTGGTTTCCTTGCTTATGATGGTCTTGACATCAATATGAAATATATTTCAAGCCTTAATTAGTGAACAATCAAAATAGTCTAAGCAGTCTTAACTTTAAGTTTCTGCTGCACAATTTTGTTAACACTGGAGCTGAACATTATTAGTCTGAAAGGTCATAATAAACTAGTAAAAATGAGTGTATTCAACTTTGTCCTGGAAAACTGCATGTGTGATACTTATCGGCTTTGATTAGTATTCATTAGTATAAAGGCAAAGTCAATGACGCACTGGTCTTTGGTTGGACTCCTATCCTGCGCCCACTTGATGATAAAAATGCAAAATCTTAGAAAAAATAGGAATAAATGCTGCAGTATAAAACTAAAATTAGTGATGTTACGAGATGTGCCGAGGCTTTGAAGCGTGTGTCGAGTAATGGAGGGGGCGGTTCTGCGAAGCGCGTATCGAGGCTTGCTTCATTTAGGGGAGGAGCTGAAAATGATGACGTCCGAAGCCTCGCTGCCCGGCTGTACCACGTGACTGCTTCGGGAAGTGGTTCAGATTTTGCCGCGAGGTTTGACAGCAATATAAACCCCTCAGGCTCCATTCAAAATGTGAGGTTTTGAGAGAGAGTTGCGGTCAGTTGAGAGTTTGGATAGTTTGGATACTAGAGTTTGGATAGCGTTTATATAGTTTGGAGAGTTAAGATAGAGAGAGAGATAGTTTGAAGATTTAGGAGAGTGGAGAGAAATCTAGGTAGCCTAGGGGATGGAGCCAGCTAGGAAGAGGAGGATTTCCCCTGTGTGGGAACATTTTGATTTGTAAGCTAAATCTAACATTATTTCAGACCAAATAGGTTTGCTTATCAAGAACTGCATTTTCATTCACTGTTTGTTATTTTATTCAAAGGTGAGGTGTTTATTGTGTTCCAAGGAGTTGGGGTACAATAACAACACCTCATCCATGCTAAGGCATTACCGTGCCTTGCATGAGAATAAGGAGGCTAATATGAGCAGGCTGGAAAACCCTCTGGAGTACTGGGAGAGGCAAAAATTACTGTACCCAAATTTATATGATCTTGCTCTTGCGTTTTTGTGCACACCGGCATCTTCTGTACCCTGTGAAAGGGTGTTTTCAAAGGCCGGAGAGGTTGTGTCAAAAAAAAGGAATCGCCTAAAACCAAAAACTGTTGAGAAACTGTTATTTCTGAATAAAAATGAATAAAATCTCCCCTGTTCTGTACATCATTGTCCAAGTTACACAAGCATATTCAGTGCCCTTTTCCTAGTTCCACAAGCACTTTAACTGTCCTATGCCTGCTTAGGGCCATGCCATTTTCCTAAAGTGACAGAAAAACACTACACAACCTGTCATATATGATACTACCATTTTTTCAAAAATGTACACACAGAATACATACTTTATTATACACATATGTGATAATTTATGTAGAGAAATTATTTGGTCATACATGTTTTTGTAATTCATAGTCATTCTCAAGAGCCATTACAGACACAAGAATTCAATGCATCACACATTATGTGGCTAAGATACAGCTGCCTGTCATTATAAACCTGGCCAGTAGGTGGTTTCGTGTGCACATGAAGCTTCGAGAGATGAACCCTTTCTCGAACCAATTGGCTCAAGCGGTTCAATGCCTCGTGAGGCTTCATCTCACCATCACTAACTAAAATGTTGTACAAAACTATACTTGGGAACTCATTGTGGTGGCTAAGGTTCCATTTTCTTCGGGCGGGGAAGGTTAAGTAGGCCTAAGGCTTATTCATCTGCTCACCATAGGCAATTTTACTTGCTATGTCAATTTAAGTGAGGGCTCAATTTAACTTAAATTTGTAAAGAGGAGATGCAACTAGGAAAATAAACATGATCATAATAACATCAACATCAGACTGAGTCAGTTTAATCCGATACCTGCTATGAAAGAACAGGCTTTAAAAAAAATTATTAAGAAAGGCAGAATTTCAATATCCGCGAACGCACCATTAACACTGACGTATCACCAGCTATGATTGGTTATTCGCAGGGTGTCTCCTCCCGAAAATCTAGGCATCCCGGAAGAGGAACGACATTTCGCTCAGAGAGGAAGAAAAGTCTATTGACAGAAAAAGAAACACTGACCAGGCCACCGACAGGTTTTATCATTATTTACTGCCTTATTAAATTTGTTGAGCATCGTATTCAATTGTTCAGACGAAGCACGAGCTCTCAAGGTACTTCACAGTTACGGTAGTGTCCTTTGATGTTGATGGTTGGTGCTTTTTCTCCAGTTCACTTGTTGTTCTGAACTCTTTTAGGTATGGAATATGGCAGCTATTGAAACGCAGCTTATGTTAAGCGTAGGATTGATCGGTAAGTTTGTGGTTCTCAGTGTACTTCCATGCGAAGTTACCTTCTCAGATTCACTCAACATGCAGAAGAATCACATGACACCAGTGTGACCCATAAGTGTCTCATCAGTAGGGCTCCATGTCCCTAATTGGCTCATCGCTTCTTCATTTTTGGCAGTATGCCTTTATAAGCTTCTCATGGAGATGTTTCTAAGTGTGATAAGGCTTGACCAAGAAAGTCAATGCGATTCTTAATGAATGTCCATCTTCAAATATGTTCACATTCATTCATTTTGTTTTCCATTGATCCAGAGAAAGATGTGAATGGAGATACACTGTGGGTGTGGTGCTATCCCTCTGTGGGATCAGACCTGAGGCAGATCCTGCTCAGTAAGTGCTGTCTGACCCATGACAGCCGGGATTTCCACACCTTTGTGTTTGGTCAGTTCTGGCGTACCTGGTACTACATCACCACGGTAGAGGTACAGGAACCCACAGCGCTTAACAAGGTACAGTCACCCTGATCATGAATAAGAAATGATAAAAGTGCAGCATCTCTATTTATTTATTTATTTATTTTTTCTCTTCTGTTCAAGGTCACTCATTTTTCAATAGTTGTTACAGCAAAAGACTTCAACCCTGAGAAGTATGCTGCACTTAGTAGAGTTCTCTGCAGGTACACTAAGAAGTTAAAAATAAGCGGTTTTGGATGCTTTTTACTTAAAGAGAGTTTATGTGTGAATCTAAGTGGTTTGCCTTTGTTTGTTTTCCAGGATGTACACCAAACATGGCAGTCCAGTGAAAATGATGGAGGCTTATGTCACTGTCCTTACTAAAGGAATTTGCCAGAGTGATGAAAACGGATCATTTCTAATTAAGGATTATGATGTTCGGAAAGCATACTTAGCTGGTTCGGTCAAAGGTACAGCAGCACTGTCCTTAAGGGGAACACTTATCAGAACATTGAACACATTTTTTTTTCACTTTAACCTGATATATTGACACAATGTTTTTTGTAAATATACTTGCATGTTGTGCTTTTGTGTGCAGGTGAGAATCATTTTGCGCGGCTGTGGCTCAATTGGTAGAGTCGTCGTCTCTCAACCGGAAGGTCGAGGGTTCGATCCCCAGCTCCTGCGAGCGACATGTCCGATGTGTTCTTGGGCAAGACACTTAACCCCGAATTGCTCCCGCTGCTTCGTCTGCGGCGTATGAATGTGTATGAATGGGATTAGTTACTTCTGATGGTCTCACTACATAGCAGTCACTGCCATCAGTGTGTGAATGGGTGTGTATGGGTAGGTGTGACATGCGGTGTAAAAGCGCTTTGAGTAGTCTGAAGACTAGAAAAGCGCTATATAAGCTCAAGTCCATTGACCATTGACCATTTACCATTTTAATTATTAGTGATTTATTTTTATTTTAAAGCAGCCATTGTACTTTAACTTATGAAAATGTTTTTTTAGGGGTGACAAAAAAGGTCAAACTTGAGCTTTGAAATAAGCAGGTCCTACAAGCACATTGGATGTACAAATATAGGTGTCATCCTCTGTCAGTCGGTCATAGTTGTGCAGGTCATGTTAGTGTTGTTATTCCTGTTGTCATTTTTAACAAGCAGCAGAGAGAACGCATCTGCCATTGTTATGAACTGCAAGTTCATAAAAAATCCTTTAAAAAAACACATTCTTGATTCTTAAAAAGTGTCTCATGGATTATACTGTCATGTTTCTGTTCTGCCCTAGATGTGGTGTCTCAGTTTGGTTTGGAGACTATCATTCTTTATACAGCACTCATGCTGAAGAAGAGGATCATAGTCCATCACCCTCGAATTGAAGCATTGCTGGAGTTTACAAGGTGCATTTAACATTCATTGGGTCCTATCATAGGCTGCAATGTTAGTGCAGTGGTTAGTGCTGTCGCCTCACAGCCTTTCTGTGTTGAGTTTACATGTTCTCCCTGTGCATGCATGGGTTCCCTTTAGGTACTCCAGCATCCTCCCACAGTCCAAAAACGTGCTTGTTAGTTTATTTTGTAACTCTTAATTGTAAGTGTGACTGGTTGTTTGTCTCTGTATGTCCGCCCTGTGGTTGACTGGCGATCCAGGCTGTGCTGCGCCTCTCGCCCAATGACAGCTGGAATCAGCTCCAGTCCCCAAAACCCTGAACAGGATAAGCGTTATCGATGAATGGAATATTATAATGTCAGATTTTCATAGTTAATTTGGCCAGACTTTCAAAGTATAAGGTGAACATGTAGAAGTTAACATTTTAACAAAGATCTCTGAATTGAGGTGCAACAGTTTTTTCTACTTTTGACATCAGCTCATCACAAAGTACATGTAGTTTATTTCTAGCCGAAAGGATTTCAAACTATACATACTTACCAGTTTACATGAGTAGTGTGATATTTAGGTGTTATTTTATAAAATGTATTTTTGAATAAACAACTTGTGATTAAAATCCACCATCATGTCAAACGATTAGAAATAATGAGTACAATATTTACCCAGAGTAGATGTCCTGATAAAGAAATTGTTCATTTGATTTTGAAACTGTGTTTTATTTAAAAAAAGACAGCCTGAAAACATGGAGTTGACCTCAATATTCAATTATCTCTTTAACTTAGAGAATAATGTGATGTGCAATTCCTGTGATTCATTCCTAACCTGTTCCCCCTCAGGGTTCTACCCTGTTTGACATGGCACAGGAAAGACTGGTCCGTCCTGCACCCATATGTGCATCTCTCTGATATTGAACTCGAGGATCTCAAGAAATGCCCTGGTGAGGCTGCCTCCTGGTTTACTGACTCTAATTAACAGGAAGACTCCTCACAGTTGGTGATTAGCCACCATCTGCACTCTGATCACTGTACTCTCATGGTGTGAATTAATTATTTATGCACCAATATGTTTGCTTTCTCCACAGGATATGTAGCAGGATTTGTAGATCCTGAAGTGAGCAACAGATCGGACTTGTTTGATGTGTATGTGAACCTCCCAGACAGTGTCATCACAGTCTCCCAGGGGGCCAAAGGTACAGTATGTTTAAAGAGAAAGCCGTATGTTTTGAAGAGCGCTTTGGTTCCTGAGAGTAGTCTAGCATTGATGTTCAGTATCCTATCACAGAGGCCATGGCTATGGGGAAGTTACATAAGGACATTGGCCATCTTATTGTTCAGTCTGCAGAGGATGCTGAGAGGTCGGACAGTCAGGTCATTAAGGTGAGAGTTTTAAACATTGCCTTTATTCAATCAACATTACCAAGAAATGTGTTCTTCAATCTAACATGACAACTCATCGTTAATTCACAGGATATTTCTGTTAAGACAAAAGAGATCCTTGCCAATTTGGTGGCTCTGGCTGACGAGTGTGAAGACTCTAAAATCACATTGGAAGGTTTAAAGCAGCATCATTTCCCTCCGGCGACAGAGAACTTCCTCTTTCATTTGGCAGCTGCAGAGCAGCTCTTGCGAGTATAAACCTGTTATCAGACACAGCACTGCAGGAAGATGATATTGCCACAGCATGGACTATGATTGCTGTTATTTACATCTAGGGAGAGTCTTTGTTTTTTCTAAAATGCTTGCGGGCACCCTCATGATTAACACAACAATGTGCAGAGGTCAATCTCACAGTGACCTTCGTGTCAGGTAGGAAAGTCTCACTAGCATCACATTTTTAATGGATTCTTGTCCGAACACGTTTTACTTATACTAGTTTTTCCCACAGAAAAAGACAGATTTGGCCTTATCCTTTTTTGCTAACCATACCTGACAACACTAACATTGAATTGATCAGTATGTGAATCCAAACCTGATTTGTAATGAAGTCCCAAGGCTCCATATTTTATTTTATTTTAAATAGAAAAAAAAAGATGAGCTACACTATTGCTCTGTTACATGTGGCTACCACAGAGTTAAACTGTTAAACTAAATATTATAGTTTTTTTCAAAAAGTTTAAATAAGTCTCAGAGCTCCCCAAAACATGTCTGTGAAGTTTCTTGTCACAAATCCACTCTGATCCTGTATTTTATCATGCCTATTAACCCCTCTATTTCAGCCCTGCGCAGAACAGGCTGTTTCTGTGTCTATGGCTTTACATGCCAGTGAGCTGTGTTCGACAACACCCCACAGGATGGGGATGTGGTTTGGGCTTTGTTGAACCATGACCATTGTTTATTGTGAGAAGGCAGACTCAGAGGGCAGAACAAACATCTAGCTGTGGGAGTGTCACCCCCCTGTTGGAGGGGTTACTGCCCTTTGTGACATCACAAAGGGCAAAATCTCCAAACGGCCTGTTTGAGCACACATTTTCTGAAAAGTGGAGCAGGCACAAGACGGAGAGGATGGACTTTTCTCATAATTGGGGGGGTTTGTAGACAGGCTAGGGACAATAATTAGTGTTAGAAAAACACGGTAAAGTGTTTTTTACATAATGTGTGACCTTTAACTCAGCTCTGTTGCCATTTATAGTCACTTTGAACCATATTTGTTTTTATCCAAAGTTAAAAAAGTCCCAAACACAAAAAAACAAGTGTTGGGTCGTTTTAGTTAGACTATTCAAATTAAACTACATACTGTATTTGTGAACTACTCAGGTCTACAGGAGGACACAATGCCTTTGAGGCCAAACTAACACACTGTTTATGATGGTTCTTTCATGTTTGTTTTCTGTGACAAAAAGAAGATATTGCCCGCCTTATCCTTTTACATTTACAGGTATACAATATTTGTCTCCAACTTTGTGAAATTGAGGCAAATAGGCTAGTACTTTTAGCCCATAAATCTTCATGTTTTATAGATGACAGCTCCCACCCCAAGGTGCTAAGCTTTACTTCCCATTATTACAAATCACAAATCAGGTTCCTGGTCTGAAATATTGGATGCACACTGAAAATAGACATTGATTCACAGCTTACTGTTTGTATAAATGCAGTAGCAGCTGGCTAGACTAGATATGACTAGATAATAGAAATGACATGTTATGCAGGTTATCAGATATTTATCATCATATGGGTAAATTAAAAAGTAATTTGCATTGTTTTTTTTTAAATGTCACTAATGAATTTAGACTTTTGTTAAATTTGTTTTGATGAACTTAAAACTAGATTTTTTTTTTTAAAGGTCATAGGTTCCTCATCAGTCTTCAGCTGATAACGCATGGTGATCGATGCCTTTGTGCCAATTGATTTATTCATTGTGTGTTGAATGTTCAGGGTTTTTTTTATTGATAGTGTTCTACAGTTTATCCTCTTTTCCAACAACATTGACAAAATGTTTTGTGTCTCAGATAAGATACCAAGTGCAATACATAGAAATGCTTATGTAATTTTGAAATTGTAAAAGTATTTTCATGAATTGAGGTATTTCAGATCTCAAAAAATCGATACATCTACTATTCAATTTAATAAATTTACTATGAAAGTAGCTTTTCGTTTATTTTTATGTTTTACACACACTCTTTTTACATGGAAACTAAGAAGAGGCTGTTTTTTGAGACTGTTGCATTCTTATACTTTTTAGCTGCATGATGTTGAGACAATAGTTGTGAGGCTATTCACTAATAGCAAGTTGTTTTTGGGCTTAATTTTGTCTACCATATATAGCAACAATTCAGAGTCCTCTATGGTAGTATAACTGTCCGTCAACCGCAGCAGCCTTCAGTTCCTCTTCAACATCTTCCTTCCTTATCTGTAAAAAAAAAAGAAGGTCAGGGTCAGTCAAGCTCATTACAGGGAAAACATCGGAGCACAAGAGGATTGTGAGTCTCACCTTTCCCAGTTGTGGAAATAGACTAAATGAGATGGGAATCATCAAGCCCAGAACAAATGCAACACTTATATGGCGTAAAGGAGCCACGAGCAGAGTATTTCTCTGGAAAAGTCTTGTTCTGTAAAACATGACATAAAAATATGATTCAGCAAAGTCATTTTTTTGTCCAGGTAACGAGAACTACATTTTTAAGTGACTGACCTTTTTAAAAGCAAAACCAGAAGGTTAGGAAAAGCAGCTGTTGAACCTAACAGTGCTGCTCTCGACAATGCCGTTTCCGACACAGCCTGAACAAAGGGAACAAAAAAATTACACTAATGTTTCCAATTAGAAGGCTTAACTCGTGCATGAGTCTATATTGACCTTTTGTCCGGCTGCTTTTGAGAGGCCAACTGGATTTCCTTTGGAATCAAACACTTGGATCCCAGTTTCTGACTCCTCACTTCTGACAGTGGACACATTGAAGAAGGCCAGAGCAGCTGCAGATAGTTACACAACATGTTAGTCCTACCTGTTATTACTTGATCTACACCAGCTGAATTACTGTTAAATCAAGAGAAAAGTTAGAAAAATAAGTAAAGGTATTGTTCTGAGTCTATCTTGGAATGCATTTCTAGTGGGCCAATGTATCTACTATCTGACATGCAGAATAAAGTATTCAGAGATTTTGAAACAATACTATTAAAGCTATAGTACTTCACTTTCACGTATAAAAGAACTTACCTGAGAGTGGGATTGGTAATATTGACCTAAAGAATGTCTGGAGTGATGCGCTTCTAACACCAAGTCTGTCTATGAAAATTTGAGGGAGCGCCTGAAACATTGAAAAAGGATTTTTTTTTTAAAATCAACAAGCAGCCTTTTTACATGATAGAGTTCTTAAAATGTTACCACAGTTCAGACAACAAAGCACAGTTACCACTAATGCAATCAGGTTATACACACCCCTGCGCATGTTGCATAGGAAACTGTTCCAGCAAGTAACAGAAGCTGCTTTAAAGACGTCTTCTTACCCTGGTGGTGAGAGATAAAGACAGATTAAGTCAAACAGGAACAGAGGGGGCAGCAGAAGAAAAACTGAAGATGAATCATGGAGTCAAAAAGAATTAGAGGAATTATGGGTAGAGTCAGAATCTGTAAGTTAATATCTGAATACATTACCTGCTCTGATGAGGAGTTTCTGTTTGCATGGTTAAACCCTGCGTTGTAACTTTGCAGCAAAAACTGGAAGAATGCATTTTTCATCATTACTATGTGATACAGCCACATGTTTTATAATGTCATTTTATGACTTTGTTTATTACCTGCCAAAAAAGAGCTGGTTTGACACCGCTGTGTGGCAAAAAACTGGCAACCACCTGAAAAGAGATACGTTATTTTAAATATTCATTTCACAACCATCACACGTAACAAAGTGTCAATAAATGTTTATCAGACGACTCACATACCAGAGGAGCCGATATTGGCAGGAATGCTGAGAAGAATGACAACATTAAGGGCATGAGAATCAGTTTTTAAAAGGTAGTGTTTCGTTAGTATGATTAATAAAATCTTACACTATGTCATTTATTATCAACAACGTAATTTGAAATGTTTAAAGATGTATTTAAAGTTATAGGAGTTGAACCCAAACCGAAATGTAGACATGGGATTTAACACGGATGATTCAAGTTACATTAAATTTAACTTTTCTCTTTCAAACTCTAAGCTTTTTGACAGCTTAAAACATTGGTTGATACTTCATGATATGAATGTACTCTATCTTAAGTTCAATATATTACATGGAAATATTTAGAGTTTAAAATTGCCTGGTTTTGACTGTACCTGGAGGACGGAAAACTAGTGGGAGGGTATCTCCAGAATCAGCATGGACAGAAGACTGTAAACACAGAACAGTCAAGTCTTTTCACAAAAAGCAGCAAGATAAGCTCCTTTAAATGCAAATGTATCAATGTCACAACTTTAGAGGATTTGTTAACAAGACTTTGAAGCTCCTGAGAGAAACTTTTGGTCATTTGATTTTGGATAAAGTAGTACGTCTTATGTCTTTGCTTCTCTTGTCCTGTAACTGTGTAGATTGTGTTTTTTGCTCCTCCAAAATCTCCTCCTGCATTTTTGTAACAGTCAAATATATATCTCAAGAATCTTTGCCAAGGAAAAACTACCCACGACACCTACTCCCCCATCAGGGGGGCATTAAAAGAGCATGTAAACAAAAAAAATCCACTTGTGGTCAGTGCATAATGCAAAATAAAGAAGTACATTTTGAAATATTAGAGACTTATCCTATGTTATGAGCAGATTTGTATTTCTTGCATTCTTACAAGTGAGAGGTTCGGTGCATGTCCATCCTAGAGAAGGAAACAGAACAAACAGAGCTTTAAATCTGTGGCAGGTTTATGAAGCGCACAAACAGACAATTGTGCAGTTTCACCATTGTGAAGATTTTATTTAACACAATCTGACCTCTTCATTGAGTTTCTCTCCCCTTCCAAGAAGAGCGTAGGCCTTCTGTATTTCAGCCTGTGGAGGGAAGTGTCAATTGTTTGATTTGGCATATTCTCAACTCATTTCAGATAATAAGATCACTGTAGAGGCTGCATCTTACATCAGAGGAAAGCAGGGTAGACGGATCAAGGAGATTAAGCCAGATCCGAAGTCGACTGAGAAAAGACTGAAAAAAAGAAGAAGGGGATCCTATTGATAATCACTTACTTTAGAGGAATGAGATGTGAGCACAGTCCAATCTCAAACAACTGTATAATATAATAAATCCTCATCAGTGATTGTGCGCTGCATGTTGAATGGTTGAATCACTGCTGTGCAGGTACCTGTCCCTCGTTTTTCCAATACAACAGATTAGGATCCATTAGAACGACGGCTGCATGTACGTCTCCAAAAAAAGCAAAACACTTTCAACTAACGCTATTACATTTAACTGGTTTACATATCTAGTGCTTTAGGAGGTCAAGTCCCTGTAAACTGTACTTCCGTCTGAAACCATGTGTTCAGTTGTGGGCGGGGCTATGATACCTTCTGGGACATTGAAAGTATCGGAGATATCAGATCCTAGGTGTGTTCAGTGTAAATATTAAAACTTATTATTTAAAGTCCGTAGTAAATAATACAATGGCCGTGAGTTGATGCAAACTGTTTTGATGCATGTCTATTAAAAGTTGTTTTTTGTTATTTAAATCGATTAACCAGATTTATTAAAAGGCATTTATTCCAGTTCATAATTGTCAGTCTTTGAAGGCATAGTCAATAGGAAAGTAATAAATCGAAGTCGGATCATATTCTTTCCAAACTTTTCTACATCAGTAATGAAGCTTCAAGATGCTCTCAAATAATTTCCCCAACACCTCACTCAAGTATAATTTTAGGGAAGCGTTTTATTAGCAATCTTTCACCACAGCCTTTGAAAACAAGGACAATATAACGCAAGTAAATATTTGTATATTTATTTATGTATATTTTAATTGTATCAGCAGGTTGACGTGAAGCACGTGAACCTTAAAACCTGCTCGACCCGCCCTCCTCTGACATAATCCAAAATGGCAGCCACCATCGGAAGACTCCTCGGGACCTCTGTAAGTGAAACTTTCATAACATAACATTCAATTTACAATCTTAACTCTTTCGTCTCACACGTTTTTTTAAATAATCCATTACCCTTTACGATATCTTATAACGATGACCACGTCACCCCTGCACTGAAGGGCTCATATCTCGTGTGTGTCGCACATTTTGAACCAATGACTACCTGACAGTGTGGTGTCAGCCCTCTGGTCTCTTGTCATACACGGCCTCTCTATTCCAGACAATATATGGTTAAAAACATGTTGTATAATGATACTTTTATAAGGTAGGCTATTCGGAAAAAAACAAGCACGGATTTACCTTAAAACGTCTTAGTGTCAACAGAATAGTTTCAGTAATACTTCTGTCCATATTAATGCATTTAGCCAATGAAATAAGAAGTATTTTATCACCGACGACTTCTTAGAACATAGCTTTTTACAATCTATGCTTTTATTGTGTAGCCTAAGTGTAGAGACGATACAAACTCGTTACATTAGTTTTTTTTCTATTTGCAATTTTGTATTTTGTACAAAACTGGCCAGCTTGTTATCGTGGAGATACAAATGTGAATGCTGTTTACATTGAAAGTCTTCAGTAAGGTAAATGGACTTGAGCTTGAATAGCACTTTTCTAGTCTTCAGACTACTCAAAGCACTTTTACACCGCATGTCACACCTACCCATTCACACCCATTCACACCTTGATGGCAGTGGTTGCTATCAGACCATCACAAGTAACTAATCCCATTCAAAGACATTCATACGCCGCCGACAAAGCAGCGGGAGCAATTCGGGGTTAAGTGTCTTGCCCAAGGACACATCGGACATGTTGCTGCAGGAGTCTAGTAACGGAATATTTCCTGCAGACAGAGCTGCAGAAGTGGAGATAAGAGTTACAGTTGTAATGATGGCTGCATTCTGTTTTCAGGATCCTGGTATTTTGCACTGTCATGGCCTATGCTGTGTTTGAACTACATGATTTTAGCCTTGGTTTTTCATTTGTCAACAGCATGTGGAGATTGTCTTATTGACATGTCTTGTAATGTGTGACCCTGTTTCCAGTATTGTTTATGTGCAAACATAACATGAAGTGTATGTATGTGCTCTAATGCCAACCTCACATACACACCTATTCCAAAAAGCCTGTTTTTACAGCAGAAATGAAATGTTTACAGCCCAGTTGAAAAAACGAAATTGATTAGCTCATGTCTCAACACTCTGACATGCGGTCACATCAAAAGACATTGTTATCAAAGTCATAAAAGTTGCAAACACTGTGTAGCATCAGCATGTTTACATTTGGCTAAGATGTCGGTTTCATACTGCATTTTATGTTTGGCATCCCCAAGGACTTTAGACAGTAGCTTGGACTGACATTTGACCACCTTACACTAAACAATCAAGATGACGGGAAAACACCAAAACTCACAAAATGAATCTCCTGATCTTATTCTTATATCGGATTATTGTCAGTTGCAGAAAAACTTAAAATGAAATCATTTGAATTAAATAAGGATTAACAGTAAGATCATCGTGTTTCATACACAAATCCAGTCTAATGTTTATTCCAGCAGAACACACTCATACACTCAGAATATTAAGAATTCCCATTTACAGGTCAGCTTGTTGTTTTTCATGTTCCACATCTTTTTCCTTCACACAAACTCAACATTTCAAAACAGATTAATACTAGTGCTGTCAGCATTAACTAGTTAATCACAATTAATTAAGGTCTGAAATGAATGCATACATTTTTTTAAATTGAGATTGATTGCATTAATTGCACCATGGATAAGCCTCCGCAGTTTCCCTGTAGTCACAGTGATGGAAAATAATGACTGCTTCATCTTTGAATGTCTCATTTCACAAAAATTCTCAGGCAGCTCAATTGACGATTCAAAAGTAATATCCACATTATGAAATTTTACTTTTTTAACGTTCATTTGAGCTGTTTTCCTCTAGTTTTTGATCCGTTGCGAGGTTCCCTTTTTCTATGGTTAAGTTAATGTTGTAGCCTTAGTTCTACAAGAAGGTCCTTCCTTTGTTGTAAAATAAAAGCAGAGTTGAATTCATACAGCAGGTAAAGAATCCTCAGCTTAAGACAGTACAGAAATTCAAAATAAAAGCCTAACAATTTGTATCTTTCAATGGAAAACTAGGAATTTCAAACATGCGATTTATCGCGATTATCTATTGAAATTTAGCAATTTATTGCAAATTACAAAATTCAATTGTTTGACAGCCCTAATTAATACACTTAGAATTTATATTAATGCATCTTCAAAAGCGTATATACAGTTATATAAATGTATATGTTTATTTACAGGATACCGTGTAAACTGAATTCACATTTTTTTCTGAATTGAATCAACCTATGTTGGAGACACAAAACAGGCTGTCAAGTTGCTAACCAAATAATCTTTGTAGTTTTTTATTGCATTATTGTATTGTTCATGTAAAATGTACATTTTCTTTTATAGGCAAGGGTTGCAGCTGGAGGGTTAAAGGTCACAGCAGCCTGTCAACATGGACTATCTGGGTCTGCAAGAACTCTCATCAGTCCTGCACTTCAGAAGGCCTGTTTCTCTACCAGTATGTCTCCAAACAAATACACTCACATCATGGTCAGACAGACAGCAACTCATATAATCTTCTAAAATGTCAATAGTTGATTTGTCTGTCAACTGAATATCTTTGGGTTTTGAGCCAGTGTGATGTCTGTATTGTATTTCCAGGAAATGGTATCAATGAATATATTGTATTTGACTTCTATGCATCAGGCACATCTAAATGGGTCGCTGCTGTCACTCAACCGGCTCCAGCCTTTAAGGGCACAGCAGTCAGCCACGGGGAGTTCAAGGAGATGAACCTCGCTGATTTCAAGGGAAAATACCTGGTCCTCTTCTTCTACCCGCTGGATTTGTGAGTATTTGTGACACTTTGCAGAGTCCAAGTGAATAACATAATCGCTTCTCTTACTTTGATTTAAACAAAACTCTACTGATACCCTCTGCAGTGAACATTTTATTAACAGTGCCTTGAATTTTCTTTTGTCATTTTTACAGCACCTTTGTGTGTCCAACAGAAATCATCTCATTTAGTGACAAAGCCAGTGAGTTCCACGATGTTAACTGTGAGGTAGTGGGCGTCTCTGTTGACTCTCACTTTACTCACCTGGCATGGATCAACACTCCACGCAAGGTGTTTTTTTTTTCATTCTTTCTTTGCTCTGAGCCTTTAGTGGAAGACTGTCCTGCAAGCATAATGTATATGTGTTGTGTTTACAATACTTTTCAATGTTGACATAATTTGAAAATAATAAATTGTTCATTGATCAAGCAGTAGCTAAGCGTCAGTGTTAATCTAATAGTTATTATTGTATGTTTTGTCAGACTGGAGGCTTGGGGAACATCCACATCCCCCTGCTGTCAGACCTCAACAAACAGATCTCCAGAGACTACGGGGTGCTGCTGGAGGGTCCAGGCATTGCACTGAGGTACGTTATCTAGGGAATCTGGGATTCTATTAATATCAGCCAGAGCATGAGAAGATGACCCATCCATTTTCAATGAAAAAAAAAAAACACACACTTTACAAGTATATCTATTTCTACGTTTTGTTTTCTGCCTAGTGTAACAACATCATTATATCTAATCCAATGATTACAAAATAGAAAAAAGGAGACATGTCTTAAAAACCCAAAGGATTTGTCCCTGAACAACAGTTAAATCTCAATCAATCTTTATTTGTATAGCGCCAATACATAACAAGTGTCATCTCGAGACACTTTACAAAAAGCAGATAAAAGACCTTACTCATTACTATATTACAAAGACCCAGCGTTAATCCATCATGAGCGTAGCACTTTTTAGCAAAGAAACATTTAGCAAAGTTTCAGTGACAAGAAAAAACTTCCTTTTAAGAGGAAGACATTTTGGGCAAATCCAGTCTCATGACGAACGGCCATCTACCCAAACTGAAAATGGGATAGGGGTATTGTTCCTACCACCATAAAGGCTGCTATAGTTGGTTATGTAGCGGACATTGCTTGTGTATGCAGCTTTTATTTAATTCCATTTTGCCAGCTGTCTGTGTATTTCACATTGATGTTCCTTTTTTAAGGTTTATTTTTGGGCTTTTTATGCTTTTATTTAGCGATAGGACAGTGGATAGAAAGTCAGAAATTGGGGAGAGATAGAGTTGTGAATGAGATGCGGGAAAGGAGCCCCAGGTCGGATTCAAACCCGAGCTACACGCTTGGAGGACTGCAGCCTCCATACAATGGGCGTGCACACTAACCACTAGGCTACTGGTGCCCCAATTTTGATATTCTTTGATAGAAATAGTAAGAGTTACGTTACATATATCCACTACAGACAGCATTTGGGGAACTTGCACAATGTCAGTGTAATTATTCTCAGACCCACTGCGTTCAAGGGGTGTCAAAGATTCGGGCCCCCGGGAGACGTATTGGTGAGATGGGGGACATTTAAAAAAAATATTTATTTAACAAGCTGTGCCTACTGTATGTTTACTGTAAAAGTAGAAGTTATGGAAGGGAATACAACTGTTATTGTTACAGCTGCTGTATACCTGAGGTACTGAATTCTGTGGTGCTCAACTTTCTTGTTGCCTGTACAGTATGTCTGTTTTGTTGAGCACACAAAACTGTTGTTTATAACGGATGTTAATAATGCATGTTATGTGGTTATTGTCCTCCAGGGGCCTGTTTATTATTGATCCAAATGGTGTGGTGAAGCACATGAGTGTGAACGACCTTCCCGTGGGGCGTTGTGTAGAAGAGACTCTGCGTTTAGTGAAAGCGTTCCAGTTTGTGGAAACCCATGGCGAGGTTTGTCCAGCCAGCTGGACCCCTGAGTCCCCAACGGTGAGGTCCTTCGAAAACCAATCCCTTTCAATCTATTCAGTTCTAAAACTGAAGTCTTTCTATGCTTCACTTTGCCCACTTTCCTTTAGTGTGTTCATTGTCATTTAAAATGTGCACGAGGTCTTCTGTAAGACAGCAGCAACCAAAAAAAAACGTTTTTTAACTCATTTTGTTTATGTTTACTTTTCAGATCAAACCAACCCCAGAAGGTTCAAAGGAGTACTTTGAGAAAGTCAACTAAGAAGACAGATTACAGCTCTTACAGCCGATCCAAAACCTGTGTACACTTAGTTTACAATTTAAGTTGTATTTACTCATACAAATCAGAATACATTAATAAATCTATTCTTTATAAAATAAAGCTTTTAGTGTATTCATGTGCATGATATTGATGTATTGGTCTATATTTTATAGGTTTAGGCTTCATGACCTGAAACTTGACTGTTTTATTCATGGCTGTTTTTTTTAAGCTCTTTAACAGAATTCTACTCCCCGTTCCTCTCGACAATCTGCATAAACATACACTACTTGTACTACCAACACATTTACTGTAACTGTAATGCATGGACCTACACATTCAAATCCCCTCAAATATTACCTCCCAAAATCAAAACCACACTTAATAACCCCTGTACATAAACATGTTTATTTTTCTTTTTACAGCAAGTTAATATGCAGGTTCAAAATGTGTAATCAGACATTGGTACACAAGATGAGGTGCCAGAATCAACTTCAGTGGGAGCAGAATTTGAAATTAGAAAATAAAAAGGCATTGCCACTTCTCATACAAGTAGGGTACATACTGTATTTACACAAAATGGGGGGAAAAAAGCATTTGAAACACTCTGCATCACTGTGTGATTATGAAAACATCTAGTTTTAAGTGTACATAAACTTCACTTTGTACAGTATGTTTGCAGAAACAAAGCAATTGCCTCATTCCTTCTGACATTCACGAATGATGTTTAAGGTTAGGCAACAGAACATGAGGGTAATGGCTTTCCCAGGAAATGTAGAGCCTTTTAAAGCTTTAAATAAAATATGAAATCAAAAGAAGAAGAGTGCCCAAAAGCAGGCCTACTGCTCATCAAAATGTACCTTTTTTTACATTTTGAGTCAGAGGAAGAAAAAAAAAACGGACAGCACTGACTGAAGTGGAATTTCATGAGCAGATGGTTTGGTGAAAACTTCATGCAATTTCAGGCAAGTTGTAACAGCGCCACCAGCCCCATCCCAAACACCAAACAAAGATAACCTCTTTTAAACTGAATGGATCATTTAAAAAAACACCCTGTAGTAAATCTGTACAACGAAAATACATTTGGGATCTACATCTAGAGATACATTATTAAGGTTATATACACTCCCCCCCAATCCATATATTATCTTTACAAGTAGACTTCATTCAAACCCAAACATTAAGAAAACCCCGACCAAACGAGGAAATGGGATCACATCAAACATCCATTTAAAACTTGGTTTCTTACTGTACCTCAACTGTCGATCAGTCCATCTGCTCTAATCTGTACAGTAAACTACAGCAGGACTAAAATCTCTCATCAACTGGATGGATTGCTACTGTAACAGGGGATTCTGAATTGTTGAAAAGGGGGAATGGTTGAGTGACAAAATCTGTTTAGATCATCTTTGAGTTGGAAGTAAATCAGAACTGACTACTATACTATGTATAACAATATTTCGAGTGACTTCAAGATTACAAAATAGAAATCAAGTCAGAACATGGGCACAAACCCAACTCTCCAACATTCTGACACAATAGAACAAAAGGCTTTCAATACACTTAGGCCTCTTCACTGAAGAGAGCTACACTATTCCATCAATAAACATTTATGTTCTCTGGTCTCAGGGGGTCTGGGTTGGAAAAGGGAAGCCATGTCAGCCTTAAACATTTGTCTCGACATTTGTTTGAAAGCAACAGATAAAAACAGAACCTTGTGTTTGATATCTTTTTTTTTGCAGATTTGCTCTGGTTCACTTTGAGTTGCGGCGTTGAAATTCATTCACAAAATGGAAAAACTACATTGTACAAAGTGAGATTCTCACAATCTCTTCGCAAGAAAGAAAGGTAATAAAGAATGACTTGTGCCCGCCGTCTTTCATGACACACATAGGCAAATCTTTTAATTATCCTCTGTTGTTGCTTTGCTTCTTAGTCAATTTTCACATTTGTGTAGATCTTCCTCACGAAGGCACTTGTTCCCATGTATCCAACAGCACCTGGAAAACAAATGTCATCAGTGAGTTTACGTAAGATTTCAAGGCCACTTTAAATGTCACGCTGCTTTTATTTTTAATGTAAATCCATCTCAGGGTAAAATGATTACCAGTAAAGGTATCTCATAAAGACTTTATCAGGGACAATCAGGTCCTACATTTGTAAAACAACTTAGAAGGCATCCAACAAACCCAGAAGGATACATATAGTAGCTAGTGAAGATTACCAGCCTGGCAAATTGCTTTACAAAGAGAAGAATGAGTGGCTTGCAGCTGATGTAGAAAATTTGCCTTAACCGTACTTAAAGCTACGGTAGCTCTAACTGCCAATTTCCACATAGTCCGTGCGCGCTTCGGCCCCTCAGCGCAACAGTTTTGCTCCTTCGGACGACATGCACCCCATGACCCTCCGGACGCCCCCCTGGGTCCGTTTCTAGAGCATGAGCGCAGCCATGAGCAGCTGTACACACATAACAGGAGAACTACAAGATGACGCGGAAATAAAGAGAAAAACGTGCAAACAACATGCTGCTTTGTCTTACTGAGGTTGCTTTGTTTTTCGTTTGGTTGCTGATAAAAATTATGGCAAAAAGGATTGTGAGTTTGTATATTGTGGTCCATTTTGAAATTGACCGGACGCGTGCTTGCAGTGAGCTCCGTGGAAAATAACCTGGCAGTGTATTTGAAACGGGGCAAAGAGTATAGCGCTGCTGGTACGCTCCAGAGACGGACCGCAGTGCTCACTGTGGAAACGGCCATTAACTAGAGTGGCAGTTAATGGCACCAGGGCACGGCACTGATGGACCACGATGTCAACTTATTTAACCCGTTATCTCGGGATACCGTCGTGAGAAATTAACTTATAAAGGGTATAACTGTGTTGTTGTTGACCCAGGAAAACCTGTTAGATAAGTAGAAATCTCAAGAAAATAACCAACATTTTATCGGTATCACAGGAAACAGAGTACACTAACATTCATGGATGTATGTCCGCTTAGGGCTTCTGTACACAGCTGAAAAACCAGAATGAAAGAAATGTTCCCCTTGCCCTTAAAAGAACATCACAAGCTATGCAAGAACTAATTTAAAGAATTCATTCCCAAGGGAGGGGAGTATGAAATGTCTTTGTATTTTGCCAAACTAACAAACTACTGTATAATAAATGTCAAAATTAGACGCTTTAAAATGATTAAAAATGCCAAAATCTGACAGTATCTAAGAGAAATCAAAAGTTACTTTAGATCAATACAGTTCTTTAGCATTCAAACAACCTGATTTTTGACTCACCACACATGATTCCTAGGGAAGTGCTGAACACGGCCATGTAGCCAAAGTAGAAGGACGTCTGAAACAGCCCGTACATCCTGAAGTATAACGGGATCAATCATGTGAGAAATGGTTGTGCTTTTTCAAACATAGTTTTATTTTTCGTATTAAATGAAACTTAATACTTACTTAGTTTTGAAAAAGTAGTAGTAAAAGGAGTACATGTAAACATAGACGGCAGTGGATGCAGCAGAGAGGAAGCTTGTCCATTGCCTAGAAAACAAAAGACAGTTTGAGACTTCTGCAGTATTCATTTCTTGATTCACGGCTGAAATTTGAAAATGTTATACAGAAATGTAGTTCCATGTGCAAATCCATTGAAAAGCTGGAAACGTTTGATTCCCACCACTTTGACGTTGCTTTAGCTGTAGGCCCGAAAATGTCAGTCTATGGCAAAATAGTACTGCACTCACCATCTGTAGTCCTCAGCGTTGAGCAGGAAGTACGTACACACGATGGTGACACACACGGTCACGATGCACAGGATCACCAGGACAAGCATCATGAAGCCGTAAACGTAGTAGATTTTGTAGGCCCAAAAGGATGTGAAGATAAAGTACCTGAGAAACGAGGACAGAAAACGTGTCACCTGCTGAAAATATCACAACACATAGAGACTCCTCAGTAGACTTACATTTCAATGAAAATGGACCCAAAAGGAAGGATTCCTCCAAGGCAGACGATGACAGCCGGCTCCATGAACCTGAGAGATCACATCACACAGCAACTTATGAATACAAAAGGCACAGCCCCTTCCCCACACAGACAAGGATACATGGCCAATTGTGTAAATAGAAGGCAAACAGGAAAGATAGACACAGAATGGAAATTCAAACTAAGTATTATAGTGGCCTATAGTCACTTCTACCATTTCCTGTTGGCAGCTGGCCACAGTGAATGGCAGAAGGTTGTCAATTTGAATGCACTCAGTTTAATGCTTTGATATTTTTGTTACTCAGAGACCTTGTGCAGACAGCAATACCATTATCTACTTCAGATCTGATGCAAAACACTTAACCACAGCCCTAAAAACTGAGGATTCATTTCATACGTGAAGTACAACTTCCTCACTATCCAAGAGCCTTTTGTGTCTGGTAATCAGCCATCTGTAGAGCCATACACTCCTCTCTGCAGCCAGATACACACTGTATGCCATAGTCTTTGAATACTGCTGAATGTGGCACAGCAGTACCCATGAGGACTATTCAAACAGTAAACTGTAACATATTGTATTTCTCTGATTATCTTTGGGTTGCACAAGCCATTTCTAGATGTTAAACGTGGCTCATGGTACATGTGGCAGCTATACCTCCTTTTCTGACATTTTATTAACTAAATGAATGAATACAACTTATTATGAAATAAATTACCACAATATATATTGTCCACATGCATTATTACTTTGTTGAACACATTATAACAGTTTTTTTTTATTTGTTCAGTTTGCATGTATCTAAAGAATGACTGTCCCCAACTCTGCTCAGTTTCACCTCCTAAAAACGTATATGACAATACTCAGGGACTAAAATGGCCACCCCTACCATTTCTTCTCTGGTATTGGTCGGGGCACAGCGTTCACTCTGCAGGGAAAGTTTGGCTGGCCAGACAGATTCCGGCCCAGAATTGTTCCCACAAGGTTTAGCGGCAGAATGACGAAAAAGCAGATACAGCAAACAGCGACCTGCAGAAAACAAACAGAAGATAAATTCAGCTTTTTTAATCTGCAGGTACAGCAAACTGCACTGGTCCTTGTTTACAGGGTTTGTTTAGATCACCCATCATTTATTTCAATTGTCCATTGAAATGCAATTATTTTATAGGTAAACACAATCTAATGAAACATTGGAATCACTTTCAAATATGCTGGATTTTTGATTCACAGATTTAAACAAAATAAAATCACTGCTCATAGCCTGACGTAGAGGTAATAATATCCAGAGAAATGAGCGTTTATGGGGTGTGTATATTAAACAAAGCATACAGGCAAACGGACCAATTTGCGAGTAGATGTCACGATTACGTCACAGCGTGCGCATTGTGGTGGCAGAAAAACAACGATAGCAAATGGAGAGAAACACTGAAAAGCAGTGTGGAGACCCTTAGTTAAAGAGGAAAAAATGTCTTGTTGAGGCATCTGGATGTCAGAATAGGACAGCGAATAAAACATAACCCTTTACCTATAGATAGACAATACTGTCATCAAAGAAGCCCTCTGAAGAAAAACAGACATATAGCTGTGTTTCATGTCCTTACTGCTGGCTAAGCAGTACATCGACCCTCAATTCACAAAAACCCATCTGATAAATCTTGGTTTTCAAAGTCCTAGACATGACCGCAAAGTACAAATTTGTATGTGTCAGTAGATTTGTATGTATTGAGTTCATCTTCAGCATAGTCGCTGGGTTTCACCATAAGGTATATGAAGAAGTCCACTGTCACAGTTTAACTGGTGTTGAATTAACTGGTGTTACTCCAGAAGATGTTTGTCAGGAGCGGCTTTGGAGGACCATTGTTAACTATCATAATAATGTTAAACATCCCTCATCCTATTTGCAGATGCTTGTTCAAAAAAATGCAAACGATGGTGACCCCTTTTGAAAAACTTTGAGTCAGTTTCCCAAACTAATCCTATCCACACTCATATGAAACCCCCTAAAGTAATGTAATGATCGCCATATGTGTATAAACTGTTGCCATTAATCAAACATGAAGAACTACATTCTACTTTTTAAAAATGTGTAGAGTCAACCCCATTGACATTGTTTTGAACAAGCATCCGCAGCGTCTCTTTAAATGTACTTTGTGACTCCACAACTCTTTCCTAGCATCGTTAATTTTTTATCTGAAGGCACTGATAAATTCTTAAAAATCGGGAAGCAAGCGATGAATAGGATATTTAACATTATTATGATAGTAAAAAAGTGTCCTGAAATGCTGCTTCTGCTGGTGTATCACCAGTTAAATCAACACCACTGACTAACTTCTTACCACCAGTTGGGCTTCATCCACAAAACACTTCATCCCTGTGTCCAAACAGGAAAATAGTCTATAGTAATCAACATGGGTGTTCACCCAGAAAAAATTCATACAGCCTCAGATTTTTCCAGTTTTGTTTGTTTGTATTGACAAGTTTGACTGATGCAAGTCGAACATGCATTTTTCCTGGTTAGATTTCAGGATTCCTATTTGACACTTCGGACTGATATATGTGCTTAGAGACACAAATACTCATTTAAGTCTTGTGTTGAAACAACAAGCATCTGATTTTAATTAAGAAACTTGGGAGTTTCCCTGGATAAGATTTTTGTTATTTCTAATAAACGCCTGGTTTGGAAAAGTGTGCACTTAATGTGGATATATATATATATATATGTATTATTTTTTTTAAATAGAAAAGCTGCATAGATTCAGGTAAGAAGCATCATGTGGAATGTGTTTGTTACGATGTGCTCTGTTTTCAAGATGAGGCAAATGATCATTTTAAAGCCTACATGTTTCTCCTGCACGAGACGCAGTTCAAATTCTTACCTGCATACTTTGGTCATTTCTTTATTCAATTCAGCCCTCTAAGCTCCATAACTCTATATCAAATCACTTGGACGTTGGACTGCAGTGCAGCACAACCACACAAATTAACTCAAGCTGTTAACTCAGAGCATGTTCTTCATAGCTCTGTGGTTTGCTGTTGTGTGGAACCCACCATGGTGCCAAATGGGATGGCTCTGGAGGCGTGGTAGTAGATAGCGATGAAGTTGATGAAAAATGCAGTCCCGCACACCATGGCTGGGATCAAGAAGGCCCCAATAAACATCTGCTTAATCCATCTTCTGCCTGTTTTAGTTGGACAAATAATCAAAAAGCATCATCAAGAAAAAACAACAACAATAGCATTTTAGAGGAAATATCAAGACAACAGTTCATAATAACAAAAGAGAGCGTGCCATGCATGAATGCTTTTTATTACCTCCTTGTTTTGCATACAAACTTCCCCCAAAGTATCCATTGACAGGGGAGGTAGCAGCATACACAAAAATGGCTGTGCTCAACATGGATCCTCTCCTGTAGAGAAAATGGATATGATTAGAGCGCTATAAAGTTAACTACTGTGTTTGTCTTTATTCCCCATGTAGATTAAATATTCATTAAGCATTTTCCTTAACTGACATAACATTAAATGTTTGGAGCTACATTTCACCACAGTGCATGAACTTTAGTAGATTCAACCAAAGAATAACAGAGGATAAACACATGCAACACAATTACCTGTATACTCTATTGAATGAGCAGGTTAAAGGAAACTAGCAGATTTACTTACATAGGACGAATTCATAGTATCTGACCCCAACCCCAATTTATGACAAAAAGTTACAACTAGGCCAGTGACTTACTCTGTGTACAAATCCTCAACCATAGCGACGATGATGACAATAAAGGAGACCGAGAAAATCTGGCAGCCGGAGCCGATGAGTGAGGAGAAGATCAGTGGGTGGCTTGATGGACGAAATACATCACCATGTACCTGCTTCCACCCGTATTCATCTCCAAGGTCTCTGTCCTGATGGTACAAAGTGACACAATGCAAAATGAAAAACCTTGACATGGAAAGAAAACTAGTTTGAAGTTCCCAGGAAACAAAATCTAACACTGAGATCTTGCACAAAGTTCTTTAGTTAGAAATTCCCAAGGTGCTCTTGAGAGATGTATTCAAAGCTCACCATGTCATCCATTTCCTCCTCTTTGCTATATCTGGCATAATCCTTTCTTAGTGTCCTCATAAGAATCATGGACACGAGACCAACCAAGAAAATGACCATCATGAAGGAGTTGAAGATGGAGAACCAGTGAATCTAAAAAACAAAAAACACAATTAGTTTAATAAACATTCCCTTGTTTGGAAGCTCCATTCTGCCAAACACAAAGTATATTAAGTGAGCTCAGTCTCACTCTACAGGCAACAGACTTTTTTCAGCCATTGGGTGTTTGGCTACAAGACTCTCAGTCAGGAGGACTTCAAGTTACCAGGTTTGAAAATGAAACCATACATACCATACAAACGAGGCTCTGATACAACAAACTGATCTTATTTTTTGAGGCATACATTTCTAGCCCTTTACACATTACAATTATACAACAGTGCTGCAACTAAGTTGCGTCATCATTATGCCTTTGTACTTATACATTGATTGCATCCACTGCGGCTTAATATTGGTGTCCCAGTGTGTGTTTTTTATTGTGTTATGGCATTGTGGAAGCCCAAGAGGCACGACATGTAAACAAACAGCAAGAGCTTCACATATAAACACAGCTCTGTTCTGCTATGCCGTCTCTCAACGCTATACATTACCACCGCCTCACCCCTGTTACGACTCCGTTACTACCTCTTATGGCTGCTCAGAGGCGGAACACCTTTGCCTCTCCATTCCACTTCTGTACGTTTCACATTGCAGCAAGGCACAACAGGAGCGTAAATATCACGCCTTGTACAGGCAATAACAAGCTACATCTGAAAACCAGTAGTTACATTCAAACTCACCCTGTGTTGAAAGAAGGATGGATCAAGGTACTTGTCAAATCTGTCTTCAAACTTCACATCAGACTTCTTCCATTTCACCTGTGGTAGGAAAGTTTTTTTCCACATTTATATTAAGACTAAAGTAACATGTTTACATGACCACATCCTCATGTGATTACCAGACAATGAATACAGACTTCAAATAAACATAAGTTTATACAAAGAAGCACGAAGCAGCAAAGTCAGTACTCACAGAATAAGACATTGCAATCCTTGTGTTTGGCACAAGTCTGACTTTTCCTTCACTGGTCAAATTTACGTCAACAATTCTATTGCCATTGAAGCCGATCTCCAGCTTCTTGTACGTCCACAGGTAATGATCTTCTCCATTTTCATCTGCCTCACCAACGATACCTTCAAAAAAAGAGACATTAATTAAATTGGAGGGCTGTTTCTTACAGTATTGGTCAAACGTTAAGGAGTGAAAATGCCAGGTAAAGGGCACTTTCTACACTGCTCATTATCTTTGCAACATCATCTTTTGTATTCATCTCTTACATTCACCTGATATGTCTTCAGTTGCTATCAAAGTGTGTCCCTGCTGGCTACAACAAACAATTTCTGACCGTGGAATTGAGCTCAATGTCAAACAGTCATTCAGGATTTCTTCCAGATGGCTGCCCAAACTAACTGCATTCTCATCCTCCTAGTTCTCCACACATCGAGGATTTGACCAATGTAATTTTTTTTATAGATATTTTATTTAGTTCACCTATGGTAACATATAATGTAGCAGGATATGATGCCATGATAATAAAGTAATATCTAAACTAACTAAATAATGACGTCAAAGAAAGTATTCTATAAAGCTCTTATCTGTATTTTATTAGCTTCAGACAGATTTCCATACAGAGTGATTTAAGCATGGCCAATCACAACCCTTTGTCTAATTTTGTGCAGGTTAAAATGCTGTTGAGGTATTCTTGTAAGCCACTTAGATGGTTGCTTTGGATGTGGAGCATTCTGAATCTGCTACAGTGTCGGTGCTTAAGACACAGGTCCCCTCAAAACTCACGGTAGTTCTAGTCAGGTTCTTAAGGTAAGTACTGGGTTACTAATGATGTTATGCCAAATATCAGTGTTTTATGTTCTGCTTAGAGAAGATGCATTAATCTTATCGGGGCTCTGCCCTTGGAAATCCAAACTGAACTGAAAGGTAACAGGCTAATAGGATGTTACCAATCGGGCAGTCCTCCTTACGAGGATAGATAAATTACAAATCAGCTGTTACTGAGCGTTAGAATCTCTGTGAATAACCACATCCAATCATTTCATCATGTCACACGATAAGTATATTAGCAGAACACAAACCGGATATGGGGTCAAAGTCTTTACTTATTTGTTGTGATTGAGGCGTATGCAACATGCACAGTGTACAGTTGTCTGAGTAAATGCCAGGGCCCCACCCATCATCTTCCAAATCAAATCAAGCGTTCATGTTTGAGCAACAGAAGGAGTGGCCACGTTGTACAAACCTATTCCACGTATGCCATAGAGAACTGACAGCTTTTTAGAGCGACAGTCTTAAGAAGAAGTCTGTAATATAAGCGACTGGTACCTTTCTAACAGAAAGCAAAAAAAAACTTCAGAGCCCAGGATGGTGTTAAAGTCTCTCTTGCCTAAGTGAATGCACAACCAAGCAAAGAAATGATCAACTTTGATTTTGGCATGTCAGACTCATATCAATAAAATATATATGATTACATATACAAGCAATAGAGTTATATCTGACCCATTTTAATTAAGTTATATATACAGCTCTCTACCATGAAACCATGCACCCAAACATGGATAATCCACTCATTTGAAGATCATTGGTGCGATCTGTAGCCTCTCTTGTTATCATGTCAGGATGATGGACAAGATAATGACCCCAAAATGCCCAAGAAGGCATAGAATTCAGTGTTTGTGTGTGATTATATCAGCTGCCTTGTAGGGCACTTTGTTTGTGGATGAATGTGTTGTTTGTGAATTGGTTAATGCTCATATATTAAGCGCCTTAAGTTGAAACAATATAGGTACAGTCCTTTACCATTAAGAGTGATTAAGGTGAGATGACAAAAGCAGAATATAGCTGCTAATCAACCACATCACTGAACTGTTGAACAGATTCTGAGGAAAAAAACATGCTGCATTGTTAGAATCTCCAAGCATACTGACTTGAGAGGCTAACAACAAAATTTGGGGTCTGTATCACTCTGAGTAGATTGGCCCCGGGTAGATGGGCAGTCCCTACAATGAATAAGAAGCTGTTCAACTTTTAGAGGTCATGATTATCACTTACCCCAGATGGGCAGGTCGTCTATGTACATTTGGTACCAGTAGTGATTCTTTATGGCATAGACAAAGGCATCCCGTTTGGCTTTATCCAGGTCAATCTCACAGTATGTTGTCTGCATCACTTCGTCTACAGGAATAACAAAAACATATTTTTTTTGTTGGATAAAGGAAAAGGACAAATGAAGAAATAATAAACCCAGAGATTGAGAGACAAGTGCAACATTATTATATCAAAACTGTCATCCGTTCAGTGCACTCAACAGATGAAAGTCAGTGGAACAGTAGAATACCTTTGAACTTTATGTCCAGGCCGCTGAATTCAAGCTCCACTCCTTGCAGAGCTTCTCCAAGTGTTTCATGGTAATGACTGATGGTCTTCTTTGAACCCGCACAGAAGGGCAAGGAGAAGTACTTGTATGTCTCCTGTCGGTTGTGGTAAGGCCCCACTGTGTTCATCCATAAAACTACCTCCTCTTTATCTGTGTACTGCAAGGTAAAAAACAGGGATTCTTATTGTGAAACCAAGGAATGCTACACCAGTTTTACTAGTCCCTCTTGATATTCTCGGTATGTGTTACACTACAAGAAAAAATGTCAGTAAGTTTCAAATATATTTCAATTATAAACAAAGTTGGAAGAAGCAACATGTACATTTAATGAGAAACTTTGAGTGTAAAAGATGATAACTTTAAGGCTGTGGTGTCATCCTATTTAAATAGAAACTGAAGACCGGTACTATATTCAAATTCATGCAAACATCACTAAAAGTTACCTTAACACCCTCCTATCTTCCTCAGTGTAGCACTTTAAGAATTGGAGTACATTAGCTATGTTTGCCTTTTCAGCCAAAAGAAGTTAACTTCATGGAAACTATTCAATTAAGTTAATAACCTACACACATAAGACTGTCGTATGATGTAAAATACAAATTATTATACATATCACTAATTTTCAGACAGTTGTGATCAGTGCGTCCGGGTCAGACAAATGCTAATACGTACATAAGAAATACCAGAGGGCCCTGACGTTTAACCGGTGTTTCTGTGTTATTTTACACAGGCAGTTCTTCTTACGAGGAAATCGTGATCGGAAGGATTGCCTTGAGGCCAAAAAAAAACTTTACACGTTCATTATGCAAGCAGTTTTGATTTTGTTGGGGGGGGGAAACTAACGCTAGCTGGTTTAACGAAAGTGCAGTTTCTGCCAATAGTCCAGGAAATCTTGTGAGAACACAGTGGAAGACGTGCTAATGGGCTAGCAGGCTAGTTAGCCGTAAGCACTTAGGCCGATAAGTTGTAACAAGTTAGCTACTTAACTGAATCGCCCGTCAGTTTAGTAGCGCATCAAGAGTAATTAAATAACACAGAAGGTCGAGCCATGCAATCTGTCGAGTATGTATTTCTCTAATCTTGCATGCAACTGGACATCGCCGCTATAGCTAAAGCTAGCAGGTTACACAGAGCACAAACGTCCATTATTTTCAAGGCTCTCCTTTTTTTCAATCGGCCTCTCCAAACGTTTTCTTACCGTATGTTCATGTTCATCCGCAACGACACGTAATGAAGAGCCTACTATTGCGAGAAAGGCCGCCGCTGCCACCTTCCACCTGAAAGATCCCATTATTTCCAGAGAAAGTATGCAGAAAGACCTGGGATGTTAGCTTTGTATGGCTATCCCACCTTCTTCCTGGTTGTATGACAGAGGCAGTTTTAGGGATGCTATCGTACGCATATGGCGTAAGCGCTTCACGAGCACTCATCGCACGAACATCCGATTGGCTGGACTGAGTCATGTGGTGCACAGTCTCCAGTAGCTGTAGACAGCGATTAGTCAAACGGTGAATTTCCAAACTCTTTCAACGCATCGTCCGCAACATTCAGCCACGTCACCCGACTGCCAAGACCGGAGCTTCACCTCATCTTTGACAGAGCTGGTGCATGAAACGTGATCCCAGAGCACAATAAAATGCTGTTTACAGTCCGATGGGGCCACATAATGGCCCTATAGTTTATCAAACAGCATTTATTCATTTCACTTCTTATACATTCACAGATGCTGTTGAAAGTGTCGCGAAGCATTATTTAGACGGTTATAATTCATACAAGTCTGGGTTTGTATCTGGGTATTTATCTACGTGTCTATCAAATGATATACATTATATGGCGTATGCCTGGGGGTGGCCAAACTGGGGCCACGTCACACCACGGAGTTGCCCGTATTAACAGTGAGAAGTTGCCAATACGTTTTTGCACGCAAAAGTATCATGACATGTCCACAGATAGAACTTGGAAGAATTAACACAAAATATCTATCATAAACATATTGACATTAACAACTAAGATTAAAATATCATGAGGATGTTATAATAATAATATTATTTTATATATAATGTTTACCTTTAAAAACAAACACAACAGATTGGCAACATATAGGCATACACCTTCTTAGCTCAATTCTTTAAGCACTTAAAAACAAGGTTGTTATAATTTAAAATACCTAAAAATGTCAAGCAAATTCCTGCAAACAGTATCGAAGCCTGAATAGTTGATCAGTGCCTCCTCTGACAGGGCAAATAGCCAATCACAGTTTCCGATTTTGGGGTGGCCCATATGATTACAAAGGGGGGCCCATGCTACTCCTGGTCACCCCTCTGGACACGCCTCTGCCCATACCATCAGAGATGCTGTCTTTTGAACTGTGCACTGATAACAAGCCTGATGGGTTCCTCTCCTCTTTCGCCCAAATAACGTGGAGTCTGGGGTTTCCAAACAGAAAGTCAAATTTGACTCATCAGACCTAGACAGTTTACGTTTTAACTCAGTCCATTTTCAATGAGCCCGGACCTGGAGAAGAGATGTCAAAATAATTTATTTCTCATTTTGTGAACAAAATATTTACCAAACTGATGTTTATATAATATTTTACTGTAATATTATTTCAGACACTAAAATCTGTAATTCATACATTTTATTTTTTTAAAGACTGTAATTTCTCAGTTTCAACATTTGACATGTTGTCTTTATGATGATTTTAAACTAATATGGGGTTTCAATGTTTTCCCAATCATCACACTTTGTTTTAATTATATTTTACATAGTCCAGAGTCCCAACTGTTCACAATGAAATCTGTTTAATAACGTTTCCACAAATCCATGAGGGATATAAGTGTACCCATGTACTAGCAACACACGGAAGGCAATGTTGCATTGTACATCCTCTTTTCATCACTGGCTTTCATTTAAGTGACAAAGTGTACAAGACAGACACACAATGAGCCACTAATTGTCACAAGCAGACATAATATGTATTTCAATTATAACTTAGATTCTAATAACTTGTCCTGACAATTGTATATTCTTTAAAAAAACATTTCTGAATTTCCAAATATTTATTTCCATAATGAGTTCTTGGATCAGAAATTACCCAGCTGTTCTATTTTTTTATTATTACAAAGTGTTCTTGATATGAGATAAAATATCTCAATGAGGTTGAGATTCTTAGTCTTCAACAACAAATCTATTTATACTGTATATACAGTAATTGCAGATCACCACAACAAAATGCCCAGTAGAGGGCACCTACTAAATCAGTTTTCATGGGCTTTTTCCCCACTCCTAATTCCCACTATTTAGTATTCATTGTCCAGGGATAGGGAAAAATCATTTCTAAAACACAGTCATGTTCAACACAAAAGTTTTGAATGAATACAAATCAGACATTGAAGGTAAATCACATTAATTTAACATAAACAGTATGCAGCTTTAAAGACAAAATGTGAATGTTGTGTGTGATACAATGAAATCTGTGCTCTGTGCATTATTTTGCCAATCTTCTCTGTTGTATTCTTCTTGCCAACATTACAACGACAGCACAAACTTCCTGCAGAGGAGACACAATGAGATATTGTGTGTTGTAGAAAAAAAAAAAAAAAAACAGATTTTCATAATCACATGAACTGAAATGCTTTCTCACTTTATGATGTCAGGCAGACGGGGGTCTCTGTATAAGCCGTTGTGTAGGTACCCGAGAGAACCTTCAAATGGCACCAGCTTGACTCGATCGGTGTTTTGGGCATTTATTGCCACTTTGTACAACTGGGATAGACAAAAATGAACATTCATTCTAGATTAAACAAAAAACACTAGTTTTGTTATAGCTACAGGGGAAAAAAGGTCCCCCGTCTATAATATATTTGATGAAAAGAGCTTTCTCTGCAAGTCATACCTGCTGAGCAACCTGAATGGGAACTAGGTGATCATCCTCTGCATGGAGAAACAGGATTGGGCTTTTCATTTTCTTCAAACTGCAGAGTAACAAAAACACATTGCATTTCACTAGTGATTGCAAATTTAATAGTTTATTAATGTTTGATATTATGCAATAATTAGATATTAAACTGTAATTAGCATGTCAGCAGTTCATTGAAACTTACTTTTCTTCCGTAGGAAACACATACTTGTTTTCTGCCCATGGCTCTGGGAAAAAGAGTCCCAAACCTGGAAATTTCCAGTAATACTTTAAAAGAAGGGAAATAATGCATTACAAGGTTACATACAATGTATTCAATGGGGGACAACTATGTGTGATGTAATGCCATCTTCATTACATGAAACAACCAAATATCAAGGTAGCAAGTTGGATGGGTTTACCCAAGCAAAGGGATGATCTCTTATCTGCTGTTGAGCAATGCTGAATGCCCCTTCCAGGATGACACCATCAATAACCACACCTGAAAAAGAGGAACTAATCATGATGAGATCATGGAATTATTCCCTCTATTGTTTTTCAAAAATCACTGGTACCATAACTTACCTTGTTCAGTCAATTTTGCAGCAGTGTTAGTGGTGACTCTGCACAGAAAGATATGAACAGCTTAATTTTTTTCTGCTCTGTGCATAATTGGAAACAAGAGTTTCTTTTTCAACATGCCCTTAAAAGTGGTACCCTTATAGCAGTGGGCTAGTATCACTCTGAACGTAACACATCTTTAAGTAAGATTTGTTTTGTAAAACTTACACTTCACTTACAGTATGTATAATGCTAAAGGTTGCTGTTCTATGAATAAGGCACAGAAAAAAATGTGATTGACGTGTTATGTGAATTGAAACGTATATAAAGTGCATCAAAAAAGGTTACTTCAACAGGGATCTGAGTCTACTCTTAAGTAATTTCTGAAGATTGGAGGTGTTTCCTTACGAACCCCGTGCCAAGAGAGTGACCCCAGATGACCACCAGGCTCTTTCCACTGCGTGCTTTGACCCAGTTGTAAAAGTAGAGGGCATCCGCGGTTAGATCAGCTTCTACTGGCTCTCCAGTGGAATCTCCAAATCCTGCCAGAGTTTCTCACATCAACCATTGCTCACTTCACTGAAAGATCAGAGATACTCTTTTCTGCCACCAGGTGGCAGCAACTAAACAGGAAATCCTGTACTAGATGCTGACCTTTAATTGAACTAAACTGACTTTTTACACCCTTACAACAAATAACTCATCAAGCACACCCGCATCTCTACAGTAATCATATGGCTTCAAATGATATATCAATCGAAAATGTTATGTAATACTATGAATGAGAAGGTATAGAAGCATAGGGTTGGGAAACATGTAAACAAGAGCAGTTATAAATGTTCATTTGTTCCCACCTCTGTATTCAGGCACCAGCACATGGTAATTGAGTGCACTCAACATCTGTTGACACATAAAGCTTATTTGTCATCAGAATGGCTTTGAAGACTTTCATACCTTTATTAGACCTCCAAATGATTGATATGTTTGTGTTCGTGATCACTCACTTTTGCCACTCCCACCCGATGAGGTGCTGCCCTATGGAATAATTTGGATTGATTGATTGATTGAGAAACAACATTGGTGTTCACCAAAATAAAATGACAAATACATCTAGCTAGGGGGCATTTTTACTCTCAGCTTCTTCTAGAGGAAACTATAATACCATTGCATAATTTATCATACCTTGTGCCTGTGTTCCCATGTAGATAGATGAAAACTGGACTTTCATCACCTAAACTGTTCTGGTACCATGCCAAATCCTTCCCATGTGCCTCTTTCCACAGACTTTCTGGGACTGTGTGCCTTGAAAAGTTCAAAACAAGACACTAATACTGCAATACACAATACGATACTTATAAACACAACTAATAATTGGATAATAAAACAAGTTTAAGCATTTTCACATCAATGCTAGAAACAAACAAAGTTCAGTTTGGGTTGTGCTCACCATACACCAAAGGAGATCCCTTCCTCTGATGTTAAGTACATGTTGATGGTGTGATTAAGAGAGAATTCTGCAGGTTGGCTGAGGTCAACAAAAAATGGCACCCTGACTGCAACAGGAAAAGAAAAGAAGCGGGCCCTCTTTGGTAATCACTATGATGATTTACAGTACTTCTAAGAGGCACAAAGGAAATTCACTTACTTCTGTGAGTGTAAACAAGGTGCTGGAGTAATTCTGGGAGTTTCGTCAGCAAGACAGGCATTAAAATGAAGATAATGAAGATGGACAATAAGCCTCTTTTCAACCATCTTCGGAACCTGAGAACAGACAAAGGTTGAGAATAGCAGTTAAATGCCCAGAAGATACATTGATTGTATTTTTTAACCTTTGTAATATTTTTTTATTGTGTGTCAGTTAAAGCCGCCGACTCTCTTTTGGCTTTCAAAAAGTCTCCAGGTAATCCATAGGAAACTCAAATTTTTTTTGAATAGGATCTTTATTGCCAAGGAGACTAAGAGCAGGATAAAGAATGACACGTTAGAATTGTACTGTGCATCATCACCTGTTCTTATAACAAATAGGTATTATAAATCAATTGAGATTTCAAATCACTTACTTGGAGCCAGATCACCTCAGGCAATTAAGTCAAAACATATCCAAACAGAACAAGTGTGACAGTATCAAAAAGAAGACAATATTGAGAAAAGTGTTTAATAAGGCTTTCACACTTGCAGAAATCTCCTGAAAAACTCAGGATATTTCCAGAAGGAGCTGTATGTGTGAACGCAAAGAGCTGAATTTTTCGCTCAGACTTCACCCGGAGTTTCTCCTGTCAGACCCATGGTATTTTTTCCGCAGCAAGTCCGAGTGGGCTGATGTGAGAACGCTGCAGGATATTCTCCGGAGAATTCACCTCGAGCCAATGGGAGGGGGAGTAATATACTGTGACTGCTGCACGGTGCATAGAATGTATACCAGCGACCACTACTATACTACTATATTTTCAGGAGTGCATATGTGAAAACGGCTTAAGTATCACTGCGTTGATAATAGCTGTGTTAACAACAGCCTAGAGTCATAGTGAGGTGAGCTCCAATGTTAAAAGCTACTGTTTGGTCAGTGACATTGAGAAATCAGTATAGACTGTTTGTTTTGAAGATCCGTTGATGAAAATGTCCAAGTAGATGTATTGAACACCCCTATGAGATGCAGAATTGGAGAGTTAAGGAGAATGTGGGTGTGGATGACTTCACTGAGAGGTGCAAAATAAACCACCTGCAACAACTTGGAGGCATAACTGATCTATATGGGAATGCAATAGTAGGACCCATTAGCATGTACAGAGCTGCTCCATGTCCTGCCAGAGTGTGGTTGCAGCATTAATATAGATACATTAATGTGGGCACGAAGAACTGAATGATCTAATCATGCAGGCAAGCTGTCATCGCAGTCAGTCTTGACATCCTAGAGGCAGTAGCGGAGAAAGAGGATGCTACTCAGACTATTGCCGATTAATGTGCAATACATCCCACCCCCTCCATTAACAATCTAATCAGCCAGAGGAGCCCTTTTGGTCGAAGACTGATTTCTACACGCTGCTTGAGGGAAACATAATAGGGGGTCCCTCATTTCAGCAGCCATCACACTATCACCTCATTAGTCCAGAGTTAACACTTCTACTTCTCTATTAACTTTCAAATGTATTCCTAAAGATGCCCCAAAAAGCTTTAGACAGATTTTAAATGAATTAAAAACTCTTGTGTGATGTAATGCCATCTTTGATTTACTGAAAAACCACTCAACAGAACAAGTATCCTTTAAGTAACGGTAAGTGGTAAGTTTAGTTAACCATAATAACTCTGAAGATGAAGGTTGTAATTTGTGATTTTCAAAAATCTTAAGAGACATTTACACTTCTTTTTGTTTGTTTTGATGACGAATGTTCAGATTTCAAAACACTTCCAGATATTGTAGTGTTTTCATTCTAGTGTTCGTTCCACTTTTGCTGTTTTCCTGTAAATATTCCTCAAACTAGTTAAATTACGTCACATCCTAAACACGTACATTTTAATCGATTGATTGAAAGTGGACTGATTTTCTAATTTGATTCTAATGGCCTGAGTCCACGTTTTGACTCTCCTACTTTCATGTCTAATTGTTAAACTTTTGCTTATCGTACACTGTAGTAAACAAAACAACTTTCAACCATCCCCATTACCTAAATGAAGCTCTGCTAAAAGGCATAACACCGGAAAGTTAGAGGAAATACGCCAACTTCCGCGGAGACGGACTTCACCCTTCTGAGGGCATTTTCAAAGGCAATCTCAATACGGGTTTGGCTCAAAAGCAAACTTCATATGCAAATGTTAAAACACGATTATATTACAGGGGTAACAGCTAAACCAGCTAACTCACGGTTTCCCTTCCTTCATCTGGACTGTGGCAGCCCTTTGGTTGCTGGCTGTGGAGGATTTATCATCCAGTTTAACGTCCCGTTTCCTCATCGTGTAGCGTCAGTTTGACCTTAGTGCAATACTCTTTAAAATAATGATTTAAACGCCAGGTACAATCAACAGATGTCCGACAGGGAGCGACGAGCATAAGTTTGATCAAAGTACAGTCAGAGATGGTGGTTGATTAACCAGGGGTTGTTAAGGTAGCACTGCTTTACATGCCGTATTGTTTATTACAAAGCTCAGTATTCATTTATGACGCCACCTTAACACAGGGCACAACTCGCACCATATATTTTTTGTCATCTTCCAAAAATGATCTGGCACTAAAAGATATATGACAAAACAAAATCAATCAGATTATTATTTAAAAAAACATTTTATTAAACCAATTATAATTCAAAATAAATTCTGATACTGTAAAAGGTATGCTCACATTGAGCTCCTTCATTATTTCATTTTATACTTCAACGTAAAAATGAATATATAAACATTTATACATTTCACAATTGACAAAAGGTGTTTCCCTCTCCAGTAAAGTTAAATCAATGGGTCACATTAGTCCAACACGTTACGTACACTTTACAATATGTTTATACTTCCTTTGATTCATTTATAATCTATAAATTAAAATAATCTTTTTCATTGGAAAGTACCATCATCTATCCTATTCAATCTATGCACTTATGCATATTAATTTGTGCATACAAATTGGAAATAAAGGAACACATATACTGCCAAGAAGTACGAAACCTTTGGGGGGCCATTAATAAGCAATTTAGAGGGGCAGTTTTACTACAAGACCTTTACAGATCAGTTGAGTACAAATGTACAGTCAAGTCACTCTGATTAAACCTTACAGTTTCTGAGGAAACATCAAATGATTACTTTTTCTACTATGAAATCTGATGTCTGCACCATACTGGGAGCATAAACCGAGCAGAGTGTCTGGTAGGTTTTTCCATTACAGGGAGCAATATGTTTCAGATTGTGCCAGCAGTTACAGTGTCGGGGTGTTCAGAATAAATAGCAATATAATCCTCCATGGGAATAAACAGAGGATGAACTGTTTGGAAGGTTAAAATCGACTTGATTATTATATCAAGCCAGACATGTTTTGGAGCAAATAACAGAAACACATTCAAATTATTATGTTGTCTAATATGTCACATCTACTCCACTGCACAGATTTCAAGAAGCTAACCACAGGGAGGGGAAGAATCCAAAATCTCATCCAATTTCTATCAGAACAGAATTGAAGAGATCAAAAAATATCTGATATGACAAGAACATTTGAGAGGGGAAAAACAACCATTGCTTTGCACAGACAAAGAAAATAGCAACATCTATGGAAAGGCCCCAGTGTTTGACAAGATCTGTTGAACATGCGGTGCCGAAATTACCACTTTTGACAAATAAACGTGTCAGCAAAATGAATAAAGATGTTATAAAAGACTGCTTCAAGAACTGTGCTGCTTTGGCTGTATGAGGGAACCAGCAGAGAGGACACTTGGTGTAGTGGTGCTCTCAGGTAGCTGCCGGGTCAGGTACACACCAAATGTCACCTACAAATCCATCAAATAACAGTCAAGTTATTAATTTATTCATGCAAATGCTCTTCACCCACTTACAACCACTAACACACTCATATACATAAAATTATACAATCTTCATAAAGATACACTAATTGCTTTTGACTGACCTTCCCGGTGTGGTAGGCTGACAGGGACATTAGCGGTTCTTTTGTTCTGGTCCCAGTTTCCTGGTCCACTCCAACCATCTGGCATCTTCCACACTGACCTGTTACCTTCATGTTAATCACACAGGGAACACATTTCAATTAAATAAATCTTCTCTTGATGCATTTGAAGATTGTCCCATTTATCTCAAATCTTCAGCTCACCACAAATCGAGTGTTGCCAATAATCAAGTGTGACCAATTATCCTCCTCGAATGGTTCTACTCCAGCAATGACTAAATTGGCTCGGAAGCGGCTAATGACGTTCTGTGTGTCGAGGATCTGATCGCCCTCAGAATCGACCTCCCTGAAAAAGGGAATGGGAACATTTTTACTTCTGTAAATGATTCACTGTAATGTAAATGTACAGGCATCCTGATGTGTTCAAACCTGCAGCTCATTAGCTTCTGAATGAGCTCCACACTGGCACGGTTGATCATGAGATACTGAGCCTCATTCACCAGGGAGAGGGACGTGGAGGTGGCAGCTAGAATGGAAAGGCTTTATATTACCCCAGTAAATTCTATTTGACAAAAGAGCATGTAATAGTACTACAGAGATTAAAATGTACACTCTAAAATATGCCCACTAGTACAAGAGGTGGATATGAATAAAAATGTCAACAACTGTGTTTACCATATTAAACAGGAATATCAATCTAATATCTAAAGGCTACAATATGTCCTTAAAATGTATAACCGAATATCTATAATTCAGTGATGACAGGGAAAGTTCAATGTGCGAAAAAGATTGTGTCATAAAAACAACAACAGGTAACTAATTGCATCCTAACAGAGCTTGAGATGCAATTGATCAGTCATAAAAATGAGTGTCTTTATATAACACATAATCAATATTTTTAATTTAGAAACTATTAATATATAAATTATCAGGAAGAGAATTGGATTAATCGTTGAACAAAAAAATAGGTTTTTCATCATATTGATGAAACCTGAAGTACATTATGCTGAGATTACGTCCTGCTCGTTGATGCAGCATTGACAGAAAATGGCCTAATACAAATATAGTAATGAAAGGGAAATATATACACAAGGTCTGTGTACTTATCACACTGTGTAAACAGTTGTGTAATCCCTTCAGATGCCTATAAGAATAACCTTGTTGATATCATTAGGATTACCTTTACGTGTTTGGAACCTGAAAATATTTAATGGAAAGCCTGCCTACAAAAATAAAGACATGGGCTGTTTATTACCGTCAGGTAGATTCAGATTGAAGATTTTTTTTGTAGGTGAGCCTGGGTTGTATCAGGGACTAAAAGAGGGTCTATTTTGGGAGACTCGTGACATTTAAAAAAGACAGAGCTACTTAAGCTGACTAAAACAAACTGTAAAACAAAACAGAACTATATTTCTTCAACCGATGGACTTAAGAAATAAAAAATCATTAAACCACTGACAATGTTCCAAAAACTACATGTTATTAATGACAGCACTCCACAAGTTTTATTTACTTAACAGTATACCACAGTTTACTTTAAATGCATGATTATGACCTAATGAGGAAGACAAACTGATTAAAAAGTTGCAGCGCCAGCCTGGTGTGTGTCGCTATGCATCCCAGCACGTTTTGAGTAGTGAAGTGACCGACCGCTTGCAATACACAATTAAAGTTGCCAAGCAACCAAAACATTCTCCTCACTGAGTCACTGTTATCAGTTACGTGCAAGCTATCCCTGATTGGTTGTTTGATTCAGACCATTTTAATTTAATATTATTAGTGACAAGCATTTGTCAAATTTTGTTATTTTAAAGATGCACTATGTAACTTTTCACACGTATTACTTTGCTCATTTATAAGCAAATGGTAAACTGATGTGAAAAATGAGACTTTCACTGCCTGTCTCGGTTGCTTGTGTTAAACCTGTAGACTTGTTTCATTGTGAGGGATTGGGGCCAAATTTTCAGCGAAAGCACCACTGAAGTGCCGCTCTCTACGCATTTTTAACTTCCTCCTTTCTCCGCTCCCCTTACAGAGAGCAACAGCAGCTAACCAGTTTACTATTGGGTCCATGGAGTCACTGAGGGAGCTTGGCTCTGCTGTGAGGATAGCATAACCGAAATGAGATGGCTTTCTTTCTATAGAATATTTAAGAAATTACATCAGACCATTTGAGGTAGTGAACTGAATTTTGTAGCTGCATGCATACATAAAAAAAAAAAAAAAAGTACAAACTATGTGCTAGGCAGAAACGAGTGAAAATATCCACAGTAGATAATGGTCCTGTGCATATTTATTACCCACACATGGGCGTGTAGGACCCAAGCCCTTCTTCAGACAACATGTCATGTGGAGGAAATAAACATTCACAGGAACATTATTTACTATGCAGACTTTAAATTGAAAAACGTTATTTGTCCCCGGGGGGCATTTCAAAGGCACATAGAGCAGAAACATTGTTTTTATGTTTTTGAAGTCATGATTAGTTTTTAATTAAATAAAAAAGGGGCTTCTTTGTAGCCAACATTGTTTCTGAAAGGGTCAGAGTATTTGTCTCTCATTCATTAGACACAGCAGCTTGGGATCACTATCCGGTTTCCAGTTGACACTACCGTTGTGGCAGCTGCACCACGCAGGCTGACCCGTTTGGTCCAGTTGGTCCTGGTGTCACTCGCCAATAGTACATAACAACCAGAAAAACCCCTGGCAGACGAGTAACCACCATCTGAAGCATTTCATCCCTCTCCTCCTGGGACAGCCTCTTTCTGCCTTCTTCACTGACAGATCCATCTCCTGCTCTTCCTCTGTCCCCCCCCCCTTTAAATAACTATCTATCTATCTTGAGTTACTAATTTAAAACTAACAGAGAAATAAACCATGGCAAGCTGTAATGATACTGCAAGGTTACAAAACTATGCTTACATTTCTGAGCCTATGTGAAAGCTAAGTTAGTTATTGATATAGCTGGTCAGCTAACATTAGCTAACGCAGTTGGCAGTTAATGTTAATGTGTTAAGTTACATGCAGCCAACGTATCATGCAAAGACAATTCATTTGTTCAAAGCTGTGCTAGGTAGAAAGCTGTAAGTCTTTATAAATCACATAAAAACTGTCGTGAAACTATCGTCTTTTTCTGATTTCCTGCGTATCAACATTTAGTTTTAGTGTTGTGTCAGCACTCGAGGGTCAAATATAGTTTAGTCTCAAATGTATATTTTGTCAAACTATGAACATACAAAAGTGTAACTTCACTTACCTCCTCATAAAATATGACACCAGTAAATCTCATGAGTCTCCTATGTGTCCCGGCTGATGGTCAGGATGCTTGTTCGTGCAAGTACTAACACACCAGCGAGAGTGAGCAACATGTTACAGGTGCAGTTCATCTAACGACCAGCGGTGTCACTAACAACATGGTATTTCTGAAAGTTACATATAGCCCCTTTAAAGGAATACTTCACCCATTTGCATTAAGCTTTGTATCATTAGAAACCTGGTAGTATTTTTGAATGGTCGTGCATCCCGCCCTCATTTTCCCCTGAGACTGGAAAGCTCCGTATTTCTTGTCTGAAAAGCAGTCTCCGATGTCGAAAAAATCGGCATTTTGCGTCATCGGAGGCTGCTTTGGTTAGAGGTGGTGAAACTACATCACTAGTTCCTCATGTTTTCGACCCACTGAAGCTACAGACCTATTACAGATCAGTGGGTGGGACCTCACTGCAGAATCTAAAAGCAACGTCCGCAATCTTGCTAGGGAGCTATGCTAACAGGCTCTGTGGAGAAAGCTGAGAAGAACCGACAATGGCGGAAAAAGTATGTTTCAACTTCAAACTGATATGGATGAAGGGGATTGTGAAGGTCTTGTGCTCAAATTGGATGTTCGTGGCTATCTCTACGAGCCGCAATATAGCGACGAGCAGCTGAGGCTGATGGAGGAACAGGAGGCGGCTGCTGCCGACAGGCAGGTCTTGTGCCTTGGCTGACCTGCCTGTCGGCGGCGTTGAGGACGAGGAGCCCTGGCTGGCACGAGCTGGGGCTGACTGGTGGTGTCGGTGCTCTCAATGTTTGCCTATGGACAGAGACATAGAGTCTGTTTGCTGCCAGGAATTTCTAAGATGCCAATTCCTTCTGGAAGAAATCTCGGAATCAGTTGAGGAAACGGCCGTATGTGTTGTAGACAGAATGTAAATAGAGCACCGTAGCTTCAGTGGGAGTGGCCTGCGGTCCTGTGAATTCTGGGAGTTGTTGTCTTTCACCCACATGAGCCAAAAATACACTTTCTGCCTTTTCTCGGTCAAGAAGGCACCAACTTCAAAATTTGTTTCACATTTCTACTACATATATGACCCAATTTCAATACAGATTCATGTTTCAACGGGTGAAGTATCCCTTTAACCAAAATTTAATAAACTAATGTTACATACTGTAGCTTTAGTTCATTTACACTTGAACGGTCAGTATTAGGTTGCGTTTGATCAAGTGTGAATTGAAATGGTAATAATTTGGTATAGTTGAAAGTAACTATTTAAAAAATATTTTTGTGTATTAGCTGTTTAAATAATTCAGTATTGCTTTGAGCTATTCTAATCAATAAAACATAGCTTTAATAATTGCAGCTCATCCTGTGTTTAATTTTTTTGTCATTTTTTATTAGTTTATTTACTCATAATCTTTCCACTGATTTGTTTTGCCAGAATTTCACGTTTTCTCAAAAAACCTTTTTAAATAACGTACATGTAACGTAATGTACGAGCTAAATGAAACTAGAAACATTGCACTGGTCATGTACCCTAAAACAAATAAATCCAGAGTAAACAAATAAGAGCAAGGCAAAACAGATTAAATGGTTATATCGTTACCTCCACTTGGCCTCTTCTTCATTTCTCGGGTAAAATCAGGACTTAGTCTTATCAGGCGGCATGGCTGTCCAAGGAAGTCTGAAAGCCATGATGCAGCCTCATCCCCACAGTCGACAGTCTCCACCCTGGAGGAAGGATGAGGATTATGTTCAGGGGGACCCCAGGGAAATCTACAGAGGTTGATGCTGCTTACTATAAGGTGCAATAACTTATTCAAGAATCACTAGATGAAAAGCTGTGTTTAAACTTTTGGCTTATCATGCAGACATATTGAAGGAGATTGATATCACCTCTGCTTATTGTTTGTATTTTCTGTAAAAAAAAGAAAAAAAAAAAAAAGGTAATAATAGGACCTTGTGAAAAATGAGAGTTGGAGGCCTTATAATGCTATCCACTTTAGAAGGGTATCTACAAAAACAATGGAGTGGGAAAATGCATTGATATGACTAAAAAATGCTTAACAAATGATATGGGTCACAGCATTTCCTGCAGCAGCTGCTTTTAGATGCTTTGTACATTGCCAGCTCACCTGTCACCACAAACTTTACTCTGACAAACTTGATAGCTTGTGCGCATTTGAGTGTTTTTTTCCAGGGGAACCGAAATTGTATCCATCCCTGCAGGGCATTACAAAAAAAAATCTGTAACAAAGAGCATTTGTAACAGAAATCCAACTGATGGGCATTTCTTTTGGTTAAGCAGAGTGTTGTTGTTTTTTCAGTGAGCCGCTGGCAGACTGTCTGACCTGATGCTTGCAGGAGCAATTTGTTTGAGGGCAGCTGGACTTGTGGGTGAATGAGACATAAACGCTGCTCTCTCTTCTGACTCAGACACACACCGTTTCCATTCACCACCATCCAGCCTCTGTCATACAGTAAACCCAGCGGTCCTACTGGCCAGTCATGGACCTGCATAAACGACAGCACAAAATGAAATCACAACAGAGATTGGGAAAGAAATAAAGCAGCAGAGACAGAAAATGTGACAGGAAGAAATGTGTGGGTAATCCTCAAACCTCGTATGCTCCACATGATTTGATGGGATAGATGTAGATGTTAGTCAGAGTATGAGCCTCCCTGTAGCCGTTTGAGTTTTTGTCTCCAAATCCCCTTAGTGATACCTCTATAGGCTTCTCCAACTCATCCATTTTATATTTTTCTCCATTGGAGATTTTAATTTGATGGTGTTCACGTAAGCCCTGAGGTGCTGCTGTGACTGTTTTTAGCTTTTCTAGTCTGTCCTGGTCCACTGTGACTGGTTTCTCTATGAAACACTCAGCAACAAAGTTCAGGAACTTTTGACAGTCTTCAAATGTTGACATGTAGCCAAAAGACACTCGTACAGATCCGGTCGGCTGGCCATCTACCAGGTCGATGCTGTCTCCACAGACGTGGCCAGCCTTGAGTAGAAGAAGACAATGTTTTTGTTCTATAGACACATACAGACTTTAGAGTATTTTATCACATGATGCCTTACCTGCAGGTTTTTCCTCATCTGCTGATCGGTGATCCCAAGGAAGAACTGACAGGCCCCAGTGTTGCAGAAGCAGCCTGTTCTCACATGAATGTTGTAAAGACTAGCCATTATGTCCACCTGAAGGGAAGAAGAGGAATTGTTTAAATATCCCCCAGTACTGCCTATGCATAAACATGCAGTAATTAAACAGCTGTGAAATAGAAATAAACCCAATTTATTTAATGCACCTGAGAGTATCCAATGATCTGCCCATGAGAATCCATAAGGTTGAAGTTGAGGATTGCACCCTGTGTGCTTGGACTCTCAAACTGTCCTTCAGTGTATATCAGCGCCACTGGTCTCCCGTTGCCATGGCAAAGACTTGACAGCAGCATGTAAGTGTAACGTGCCAAGCCAAACGTATGCTGTTGGATGTTGTGCATGCCCCCTAAAGGCAAAGAGGGATGTAAACAGGCAGATGTAAACTCCAAGAAAGGTTCTTTATCAACAACTTTTAATGATTAATTTATTAAATTATTATTTTGATGTTTGCCTATGAATCAGCATGCTCTGTTGTGGTACCTGTGATCCTGTAAAGAGCATTAAAACTGTGATTTACAGCAATAATTTCCAAGAAAGAGACGGTTCCATCTTCAAATCTTTATCAGGGAGCAAGAAAACATTGCATTTAAGAAGGATGCAATAGCTATAGAATAACTGAGCTTTAAGACAAAAAAAGAATCTCTTTGAGGGTTACACAAACATACACTACCTGTCAGAAATGTTTAAAGCAGGGACAAAATAATCATCTCCAGAAAGGTAAGCTGCTGCTGTGCCTCCTCCAAAATAAGTCTTTTTAAGTATGCCTGCTGTGTCGTTGTGGACAAGAAGCGCCCCCAGACCTGTAGGGAAGCCAAACATCTTGTAGAAGGAGATGGGAATGAAATCAGCAGGGCAGTCCTGTAAGTTTAGAGGGGAACAGCTGACAAGAGAGGCTGCATCGAGCAGCACAAACCACCGGCCTTCGTGGTCACATGCTGGGTAAAGGCGTCTTAACTGGATGCCTTTCACATGGCTCAGGGGATACTTCCGCCCAGAGAAGTTGCTCTGTGCTGGGTAACAGAAGAGGTGCGGTGTCTCACAAACAACATCTTCACCTTGAGCTGCATCCTTTGCTCTGTTTTCCACTTCCTGGGGCGAGACAGGCATGGTAACAACCCCCCGCCCAGAAGTCAGTCCTCTTATGCCAACTACGGAAGTATGGTTGTCAGTGAGGTAGCAGAAGTGACTCCCTGCTTCGCCCTCAGCCTGTGGCCTCCAGGGAAAGCTCTCAGCCACTAATTTGAGAGCTGCTGTACAACCCGAAGTAAAAATCACAGAGTACTCCTCAGGGGTCACGTTAAAGTGCTGCAATATCCTGTAAGAAAATATGCCTTTTTTTACTCGTTTGTTCCAGCAAAGTGCTATTCAAAGGAGACATGGACCCATTTTAAAGGCTTATGATTGACTTTACCTGTATCTGACCCTCTCAATGGTGTCATGTGTCAATCTACTGCTGGGGTTATGGCTGTGCGGGTTTCCTATTGGGACATAGAGCAATGTTTTTATGGTTTTATGACTAAATAAAAAATAATAAACTCATGAAAATAACACTTTACCGTGAGGTTTCTCACCGTACACATTCCTGGAAATGTCCTGGGAGTAGTCCCTGATCAGAGACTCGGGGTACAGAGTAGTTGCTGCATGATCCAGATATGTTATTCCTGTTTACAAAAAACAGAGCAGCCATGTAGGCTGTCAGTTCGCGGCGTCGAGTAGCCTGTCACTACAGCACACGTCAGATCACAATCATTACCTTTTGTTCGTTTGAACTCCTGCTCAATCATGTCATCAAAGTTTTCCCCATAACTGTAATGTTTCCAGACCTGTTTAAAAGTTTCAAAAGTGCAAAGTTTTTGGAAATCCATCGATCGCTTTCCGCTGTACAGAGGCACAAGTGCACACGGCAGGGCTGCTGTTAGAGGCGTGTGGTCAAAATACAGTTACTTATAATGTCATATATTGACATTGTTCGGGGTCTAAGTCCGGTGTGCAGCAACTGAGCTTAAAGGACCTCATGCACGGAGGACTCTTGCCACACTGGTAGGACTGTTGCACAGACATGACAATCGACAAGTTAAAGCCAGCAACTCCCACCGACGAAACCACGAATTTAATACTCGAGGACAACCGCCGTAACTTGTAGAAACTGCTGAGAAAAGTCATGTGACAGGCCAGTTTGTTACTGTATCTGGCGTCAACTACAGACTGTAAATATTACGGTGTCAACTACTATTATCTTGTAGCATTGTATCCTCGGGAACATTGGCTAACCTTACATGGTGTGCAAACATAAGCTGACAAGGCAAGGTTTGAAGGGCAACTTATTTTCAAAATAGTATTATTGAGAATGATATCTCTCTGTTGCCTATCTTGTGAGGTAATGAAAATGGCTTCGTTATTTTTTCATTACAAACATATTTCCCTAAAAACATTAAAGCATTGTCTATTTTCACCCTGCAACTAAATGTAGTTTTATTGATTTGCAGTGTGTTTTATCAGTATCTAATATGCGTGAATTTGCAATGCATTATCCTGTAGGCCTATAGAGATCTGTTTCTTAGGAGAAAAAAAATGTTTAGGCATATTTGTGATTTTGAGAAATAAATAATTAACATTTGAAGAGTTCATTTGCAAAAACAGATAAAAGCCATTCTGAAAAACCGTGCCCTGAGAGTTTTGATTAGCACTTTAAATAGAGCTATGTGATCCAAAATCTGTGCTGGTGCAAAAACCCAATACAGTCTATGGGGAACTCGGTTAAAGCCACACAACTTCAGTCTGAGTGATATTACCTGAAATAAACCATAAATAAAAAAAGTGTTTTGACATTTTTAAAAACGGAGTTAACTGCTTTTTGCAAATAAGCTTTTCCTTTTATTAATTTACAATATGCATGAAAATAATGAAGTCACAATATTCTGTAAGTTTTGCAATATGTGTGCAGGATCTAGACCAAGGGCCTTGTTTGAAAGATGTTCCCCAAAATCAGTCCTAAAATAGGGCTATGGCCTATATTGACAATATGACACGGTGGTTGTAATAAAAATACACTGACAAAATGTCAAAAAGGGATTGCATATGCTTTGGGCATACTTTGCACTTATAAGCTGTAACTAACTGTGGTAATAGGAGATTGTTATAATGTAATGGGTTACAGCAGGCCATGAAACCCGACAATTTCTATTAACGCTACAATCATGATGAGAGGAGCATGTAAAATATTATGTACATCCTTAAGTTTAAGGAACCTCACTCTCTCACTTTTCATTGTTTTTTATTTAATTTAAAAAGTGATAGTTGCACGGATTTCAATATGTTATCTGTAACTGCGTTTTGAAAGGATATTCTTTCTATTTTTATTGATATAGGTTTAATTCCCTCGACCCAAATCCAAAGCCTGAAAAGTGTTGCACAGAATTGCCTTCATCTTCCAGTTCTCGTGATCTGTCTTCAAATACCAGGCATAAATTAAAGTAAAGCAAAGACATTGATGAAAGAACTCAATGATTTGTATCAGTCTTAACAATTTATTGCTGGTTTACAAGAATTGCAACTATAACAAATCCCCCCTTTCAAAAGCTTTTTCTACCAAGAAAATGTGTAACTGCTTTAAGTTACTGTAACAGATTACACCAGGCTGTCTCAGTAATCACTCTATAAAGTAATCCCATTATATAGAATCCCTGACTCTTATCCTCACTGGCGCAGGAGGTATAGATGAAGGAGGGAATTGGTTGAAGGCAATCAGCATACTTTAAAACATTGATTCATTTACAGTTTCCCAATGTAAAATTATTAAGTTATTAAAGCGAAGAATGATAATGAAAAAACTAGTGGATATCATTTTTTCTATTACCATTTTTTTATTTAGGCACAGTGACCTTTTCCCTATCATTTCTACTCTGCTATTTGTAACTCTTTACTTACAAGTCCCGATAATCACTTCACAAAAACTCATTACATATAATCCAAGACTATTTAATCTCATTTATATACAGGGTACATGAAGGAGAGGAAATTAGTCCCAAGTGATTGGCATGAAATGCCTGATCATCTCATGGTCTCTAAGTGGATAGAAATAAATGTCACATACTTTGTCAGGTGGGATGCCCTTGACAGCTTCGTCTGATTCTTCTTACAGTTTTGTAACAAAAAGTCACAGCGTTATAAAAGTTTTATTTAGCTTTTCTGAACTTTTGTTGACCTTCATTTCTCAACCCTTAATCCTAATCAAACTTTATTTAAAGAGGTAAAAATACACTAAGATAATGTAGAATTGCAAAAATATCTTCACTATCAAAGAATACCTTTATCTTTGTATTGTTGTAAGAACATTCAATCCTTTTAATCATAGAAATGACACTTAAAAGTTGAATTGAAACCCTAGTTGTCTAGTGAATGTCATGTGGCCTGCTTAGATGTCTGATCGAAGGCCATGAGGCTCACAGCAGCCATCATTGTCCTCGTTCAACGCACTGAATAGTAATTAAATATGCCACTTATGCTTCACTGATTCATTTCCTTCACAATTTTGAAGCTCAGTAGAATACTTTTTTTTCTGTGCAGAAGGGCTGTATTGTATCCAGTATGGCCTCATTACAAGGGCAAAAGGGCTTGGTGTGGGGGAGGGCAGGGGCAGGGAGGGGGGAGAAGCACCCCATGAAGACATTGTGCTTAACATCACTAAATACCTCAAACGCCACATTGTCCTTCCCAGCCCTCAATTAGTAGGGTTTCTTGTTGGAAGCACTGATTTTATACAGGGAGATTTATTTTTAGAGAAAATCCAGCCCTGTGCAGGCAGGAAGCTCTTTGAAAATCTAATGAAGAACACACCAGTCATGCAGCATTTTCAGTCTCAGAGCAACATTGGTTAACAAAGCTTCTCTTCTGCGTCTCTGTGCGTTTTTTTTCTGCAAAAAGCTAGACAGTTCAGATTTTTTGTTGTGGTGGCTGTAAGTGTAGCCTGCACTATCAGTGTTGGACAGTGTCCAGCCAAAGAGGCTCTTTGCCCTGCCCTCAGGCCTCTTCAGCTCGTGGATCTCCGTGCGGAGGAACGCCTCTTTGGTGGCTGTGACAGGGAGAATTAGGCAAGAGATGCGGGTTCACTTGCCCTGCATAGGGGCTTATCTTGAGCTAAGCTGAGGGACTAATAGCAAAGCCAGCCTCTGCTCCAGCCGGTCTGAGGGCACAGGGAACCATCTGTCCACTCTGTGGATAACTGACAACAAAGGGGGCAAACATTGAACACGGACTGCAAACTTCAAGGCTCTTCATTTAGGTGGAAAGCAGAAATAAAGAAGAGGAGAAGTGTTTTGTTTATAAGGTCAGTACTATACTAATGATTCTTGTTCCACAGGCCTCTCAATGAACCACGACTTCAAGACTTTCCACTAACTAGTTTCTGCTAGTGACATTGTTGCAGATTTAATGAGTGTTGGGGTTTTGGCATATTGAATGTCTGAGTAAAACTTTAAATTCAGCCTCACATTTTGGTTCTGTTCATGTCAAGAGAGCTGAAGAAAGTTTTAATGCACAACTCCTGACTTCCATTAGGGTTGAATTAATTGGAGCTGCTTGTTTTTCTGTACTCTGCTGTGTTGTACATGTGTTTTCTTTGCACTCTAAATCTCAGAGTAAATGTATCAAGGTTTTAAATAGAATGTGACTTAGATCCTTGAAAGATGAAGAGTAACGGATTAATACAATCATTATGATAATCAGTAAATGTACAATATTTTTTATGTATGCAGCATTGTTTGAATAAAAATCTATTTAGACATTTGTTTGAAAATTGGACCACTTTAATCCAATAAAGCAATTCATATTTTCTTACAATTTTCAGGAAGCTAAAAATGTATTTGTTTTCAGTTCACATTTGGACTTTTCGAATATCCCTCAAATAATCCACATAGACACTGTTCTCAATTTCTCTCAAGGATAAACATCAAGTTTTTTATTGTCGTTGCACATTTCTGTCTTTCAGTGGCCTGGGTGCGGGGTTTCAGTAGAATATCTGTTTTATCATTTGTACTCCATGGGTGCTGTTGTTCACCACTGTTTTGTTCAGGAGTCTTGAGTGGGTGCTGATGTAAAAGAGGTGACAGAAATGGGTCAAAAGGGTTTTAGCATTAACTAAACAAATCCCAGCCTATAGGATTAGACAGCACTGTTGCTGTTTATTTGATGTATCCCTTGTTACTATATAATGATACACAAAGGAGACAATAGTTGTGAGTCTTGTTATTAGAAAGACTTCCTCCACTTATTCATGATATTGTTGAAACTAAGTCCTTTAGCTCTGTGTGGAATTATCAACAGTGGAATGTGTCAGAACAATATCTCATTGTACGCTTGTCTCAGCAGTTGGAAAATCACATTTTGTTTGCTTGTTATTACACTTATATTGACACAGTACATCGAACAACTATAACGACTATAACTGTACTCACACTTGTGCTATCATTGGTATTGGCATAGTTTACCCAAATCCACACTCTGTTTTGGTCCTTTTAAGGGTGTGGAATGGCAGCAGAGAGTTCTGTAATTATTGATTTGTTTGGGTATAGGCAAACTGTGTTAGCCTCAAGCAGCAAACTCCTGTGTGGGAAAAATTATGCCAGAGCAGAAGTGTAAAAAACTGCATTTACTCCAATGTCCACTTGAGGCTGGCTGCAAAAGCTGCGTAAATCACATACACACCTATTCAAAAAAGGCAATTTTTACTGCAGAAATGCCTTTACAGTCTAGTTCAAAAGGGGAATTTAGTCTGACTAGCTTAATCCTTGATCCACACACACTGTACCAGGGGTGATTTTTTCTGATAACTTATCCATTGTGATTTATAAAAGAAAAATAGTTATTCAAAATAAGGGGCATGGCTGAGCTGATTGATAGGCGGGCGCATTGCAGCTGTTTGTCAGGAGACTTAAGGCCTGCCTCAGCTCCAGCTCTTTCCCTGTAAGGTTGATTTAAAGTTAGTTTGAGATGACATTTTCAAATTGGTGACAGCCAACGATGGCCTTTAGAAGTCTGCTAAAGAAACCAATGGGTGATGTCACTGATACTACGTCCATGTTTTTATACAGTCTATGGTTAGCTTAGGTCTACTTAGCTTTGAAAATAGATCAATGGGAAACAGCTGGCTTATGAAAAAGGTAATAACATGAAACAGTCACTCCAGTCCACATAAGGGATGTATATTTCAAGGAAAATTACTTTTCAAAAAGTCACTGGAAATTATTCAAAGGAATATGAGTTTGTTAGCTCGATCCTAGCCCATAATGAAAATGAGTGTTGACTAGTCTCACAGATTCAGCATTGCATCATGGAAGTTTTAACTTCCAAAACAATCTACTTCAAATACTGAAGAAAATATATATAATTTAAATGATCATTTACTTAAAGGTACAGTATGTAAGATTGCATGCTAATGTTTACATTAAAATATCTAACTTAAATAAAAAATGGACTAAACCATGTTATATATATTTTTTAGTTCAGTACTTACATCACCTCAAATATTTCCAAAACTTATCAAAGCCAGAGAAATCCGTAATTTTATAGTTGTAACGGAACGTGTCTTGTAGGCGGCCGCCATGAGGAGCCGCCATGACAGACACAAATGTTGATCGTTGTCAAGGAAACACCGGATGTTACATCAAAGACCGCTGTATTAGCTAAGCGCTAGCTGCTGCTGAAAGCTGCTGTTCTGTCGCTGTATGTGCTGCTGTGATAAAAAACGTCATTATTGTTTTGATTGAGAGCCCCCTTGTGGCAGATTTTACATACTGTACGTTTAACAATATTAAGTACAATAGATCGTGTCTTAAGTTCAGAAATGCAGTTAGAATATAAGCATTTCTACTATAGCTCTATGAAGCTACAGTTGTGTCACCCATAGATTGTAAATAATTGGACTTCACCCATTTGTTACTGAAATAAGGCTCTGGGAGCCCATTGGTGGTGGCCTATGTTGGAAATGCTGTCTCATCTGAACTTTCAGTCAACCTAATGGTAAGCAAAAAGCTGAGCTGAGTCTGGTCTTAAGCCTCTTGACAAACAGCTACACCCTCCCGCCCATCAGTCAGGTCAGCCACGCGCTTAATTATGAACATCTCTTATCCTTCATAAAATCAATAAGGATGAGTCACCTCCCACCCCCATACAGTCTGTCCAGATAAAGACACGACCCATTTCATTGTTTGTACCAGGCTGTAAACATGTTCATTTCTGCTATCAAAATGGACATTTTAATATGGGGTGTGTATGTGACTTCCGTGTCTTTTAGAGCCAGCCTCAAATGTACATTCGAGGAACTGCAAGTTTTTTTGCACTTCCACATTGGCTTCATTTATCAACACCCGCTTGGTGTTACCTGACACTACTGCTTTTTTTTCTTTTGTTATTTAATGGTGGTTAGCAAACTCTACTGACACTGTCTGGTGGTAGTAATGTATTACAACCAGGTGGCAATAAAAATAATTGAAAAAATACATTTTTAAAATGTGATAAAAGCTACATGAAAACTTAGATTTTCTATAAACTAATGACTACTGTATTTCAGTATTTGAACATCATGGTCCATCCCTATAGTCCACATATTGATACCAAGCTGTGACCTCTGTTAAAAAATGAAGCCAATGTGTATGTGCTGAATTGACTCATAGGCGAGCTGTTTGACAGGAGGCTTAAGTTGTTAGATTGTCTGAAAGTTTGTTTGAGACAGCATGTCTAACAATAAAAGAAATATATATATATTTTAAGTTGAATGTTTACATCAGACTGCCTATTCATTGAGGCCAAAATTCCACATTGACCTCTTTTCAATTAACTTTCTATCATTTATATTGTTCTGTAATGGTTTAACTTAATTTTTCATCTAAATTAATTGTCTTTGAGAAGAATCAGTCAATTAAATACAAGCTTTAGAAGAAAATATATCCTTTAACTAATCCTGTGAGGGGAAATTCAATGTATCAAGTCAAGTGTTGAAAATAAACTGTAAAAGCTTCTCTCAGAACTATGATAATCCAACAAACAAATCGACCACGGTCCTTTAAGTCTCCCGTCTGTCTGTCAGAGTGCAATAAGCTGTCCTCCCTACACTGCATTGAGACATTCTTTATTTGTTCTGCAAATGTGATGGATTGGATACGGAGCCAACACAGAGCAGACATTGTGTGGTGTCAGTGTGATATTAAGAGACAGTCACACACACATCACTTGATTCTCAGGTCTCCACAGCACAAGTGTCCTCCTTTGTATCTTATCTTATCCAAGGGTTACACAACTTCTATTAAGCTGGAACTAAAGACACAGTCTCATGTGAAGATTTCACCTGGTGATTGGCTTATCTCACCCAGCTCACAAGTACACGATCAGAAGACAACAACATCTTGCAACTCTTCAGAGAGCATCACTTCCGTGAAAAAGATTCTAAAATGTTAGTTTGGCTTCTTCAAGCAGCTGACAATGTTTATCGAATCTTTCACACACTGATCTATTGTCTTTGCTTTTGACTGATTTAACAATGGTGATGCAAATAGGGGATACCCTATTTCATTCAGCTGCATCCATTTGACTGTTAAAAAACAATTGGAGTAGAAAGGGATAGTTTGCATGAGCAGTGATAACCAAAATGGATTTACAGACGGTTAAAATATGAAAGATGCTTTGCTCTGAACTCATTTAACTTTGAAACTATTATGAAACCAACTGAAATACTAAATCTCTTGTTAAAAACTGGAACTTTCCTAATTAGTTTCTTACTCATTGCAGAGTGCTAACTTAACGGTTGGAAAACGCACAATGTCTGACAAGGAAGACATGGCTTCAGATGGAAATCTGAATGTTACACTGACACTGAGGCTGCTGATGCATGGAAAGGTAATGCACATAAATAATAAACCCTAAAACATGTTATATCCAAGTTGCCAAATAGGCTGGTAGAACGTCATTGATGTCCAAATCAAAAAAGCTGTTTGGAGAAAATCTGTTGTGCTGACAGTTGCCTAAACATTGTTATCTGTCTATTCGCAGGAAGTAGGCAGCATAATTGGAAAGGTAAATTTGATCATTAGCATTTATGGATTCATCTTTTTTTTCTCTTCATAAAACTAACCACTACTTCTGTTTTAATTTCCTTGCATGATTCAAGAAAGGAGAAACAGTAAAGAAAATGAGGGAGGAGGTGAGCATTGACACCCATAATGTGGAAACTCGTATAATTTATGTGTTCAGGCAGATCAATTACAACAAATTGTGGTAGGAATAATTGTGGATTTGTATTTCTAGAGTGGTGCGCGAATCAACATATCGGAGGGATCATCACCGGAGAGAATAGTTACCATCACAGGGCCAACAGAAGGCATTTTCAGAGCTTTCTCCATGATCGCACAGAAGTTTGAGGAGGTACAGCAAAACAAATGTGCAAAAACTCCATTTTAACCTTCAAATACTGTCAATACAATTTAAATGTTTTTGTAGGAGTCAAATAAAGACCCTTTGAAAATGTTGTCTTTAGTCTGAAGGACACTGCATGACCTTTTTCCTCTGTCTTTTGAAAAATGGAACTTGTCAAATAAAGTTGACATTCTTACGGTTGTGAAAAACATATTTTTGAATTCTCCCTCAGGATATTACTGCAGCAATGACGAACAGCAACGTGACAAGCAAGCCACCTGTGACACTTCGCCTGGTTTTCCCAGGGAGCCAGTGCGGCTCACTGATTGGCAAAGGAGGCTCAAAGATCAAAGAAATCAGAGAGGTATAATTCCTGTTCTTTTTTTATTTTGCATCAGAAACTTGTCTTTTTGCATCCAAATGGGGAGAGAGAACATCGATGTTGTCCTTGCTGCCCTGATACCTCAAGTATCAAACACTCCAGTCAAAGTTTTCATGTTTAGCTCTCCCTTAAAATGTGTGTATTTTTGTGGTTGCGGCTCATGAAAATCTCACTGATTATGCCTGTAAAGATCGGTAGAGGCTGACTGCTCCTTCTGAATGGACAATATTTGTGTACGCCTCTGCAAATATTGGAGAACACATTGCTATTTGGCTTGCAGCTGCTCCCTGCATGTCAAATGTGCTCAGGGTAATTTGTGGGTGCTTGAAACAGCATTTCAATTTGGGTGATGGAGTCCTCTTTTCAGTAATAAATAGCCTTTGTTTCTTCTGTTGTCTGGTGATATTAAGACCACAGGCGCTCAGGTTCAGGTGGCAGGAGACATGCTGCCGGACTCCACAGAGAGGGCTGTCACAATCTCCGGCACTCCACAGGCCATTACTCAGTGTGTAAGACACATCTGCTCTGTCATGCTGGAGGTAAGCACTGTCACACAGCAGATGATCCTCACATTCAACAACTCCATTTTGGTATCAAGTCAAATTTGTATAGGATGGGGTAGAAGGTATTTAAGAAGCACATTAAGTCAGCATATTTCAGTCACAGCAATATTTTATTCCTGCAAGATTAAAGCTTTGTGCTCATGATTGTGAGATGTGCAGCATTAACGTCACTATTAAAAATGTACATGCAGTCATTTCTAAATATTGTTAATTTTTCTAACTGTGTAAACCATTAGTTGCCAATGTTGGATGAAATTGTCAATCTTGAAAATGTGTTCTCTACATTAATATTTCAACATTTCTTAATTAAATAATAATTTATTTTGTTAGTTGAGCTAGTTGAGTAAATTGGTTGGGCTCTTTTTGCATTCTTTGTAGTTCTTAAAGTACCCCTGAGAGGTAAATATTAAATAACATTTTGTATTATTTATCGTATTATCACTTTTTTTAAATCTAATTGCTTTTTAACCTTAAATTAAAACTCGATAAAAATGATTCTTGTCACTCAGATGAAAGAGGTTAGATAAAGTTAAGCATTTACTCGCCCTTTTTCTATCAAAAAAAACCTCTACAACCTATTTCCTTTATTCTTTATTCTTTTTTAGCTCTATTCATAATAGGTTTTTGGTCCAAGGTTTCATTCAACCTTCTCAACCAAAGATTGTGGTATAAAGAGATTCAGCAGGAGAATTAAAAAGGTTGATAAAATACAGCAGAGCCACTTCTTTTCTCAGATGTAACAGTGCATGAATTTCTATCCCTTATTGGTTTGCATGACTGTGTCTCTACAGTCTCCACCAAAAGGAGCAACAATTCCCTACCGTCCCAAGGCAATGCCTATACCTGGAGCCCACGCAGTTTTGGCTCCTCAGCACTCAGCACAAGTAAGTGGCCAAAAACGAGTTACTTTGCTGTGATTGCTACCACTTTTCAAAAACATTATAATTGAAAGGGCTTTGTATTTTATGGGATCTCAGAGTCACACTGAACATTAGGCATATTTTTACCACAAGAGGGACACATCTTTGTAATTACAAAGCAATAAGCTCTTCATACTTTAATGCTGCGCTGTAAGAGGAGGCAATGATCATATTATCAATTGCCTGAGTTGAATTCAGACGAGCTGTAATGTGACAGAAATATGAAAGACGCCATTTTAATAATTCCCCCAGCGGTGTGAAACCTGAAAGATGTCGTGACTAAAGCTCATATTTTCCATGAGCTGGCTAATCGCTGTACTGAATTTGGCGCAGTCTGTTTTGACCTATCAGACATCTGTCTATGTTATTGGCTTTCTGGCCATGGTCAAAGGGAGAGAAAACAGCAGATGACATTTAGATGAAATTCCATCAAATCTATACACATTAGAGAGCCATGGAAATGAGAAGGGAATGGATTTTCAGAAATGGACTAGCTGCACTGAGTTTACTCTTCAAGCTTTCTAACAAATTAAAGTTTCACGTGACATATTAGAACATGTGTGAATTTCCCTCATGACCACATCTCTTCTGTTATTTCTCATAGGCCTTTGCAATACCAGGGCAGTATGCTTTTGCACATCAAGATGTAAGTATGCTTGTTTGAATCATGACTGACATCCACTCTAATGACCTGCTCCTGCCCACTCCTTCCAAGCCACCACTTCACCCTATATGTACCCTACTCTGAAAAGATGAAACTTTAATTACCCAGATCTGTTGACATTACTAACACTAACATAAGATAGCAGAATGCTTTGATTAAAATGATTGAAAAGATATTATGATTTATGATCAGTTTTAGCTTTGTAGCAAGACATATGACTGTATTTCTAGATGGCTGCCATGAGAAGCCAGCATGCTTTCTGAAGGAAATGAATCTCTGCACACTGACACCATCTGTGATGTTTGTGAACTTCACATTGGCTCTGAATTGTAGTTGTCAGCTCCTCTGAAATAATCCAGTTTGATTGGTTAGCTCTAACTTCCTTCCTACCCTGCAGTTGACCAAGCTTCACCAGTTGGCTATGCAGCATATCCCCCTCCCTTCCCTTGGGCAGAGCAACCCTACCTTCCCTGGTACGTACCCACGGCTCCCCGGGGAAGTCCATCTATTCCCCTGTCTTCACTCCTCTTCGAATCACATCTTCAATACAACACTTTCACATCAGACTTCAGAGAGGATCAAGGATGTCTCCATTTTTCCAGAGTTTAAAAACTCTCACTCAGGTTTCTTGTATAAGGAGGCTTTTATAAGATTTTCTTGTTACAGAAATTACATGTTAGGCTTTGCATGTGTTTGCATGTTTTTGTAGCAGAAATCTATTTTAAAAATGCTGAATAGAACAGAGATGTTTAAGGGTTTAGCCACCAGACTAGTTTACTTTAAAAATCCTAAAGTTACTCAATGAATTATTTATATTCCATGAGACCATTTCACAGATTGAAGCAGACAGAATGATACACAAAAGAAAAAACAGCAGAGTTCTCTGAAAGAGAAATGTGAAAAATAAGACACATATTTACAGTTTAGTAAATATGTGACCATTTCTCACTATTTCTCATTTCCTCACAAATTTTTAGCTCCATTTACCCAATTTCCCTCTCTTAAAGCAACACCTAATCTCTTCACCCCATCCTCCACCTCTGCAACATTTCTCCCCCAATTCTAATATTGTCTTGGCCAGACCATCCCTGACCTCAACAACCCCGAGTACTGATATACTCTGCCACAACTAACTGAAGACAAAACATTATATTATTTTAATAGTAAGGGCTGGTGTGTTAAAACATGCTCATTTTAATGATTTATCATTTCAATATGAAATAGGTTCATAGAATATGTGCTTCAAATGTATGTAGAGTATGTGCGTCTGTCAAGAAAGATTTTAATGCTATATGCTATTTTCATGTTTCTAATTTAGCAGTGAACCAGTGATAAGCTAGTCAAAGTAGAGTAACTTGCCATGCCATGAATGTGGAAGCCATTAGTGCCTTTCTGTTGTTAGCATTCCTTGTCCTACTTTGCAGGATTGGATGCATCTGCCCCCACAAGTTCACAAGAGCTGGCAATACCCAATGATGTAAGTGCCACATTGTTTTATGTTTTTACAGTGCTAAAACTTGCACCCATAATCCTTCTGCTTCTTCTTCAACACTTTTTAGGATGTCAGTTATAATTAGGAATTTCTGGACATATTACTACTATTACTACTATTTCACTTTCTCAGCTGCAGAATGTAATGTATGCTGTCAACTTTGGTGAAGAAAAACGATTGCATGTATACACAGCAATCATTGTGATGGTAGGATTGGCTGGTTGTTTCTTCAATATTCTTAAAACAAAATCACTGGAACAACAATAGGAGATTATTTTCAAAGCTTCTGTAGCGCTCAATCATAAGAATAAGAGTTTACTAGATTTATTTCTATAGCGCTACAGATAATCTAAAATATAATCTTTGCTACTAATCTAGTTCAAGGTTTCTTGCAGAGCATCAGATGAGAAGATCAATATCACTCATGTCTGGATGCTTATGATTGCTGCAGTAATATCCTGAGGGACAATTCAACAGCAGCCATTAGCTTAACATAAAGGCTGAAAATGGGGAAACAGATAGTCAAAGCTGTCACTAATTAACATGTTATATCTGCAGTTTATTTAATCAGTACAAAATATGACAGGTGGTGGTTTTAAGTGGGGATTATGTGCCTGTCTATTCATCTGGCAGGAGCAGTGACTTCCTGGAGTCTTGCCGTGCAACCAGATACGTTAAATAGTTGTACTCTCTGGTTTTTATGCCGTTTAAACAAACAACGAGTGCATGTCCCATGCCAAGTTATTTGTTTCACTCTGTTTTGTGTACTTGCGCTAAGCTAACCAACTGCTGGTGGTAGCATACTTTTTACCATACAGACATGATGATATCTTTTAATCAAATTCTTGGCCAAGAATTCAACACTGTAAATGTAGTACTCCAAATGTCAAAATGTTGCTTTAATATAAGAGGGTAGCGATGACAGCATCTACTGATTTACTGATTACAAGTATCATCAACACACATTTCATGCAATCTTAGAATTACAGTATCCACTGTAAGCAAAGAGAAACAATACCTTTAAAGATTATTTCTGTCACTACAATGACACAACTGGGAGTGTGGATGTCCTCTGCAAATGGCTTCCTAGAGACTGTGATGCTGCTATTACTGTGATAGTTGCTTCCAAATACTGTTTGAAAGCAAATTCCTAAAAAGCTATGAAACATGGGCTTATTTTCTATTTACATGTCTCTCTTCCCCTCTAGTTTATTGGCTGTATAATTGGGAGACAAGGCAGCAAGATCAATGAGATTCGCCAGGTCTCTGGAGCTCACATCAAAATTGCCAGCGCAACTGATGGATCAGCCGTGCGCCAAGTCACGATCACAGGCTCGCCAGCCAGCATCAGTGTGGCCCAGTACCTCATCAATGCCAGGTAAGACATTACACAGGGCAGACAAGTCTAGTAGGGTCTGACAACTCAGCCTGATGATAACACAGCCAAACACATGCTATTATATGAGGGCAAAACTTAATGTGCTCAGGATGAGGCTGGATTTGTTCCATCTCACTGCTCCATTCTCTTGACTGCATTAAAATCCTTATTGTCTCCGCTTTTTTAACACATTCCTTCTTTGATTCTTATGTTTTCTCCTCTCTCTCATCCCCCTGCTCCTTTGTCTCACCTGTTCTCCCCCCTTTTATTTTTCACCTTCTCCTTTTAACTTTTCACCATCTAATCTCCCCCTCCAAACATCATGACCTGCAGCTTAGAGATGGCTAAATACACCATGCAGGCCGCTTCCTCTGCGACCCCAGTTGACTTCAACATGAGCTTCTCTCAGTCTCCCACTGCCTCCACTGCTGCTACCTCTATGGCTGTCTTGGCAGCCACATCCCCAGCCCCCACCACCATTAATGTCCACACTCCCTCCACCTTATCGACCATCCAAAACCCACACTACGCCGTCCCTGTTTCCAGTCTGCTTGGCATGAAAACTCTCCCTGTCCTGGCTGTCCATCCAGCAGCTGCTTCCAGCCTAACACAGGGTTTATCCCCTTACACTGCAAAAATGCAAACCTCTGGCATCAAAAAATCTGAGAGGCAGAAGTTTGCTCCTTATTGATGACAGTGTAGCTGACAGGTAAAACATTAATAAATGATGAGAGAATCCTTAAAACTTGGCTATAAAACTGGCTAAAAAGTAGCTTATGCTAGTGTGTGTAAGTTTTGCCATGTGGCACTTCTTACTCATAAACCAGGAGGATATTAGAAATATGTCCTCAATTAATAAAACAGGTACCAGATGTGCATATATGCTCAGTATTATCTCAAGGGTGTGCATAATATTTAATATTGGTAACTAAGACGTGTATGACTATCATAGAAAAAGATATTTTTTCAAATGGACTCATTTCAGAGCTTTATAAGAAGACTTAAACCAGGAGAGGTTTTTTCCATGATGCAAATATTGACTTAGTTTTCTATCTGTATAAATAGTTTTTGTTAGTTAATGCAAACGAGTATCATTAGATGTGGTGCTCTGTTGGCAGCAGGCTGTTAAATTGTTTGTCTTGTACAATAGAAGTAAGTGTGTTGATTTAAAAAAAAAGAAGGATTGCTCTACTCTCTTGTCATCTTAACCTTTCCATCACCATAGGCTCTCATCAACGCTAACAGGCTTGGGTGTTCTGTAGTAGCGTTGCACTGTAGCAGTTCTGATGGGATTATCCTAAAACCACATTGGATTCTTGTGGATTTCTCTCTACACAGTATTTTAGTAAGGCAGGAGAGGCCTTACAAACTCATTTATTGTTTCTGTACGCCACCTTGTTACTTGTTTATTCTCCAACCTAAGTGAGTGGAATGCTTTGACATTCAGTGGCTGAAATGGACTCTGAGCAATTATTGTAATAAATGTTTTATTCATGTTTTTGGTGGGGGTCTACTCCCAAACAATGCAGAATTGTAATATTTGTTGATGAAATGACTTTGAAATAAATGGGACTTTTTATGAATAAAGAGTGAGTGTTTTATTATATATCTGTTAGTGTAGAAAATCTTCTAACATTAATGGTGATATCACTGACCCAGAAATAAAAACAACTTCTCTGACGATTTATGCATTGTTTACTCTCCAGTGGCTTTGAGCTTAATTGTAGATAAATCAGGACAACACATTTCCACTCTGCTGGAATTACAGTTTATTCCTCAGGAGGGAATGAAGCTATTTTGTTCCAAGTGTCATGTCTTTGAGAATAAATCTCGGTGGACCCCAAACAGTTTCTTAAATGAAAACAAAAAGTAGAACATGAAGTTGTAGGACCTTGTATTTATGCAGTGAATAAGGAATTGCAGCACCTGTAACTCCTTGTAAGTAATTATAATTATGTATTTCTTACTTTGTGTTGATGTAAATCTGGACATACAGAAAAATCAAACTTTTCTAAAACTGACATGTTTAAGGTTTTATTTATGCAGTGTTAGTGTTATTTAAAAGAGGAAGGAAAGACCCCAAGAATGGTGTCACTTAAACAGATAACACACATTTGTCCTATCTTCCAGGATCTGATATTTTTCTTTTGAGAGGATATTGTATGTTCATGTAAAACATTCAATATCAGTTACATTGAAAAATGTCAAGCAAAAGAGAGAATTACAGTTGCCTTTAGCAGTTTGCAACACAGAGATGTTCAGAGATCTTGGCAAGTGTACAAAAACTGTGCAAAAAAAGTTCATGGTATTTATTAGGATGTAATGTGTGTGGCAGAGGGCACAAAGCTCAAAACAAACTTTTCCACCTGCACTCTCCTAAAAAACAAAGTAAACTTGATGTAACCCCACAGTAAATATTCAACAAAAACTGTGGCAAAATTCTCATGGGTCCGAAAAAAGAACAACTTAACCTTCAGTTGTCCTCTCAAGCATACTGCTAATGGGCAGGTAGGTTATAGTGTAGTCAGTTCATGCTGCTTTGTGTCCCAGTCTGAACTCCCGCCTGCCGCTTTAGTGTAACACCAGGAGGTGGGCACTTCTGTTCTGCCTGTCCGTGGAGCATGGGAAGCAAGCCATACAGGCCATTTCCACAGCAGGGCCTGAAATGCTGTAGTGGAGATAATCAATAGTTAATGGGGGCAGAAATGTAATGACAGTGAAGGATGACATTTGAACCTCGGGGAAGGTGTAGCAAAAGAGAACAGTGGTGCATGCCACTGCCCAGGGCAGTTATGGGTTCACTGCTAGCCACTAATGCTAAATTAATGATTGCCTTTTTCAACCTCGTAAAAGCAGGAGCTGCTCCCATCATGTAGTTCCATCATAGCTTTGAAAAAGCAATTTAGAGGCAAAGAAGTAAAGAAGTATATTAAGATGCATCTTTGATGAAGTCCATAGCAAATTAGAGGGCAATGCTGTCAGTCAATCTCTGATTCAAAGTCACTGAATTGCTTTTGTTGCTGTTGTGACCGCCTCAAATGTATGTGGTGCCAAAGTGTAATCATTTACAAAACACTTTCTTTTTTTTCCTTCCTTTTTTAAAATATTTTTGGGCCATTTTTGCCTTCATGAGTTAGGACAGCTGAAGAGAGATAGGAAATGTTTGGAGGAGAGAGTGGGGGATGAGATGTAACAAACATACCCACGGGGATGAGGACCACAGCCTCTGCATGCGACATCACTACTTTGGTCACAGGTGCCCCTACAAAACACTTTCTATACAACGTATCTTAAACACATTATATTTTTCTGTCTTCCTGCAGTATTTTAGATTTGTATATTTGGCTGGTTTATTGATTTTTATATGGCTTATAGTTTTGACAATCTCTGTTAGTATTTCTAGGAGCTTTTGAGAATCACTTATTTGGCTCTGCTACTTTTTGGCAAATATAAGGGTTTTAGAAGTTGACTATCTACCATGAAGTTAATAAAAGTAGTAACATCACAAGGCAATCATAATCATAACCCTAGTCCTGCATTAAAAGTGTTTACTCCAGTATACACCAAAGTTACTTTTAGGTTTAAAGTACCCATCAAAAATATGCAGCCAAACTTAACTTAATTCTGTCAGTCATAATTTGTGTTACATTTTGGGTTGTTCTATAGATACATTAACATAATGCTGACTGAGAAAGAGCTCATTTATGGAGCTCATTTAACTGTTAACATAATATGATTGGTGGATTTAATTAATTGTAACATTGCATTATAATTAATGTCCTCAATTATTAGTCACTTTATCTCAACAACTTTGGAAGGATTAGCATGAGATTTAATGATTGCTTATAAAATCCTAAAACATTTCATTGAAATCATCCTTAACTGTTTATGATGAATGCACATTAGCACATTTTCATATGTAGTGAAGCATGACGTGCAATAATTTGCAGGCTGAAGTTGAACATTTCAAAAGAATACTTGGCCCCAGGCATGCTCAAAGTTCAGATCAACAGCTGTGCATCTCTCTGCAAGAGGAAGACATTGTGCTATTATTAAGGCCGAATTGTTGAGTGAGACACCTGATGGACAACTTCATTGTCAACTTGCAATAAAGGAAGTTATAGAATCAATATTCTTAACACACCTTGATAAACTCCCAGAAATCTGGCCCTTCAAAACAAGTCCTAAATGATGTGTCTCTTCACTGCTCAATGAGAGACAGTGTAGAAGAAATGCATGCAAGGTTTTCATATGGGTTGCTGACAGACTTTTAAGTAATATAAGAAACATTAAGAAACCTTAAGAAACATTTGTGCAGAAACCTTCTCACTGGTTACATACACCAATAACAGGCTACATATTATAAAACTAGCCAGGTCTTAATGGCTTAATTCAGTGCTTTACAGTAGATTAAAATCCATTGGGCATTTAACCCAGGCCATTTATAAAGATCAGTTTAATGATTTTTTTAAACAGTCATACAAGGCTTGAATGCATCATCATGTTTTGCCTTAAATCTGAACCAGGACTAAATTGTGATCAACCTTTATTAACTAAAAGGGATCCCAAGTGTATCGTAAATTTGACTGTCTTTATAACATTGGATTTGTTGTAGATTTATTGAGATTACTTACCTAATTTAAATTAAAGTACCTGCATTGATAGCCTATTTTCATTTTGTACTTTCTCATTTAAAAAAATAGTGTAACTAGGATCTATGAAATAATGTGACTGGTGGAGTGATATCTTTTACAATAGTGAAATGACGTATCACAGCAACGGACGACACAGACCAAAATATGTGACCTACCAGACGCATCAGAAGATGTCCCAGTGCTGTTGCTTTACCCACCCTTTTTTTAAGTTCAGTCTGTTGTGAAGAACATGACAACTCAAGACTTAAAGGGGACATATTATTAAAAATCCACTTTTACAGTGGTTTTGAACATTTATTTGGATAACCTGAGTGTCTATCGACCCACACATTTGAAATAAACCCATCCAGCCCTTTGTTTGTGTTTTCTCCACCCATTGACTAAAATCCCAGCCTAGAGCAAGCTTTTGCGCAGGTCTGCCATTTTTATTCTCACTACAGAGGAGTGACGTCTACCGGGAAAACTCAGGGGGGGGTCATTGCATTTAAAGAGACATCCACACCAAAACGGAGCGTTCTGAGAGAGCTGGTTTCTACAGGGTCACAAACCTCCTCTGCTGCTTGATTCACGTTATATTTTGACCAAAGCACAGCACAGATGTTTCATTTAGACCACAGGGGACTGTTTGAAAAGGGAGGAAAGGGGGATAATATGTCCTCTTTAACTAGCCTACTGAGCAACGTGGCACCAATACGAGTCGCACTAGAATAGTGGGGTACGTGCGTGTTTAATTTCCACTACTGTTACTGATAGTAGATTATTATTTGATTCAATCAAATTCCAATTAAAATAAGGTTGGCTGGAAGTACTTAGGGCGTATAGGCTACTTCGGGTCTTCATTTGTATTCCCTATCCTTTCTTTTTCGGCAACCATTCAACTGTGATCAGACTGACCTCTCTATAACAGATAATGAAGTTAAGTTATAAATCACATCAGTGTGTGAAGCAGCAGTGAACTTCACAGGCACTAATTAACTGCCCGACTGTTGTTCCTCTATTAATTTAAACTGCTCCATCTAGTGGACGATCGGCTGAACGAAGAATAAGGACGCAACTGCTTTCACCCCATTATTAAATTATTTATTTTTTTGTCACCGTGAGAAATTAAGTGCCAGTGTAGAGCAGGGACATCAGTAGCTCCGCAGCACTTGCAGCAGCGGATCGCCGGAGACGGAGCGCTTTCACTCACTGTGGCGACAAGTTAAGCGCGACACGCTGCTGACCTGCGAGCATCCTCCGGGGAAACAGTGCAGTTGACTCGCTTAACGAGCGTCAGTTTTCATCTCTTCACCGCCGATCATTTGTTGCTGTCGTGGCTCCGCTGTTCAGCAGTCCGAAGGCTGTGCAACCCAGCGCGCTGACGGATACAAAGAGACCACGAGGATCACAGGTGAATTATAACAATGCTGCTTGTCTTGATGCTGTATGGGGGATACACATTTTTATTCATGCATGTCAGAGTAATGTGCTTAAATGCTTTGGTTTTACAACAGCTAAGTAAGACTGGGAATGCATTGCTCTCTGTGTTTTTTTTTTATTGAAATAAGATTGTGAGTAAAATTCATGAAGATTTAACTCACGCATGCCTGCCAAGTAATCAGTCTGCATCGATGACAAAAGCCTAAATATGTGAATCTACTAGCAGGGAGTAGCCTAACTAATTAAGACTGTTGATACTATTGCACCTGTAGACGCCACACAGGTATCAGTGTGAGTGAACTGTGTTGGTATTTGGATGCAAAGAGGACTGAGGCTGTTCAAAGAAGCATAGGGATTCAGTGGCTGCACAAAGACTGAGACTGTTTACACTCTCCAGAATGCAACATCCTACACAGGCTCGAGTAGGCAGCCAAACATACTGCACTGTACTATTCATTTCATAAACTCAGTGTCCGGTTGAGTAGGTGTTTGCTGCATAGTTTTTTCATTAATTATTTTATTTAAATTTTTTGGAGTTCACCAAATTCAGATTTATTTACATTTTTATATGAATGATAACACATCTCTGGGTAAGACACAGATGGCTGTTTGCTATCATCACTGCCTTTCAAGTATTTTTTGAGATACATGAACAGAATCCGGCTGCTTTGTGCTCTCCTTCTTAGTGCATTTCCTGTTACAGCCTTCCTAACAGGCTTTGAGCAAATTCTCACCTTGTTACACCGCACATAATATTAAGATTATATGACAGTTTTGCAAGGGCCGTTGGTTTTGCATTGCATGTTTAGGCAAACTTGCCTTTGATTTGGGTCACTCATAAGATTTACAGTCAGAGGATAAAATTCAATTAGGCAGCCCTGCAGCGATCTTTACTCACTGGCAGATGGCTTAATACACTTGGATCCTTACTTAGTGTCCCTTATTGCTCTAATTGGATTTCATCATTTCACACTGTTTACCCGTATAAAAATGAGTTTTTAAATGTGGCATCATTAATTCAATACTTTCTCAACCCTGTCAGATCCAAGCCCACTAGCCACCGCTGTCTGAACATTTCACGTCTCGTCCCCCATGATCTGCTTTGTCATAAATTGAAGTAGACCTCAAAGTAAATTGTTGCATCCCCTATGTGCTATCAATGGCATGTTGGGATGTTGGAATTGTATAAGTAGGAGAATCTGTAATGTGAAATAAATGAAGTGCACACAGCAGTGAAGGCATATTGTCTGTCTGTGTTAATTCCTGCCCCGAGGAGATGGTTTTCCTTTGAATGACATCCGGGTGGATTCTTCGGAGTGACATCGCAGGAGTTTTTATTCTCCGAGACCCCGCATACAACAGTAGCCTTAAACAGAAATAAAAAAAAAGAATGATGTTGTATCTCTTTCTTTGTTGCTATCATTTTCTGCCCCATGTACAGCAGTCAGATCAAATTTGCAGATATTCCTTTACATACTACATACTACATACTCCTAAGAACAAATGCTAATAACACAGAACAATCAGACAAAAATCTCAGCTCTTGTGTGGAAAATTTCCTGGAGATGATAGCACTGCTATTGCATTATTGTTTGGGGATACCATGCTATCAAACTCTTGGAAGAATCCTTCCTGACTGACATGAGAGAACAAAGCAAGAGGCAGGTCAACCACAGCACAACTTAACTGCTGCACTTTGTGTTATTGAATCTCTGCCAATTCAATCTATATGAATAACAGTATCTTATTAGTCAAGCTAGAGCAGAAATTTCACTCAGAGCTCAGGTTGTTGTGTCAAGCCTTATGGGCCGTATTCGCTCTGCTGGGTAATGAAAACGACAATAATTCATGAGTCATAAATCAGTGTGATGGTGAGCATCATTGAACCGTGAACTAACAGCCAGGTTGAATTCCTGCTTGATTAATCATTGTGTCTGCACCTCAGTGGTCAAACTGGCTATGTTCAATAGCCTGAGATGTAAACAGAACTTTAGCCTTTGACAGAAGGATTTATATCTATATTGATGATAATGACTGAACCCGCTCCTACTGGCAAACACTGAGGCTAATTCTCTATAGTGCAGGAAGCCACTGTAACGTTTAAATGTCAGTGGAAAGAGAAACAGGGTCAGTCCTCAAAAGTAAAAGCAGAGAGCACAGCAACATTTAAATTGCAATGTTAGTACATAACAAAATGTTATGGTTAGTTTAGCCATTTATGAGAGGTAATTGTATTTCTTTCTGCTGCATCATTTCAAGGTAAAATGTGTTGTGTGACAGTTGCTGATTAGTGTAAAGGACAGGTCTTTTTCTTTTGTGGGTCAGTCAGGCCACTGTTGGTCTGCTGATGTCATGTTTAATTTTACATTTGAAATCTATTTTTTTAAAGCTTTCAGTGTCTTAAATTTGACCTCAATTATGAAAACACAAAAAAACTCAAATTATTTAACTTTTCTCATAGAAATATAGATTTCCATTAAGACTTAAACTGACAAGTGCCTATGTGGCCACAGACAAGAAGAGTGCCCTTCATTATATCTGAAATGATATCATTGCCTGGCAATGATCTAACGTTTGCAGCATTAACTTGTGCACTTGCGTGTGTGTGTGTGTGTGTGTGTGTGTGTGTGTGTGTGTGTGTGTGTGTGTGTGTGTGTGTGTGTGTGTGTGTGTGTGTATATGTGTGTGTGTTTTACATTGGCTTCAGTATAAATTGCTTTTTTTCTTGTGATGTTATCATAATGCAATATGCAGGACAGCAGTAGAGTGGTAGCTCTACCCTTTCCTAGAAACTGGGCTCATCCACTCAATGTGAGTGACGATAAAAGAATAATCTGTGCATGATCAGATGTATAATTCTGTTTATCATAAAAATAAAAAAAGCAAAGAACTTAAAGCTACAGTTAGGACTTTTTAACTGAGTCTGAAACAGAGTGAAATGAATATATGACAAACAAAAGCAAAGGAGACCATATGCAATTAGACGGACTATTTCTTTATTGTATTTTTAATGTGTGAAACCACAGAGTATAGTTGTCAGAGGAGATGATTAACAGCATGCTGAAGAACATACACAGCAAAAATTCCCAATGACTGTTCAAAGAGAGTTGAATGAGATTTTTTATTTATTAGCAAAACACTACTAATGTCGTTGCTGATTTTGTCGTGCACAAGGTTAAGCACAGGTGGCATCCAAACAGACTCAAAACGAAAGTTTATTATGAGGAGCTTTAACTGTGTGTTTTTCTACATTGTGATATTCATTTTGTTCGGGGTCAGTTCAGTTACATTAGAATTTATACAAAAAGAATGGTGAATTTCTGATTTAGATAGGTGCTACAGCAAAAAGAAAGCTGTCAAATATAGTTACAGATGGAGCACAAAAAAAAACCTCTTGTATTTTACCATGTTGAACAGCAGGAGTCTCTGAGACCCCAAACTAAAAACAACGTGTCATTATCTGTCAGTGACTTCAGGTTTGAACTGACAGCTTCCACATCCCTGGTTTGAGTGCTGACTGACTGTAGCTGACTGGCTCAGAGGAGAAGGAAGAGAAAATCAATTCATTTAAAGTCTTTACCACTCCTCTACACACAATCATTTCACTCTGATAATGTGCTCAGCATTGTTTTAATCAGTAAATCTCCGACCTATATTTGACTCCAGTAGAGGATAGTTTGTTTGCTAAGTTTAACATAAAATTATTTTACTTGCCACATCTTTTGATCATAATGTAACTTATTAATTGAAAAACAATTAAAGAAAAAACACTAGACCACTATCAAGTAAAACAGCCCAGCAAGGTGGTGGTCTTGGTTGATGGAAATTTCATGCATGTTCAGGCCTGGGAGGCTTTTGGTCTTTCCTGCCAATTAAATTGATAAACAAACTGCATGTTGTTGCATTTTAAACTTTTTTTAATTAAACATTTTTGTCTGGACATAGATGCAGTTTTGCACTAATTTCACTTGGTTATTCAGTTCTTGGAGCCACACAGAGTCCTGGCAGCAGATGTCGAACAAGCAAACCAAATGACCACTTAGTTCTGTGCAGTTAAAGAGATGAATATTCTTCAAGCAAAAGCAGCTCATTTTCAGCATTAATAAGTGTTTGTTTTCTTAAGATCATTTTCTGGTGCCGGCATGTTTAAATTGGAGAGTTGTTTTTCCACTAATAGAGCTGATTTTGTTTGTGCTCTGAAGTGGGCGTTCAAAGGTGTCAGTAGTGGAAATGAACTCAGTGATGTTGGTTTATATAACTCCTGGTATACTGCTGTTTACAAGTGTGGAGAGTTCATTAATGTGGCTGTGGCATCACTCGGACTGGAGCAGAGTTGGTTAAAAAAAGGATTTGAATTTAACATTCAATGTTATGTAGAGTTTGCCTGTAAAATACTCCATCAACAGGCTTCTTTACTATGCTGCAGAGATGGAAAGAAACTCAATGTATTGTTTAAGGTTTTTGTCAGTTTGTAGTTGTTTTCTTTTTTCCAGCTAGAATATCTTTGCAAGTATTGAAGTTAGAGCACTGAAGCAAAACAAACAAACAGCGAAAATACAAAAAAAAAGTCAACAGCGTTCTCTGCATTGCTGTAGGGTACAGATAAATCAATGACCTTTCACTTAATGGCTTATATGCAACAATATAAATGTAAGAACTTTTTCCATCACTTGAACTAGAGTGCAGAGAAAAACTATTCACAAATGCATCATAAGAGTTTTTAACAGTGGATGAAGTAAATATGACAAATTTGTGTTTCAATCTATCCTGTACAGTCAAATGACATTTGACCTGTATTTTGCTGTGTGGCTGAGAATGAATGAAAAGTATATAAAAAATAGACCCGTTGTATTCAAAAATGGCATTAGTATTTAATGAATGGAGCAAAAAAAATCAATTTGTAATCACAGAGAAGGTTAGACACATTTAGTTTTTACTGGTTAAACAGCAAAAACATTAAAGGAAACGGCTGCTATTATTGTTTTTTGTCTCAGTGTTAACAAAATGTCTATAAGAGACCAAAAAGAATAATGCTTAAGACTGTCTCTCTGTACTTTTGGATATTTCTATGCTCAGTGGCATTTCTCCCTGAGCCCATTCATTCCTGCCGAAGACAATCACAGATCTACAGGACTGCTCTGTATTTGATTAGAACTGTTACTAAAACGTACAAAAATGACATCACAATGGGAGGATTATTTTCAGAAATGGATTAATACACAGATGTTGCTCAACTGAACATTGACCTATACAGAGATAGAAAGGTGCACGTGCGTTATTGATTAAACAGAGCTAAGCCAATAGCACTGCCAATAGCACCTAGCACTGCCTTAATTCTGAGGTGTATTGTGTCTGTTGAAGGACTAAGGGAAAGCTTGGGTCTATGTATGTGCTTACTGTTGTCCAGATAAAAATAGAGTTGGTTGTGGTCAGTGCAGCAGTCTCACAATGGTTGTCCCTCAAAGATGAAGCAAACAAATAAAGTTTCACATATAGGTAAGGGTAATACAGCTCGTTTTCTGAGTGTGTTATTGCCGAGGCATAGCTCACTAATGCTTTTCCTCCTTTGAGGTAGTATTTCAATTAGTCAAAGGACTGACACGTTCACGCAGTAGATGTTTTGATATGGCTTCTATATCAGGGCTTAGCACTACAGACAGTGGCTTAACTAAACAAATAAATGTACACAACCCTTATGGGCCTTTGTGTACTAAAAGAGGAAGTCTGTGAGCCTCTGCTATATGGCCTGGAGCAAGAGGAAGAACACACTCTATGGAATTGGCCCAAACAAACCGTTCATGCTCACTGTAGTGAAGGACCAAACAGCCTTTACAACAGTGTGGCACATTAATGTGTTTTCAATAATTTCCTGAACAACAGTAGAGCAGAATAAGCTAAAGGTGCCATTAGTTACAACTACTTCTTAGTTGAATTAAATTGTTCCTTTTTTTCTTGGGAGTTGTCAACAATGAGAAAAATATAGGTCTATGACCAGTCTGTCCTTTTAATGTTTCGATGCTGTGGCTTTCCAGTTGAAAACCAGCCTGAGGGCCACCCAGTGCTCAGCTCTGACGGAGAGTACAGCAAAGCAGCAGCAGCAGTCCCAGCATTAACTGTGTGACAGCCAGTAACAGCTGTTAAGGTGGAGAGGTGAGGCTGAGAAGAACCAAATGAGGTCCTTTTACTAATGAGGCTTGGGCTCATCTCTCTCTCCCTCTCTTTCAGCTGCAGCAGCGTTATCGGTATGCACCTCGTTCCGCCTCCTCTCTGTTCCACAGCAGCTCCAAGGATTCTGCCTCAAACATAGCAATTCAGCTAAAACGCAGCTCAAATACCAGTCGTGCAAGCAGTCAATTTTAGGCTTCTACCAAAGAATGGATCAGAATACATGAATATCAAAATGCATGACTTGAAACATAGGAGAGACTCTGGGTTCATTGTTGGAGTCAGATATAATAAATGTTACTGGCTGTCCCATGCTCTCCCTTCTTTTGTAGGCTATGTACCGAAACAGATTTTCTTTTTTGATTATTTGACACTTAATGTCTCTTTAATTAATGTTAAAAGCTCCTTGTTGTTCTGTCATAACCGTGTTTATTGAGGTCGACAAATCTATCAATATGGTGAACTGTTCTTGAACGAGCTCAGACAGGACAAAGCTGGTCATTGTTGAGTGAGTCAATAATGAGTAACCTCACTCTCTTTCAAAATAAGCCATGAATGTCACCATGTCTGAAGCTTGTTTAATGGAACTCAGCCATGATGCTGAAAGTTTGGTAAGGCAAAGTAGGCCATCGAATGCAGGAAAACATCATAGTATGCATTTAAATTTCAAGATGCTGCAGTAAAACAAGAGAAGAATATGACAACAACAAACACCTTGACTGCAGCTTTTCAAAAATGTGCAGTTTCTGCGATGTCAGTTGATCCTGGGAGTTCACTCTATTTATGATGTTTAGTATTAATTCTTTACAATGCCAAAAAACTGTAGGAAAGTGTTGTGCTTTGACTTTTGATCTTAACAAAAAAAAATGTATTGGGCTCTGTTTGGGCAGAGTTTGATATACAGTATATCAGCTTTATGCAAAAGCAGAAGCAGATCTGGCTTCATTTTGAAATGTATACTGCTACTTTTGTCAGCTATAGTAAATTCATCTTTCCTGACTGGAATTATGTTCTATTTTCAAATCAATTTTCCCTTTTGAACAGATGACTGTGATTCATTTAAAAAAAAAAAAGCAGACATTGATCCCGAGTCTTTGTTCCATAAGAGGAGCAGGAGCTTAAGAGTGTTAGATTTAGGACTTTGCCCATTCTCTTCTTACTCTGTCACTGCTGGGGCCGATTGATGCAGGGAGGTGCTACAGTATGACGCAGTATCGATTTTCTTGCATGGCTCTTTTAAAACACCCTGTCTCCATGATCCAATGTACTGATCTTACAGGTTTGCTTCACACTCTGCAGGATGGAAAAGGGCTCTAAAGTTGACCAAATTTCTTTCACTGTTCTACTGGCTGAATGAAATAAACCCCACATCTGGGATAAAAAGTGACAACATACAGAGCACATAACCCCAGTTTAATTTTCTCTTTCCAGATGGACAGGCTCACACCTGAGATGTGAATTGTGTTATGTGAGCCAAGGTGTTTTCCCACCTCGCTGGTGGTGGGGAGAGATGCTGCACTACGTTGCCATGACAGCAGAAGTTTTCTTTGTTCTCGGAATCCTGATGAGCAGCACTCAGTGCAATCCTGTAGCGACCTTACCAGCCACCCGAGAACGTCTAGAAAGGGTGTTGACCCAAGCAAGGGAGGACAAACTTCAGGATGAGCAGGCCCCTGAGGAGCAACTGGGATTCAGCTCTCAACAGTTGCAGGAAGAAATTAATGGTTTGGGCACCAACAGGACCATCGCCAGCCGCACCAAGCCCAACCTTAATTCCCAGACACGAAAATCTAAGGGCGGAAAGGCTCAGGAACTGTGGAGTGAACCTGACAGCCTGAACCTAATAGACGAGGGGCCCACCAGTGACGTCCCCCTGTCCCTGGACGCCATCGATGAGTATGCCTACCCAGACTACAGGGGGAAAGGATGCATGGATGAGAGCGGATTTGTGTTTGCCATCGGTGAGCAGTTCACTCCGGGCCCTTCGACATGCCCATGCCTCTGCACGGACGAGGGCCCTATGTGCTCCAAGCCAGAGTGTCCCAAGGTTCATCCTCGCTGCATTAAAGTGGACACTAGCCAATGCTGCCCGCAGTGCAAGGAGAAAAAGAACTACTGCGAGTTTCGGGGCAAGATCTACACATCTCTAGAAGAATTTAAGGTGAACCCATAAACTGCTTTCACTCATTTCTAAGATGCTCAGACAAAGAAGTGCTGAAGAAACACTCCTTGCTGTTTAATGGAGCTTATCACAGGCACTACATAGAAGCTAGTTACCCTGCCTCACAGCATGCAACCAAACAGGCAGGCAGATTTATAATGGCAAAGGTCAGCACTTGTCTTTTTTCTTACACAATGCATGAGTATAACTGGAGGCTGAATTTAGCAGTGCAGCTTCAGCAGAGTGTTTCCATATTCAGTTTGTTGATACGCACGACAGAGTTACAGTTGTAGAAATGTTATATATCTCTGCAGAGTAGCTGCTTCATGCAGGTGTTTATGAGGGAAGAACACAGAGATACCTTTTTTATGTTTTATCTTTTGGCACTTTGAAGGTTTGGCTCACTATTGCACCAAAATCCTGGTGTAACTTTTTTTCAAAGGGCGCAACATTATCAGCTCCTAATGCTTCCCTTTATGTTGGTGAATGTCTCAGCGGGAGGTTAAGGCTAATGTGGGATTTTCTCCCCTTAACTCAGAGTATTACCGACAGCTCTATGTCAAGTCTTTGCCAAGGGAAATCTACAGAAAGCTCTACTTTCACATGCGGCATACGTCAGCCTTTGTGCTGTGTGGTGTGGAGTGGAGTGGGGTGCTTTGAAACTAAGCAACAGGCACTTTTTATGCTTGATTGCTAAGTTCTGGGGCATTGTACTAAGTGCTGCCTCGCTCCATTTTTCACAGTGGAGTGCCATGCGGAGGCGAAAGCCTTTGCAATTTACAGCAATACTGGTGGAATTAACCTTTGCACTCCGGTTAAGACTAAAGGTATATGGCTTTATATAAACGGATGCTAAAAGAAGCTTTTCACTATGAATATTGGACCTCAATGTTATTCAAGCTATTTACTATGAGCCCCTGCAAATGTTTTTGTTGTTGCGTATTATAATTTAGGACATGCAGGAATGCTTTGATATCCAAGTCACTTCTAATGCTTCTGTTCTCACGCCACAAAACAATTGGAAGACATTTTTTTTGTTTCCCATTCATATTGATTTCTCCATAGCCTTTGATTGGACTGTGAAGTTCAATTGTCTACTCTGCTCCCCATAAAACGAGGCATTCATTAGCAATGAAGCTTAGATGAAGGACATTGCTATAGATTACGTTTTGTGACACTGAATTCACACTCTCTTAAACAAGCCAGAAAGGCAGGAGTAGTTCTGTGTGCATGTCTGTGGGTTTGCAAGACAGAGATAGCTGTAGAGAGACAGTGACAAAAATAGAAACAGACATTGAGACGAAGAAAAAGGAAATAATTACAGGAGAAGACTGAGTTGCTCATATATGTGAACCTGTGTGTGAACTGTTTTTTGGACTGTTAAAACTTCTTTCCTGTTTCCCAGGTATCTTCATGTGAGAAGTGTCGCTGTGAGCCAAGCGGAGAGGTGTTGTGCTCTGTATCAGCCTGTCCTCTGACAGAGTGTGTGGATCCAGAGTACGAGCCGGATCAGTGCTGTCCCATCTGCAAGAGTGGTGAGTGGAACAGCCCTTTATTCAAAAACATTGATCTCTAAGGGGGCTGCTGGCTAGCTCTACAAGAGCAGACAAGAGTCAAATCTTTTTTTGCCAAAGGGCACCACAACAGGAGTTATAAGGCCAAGGTAGCATAAAGCACAGCATGCAGCATGCTGCACAGCAGAGTTTGAGTCTCTCACGATATCAGATAGTGTATGTTATGAGATCTATTTTCACTTATATGTGGCTTAAAACACATCCCTGATTCTCATTGCGGTCTAAGGCTCATATATAACACCTGAGTTTATCCAATGGAAGCACTTGTCTATGATTTGATTTTTTCTGCCTCTGTCTGGTACAAAAATATGAGATCCACTTGCATTTTTTTTATTCTGTGGTATGAGAGCATTGGCCCGTCTGAGAAGAAGGAATACTGTGGCTCAGAGTCGATTATCTGAAGTTGTTTTGGATGATTCCAGACAGCATGTCCTAGATTATGTACCCTTGTTTTCTTGGTGTGACTCTAATGCAACATGGCAATGTCAGCAACATTGCTTCCTTCAGCAAAAAGAATGATGACTTGCGATATGTATCTTTGACTTAGAATCTTGAAGTGGTGCAGCCTGTCTAGTATAAACAATCGCAAGCAATGTGCATGATGAAAAAATCCCTGTGATGGAAAAACATACACAGTGCATGACAAATACAAATGTGTCATTTGTATGAGCCACTTATTAGACACCAGGACTGTTATTATCATTATGGAGTTGAACTGCAAGTGAATTTAATTTGGCTTGTTGGCACCAAGCGATTACACGTTAAGTGGTGAACTCAAGAGGGTAAGAAATAACAGAACAGAAGCGAAATCACTAAATCATGTGTTTTAGATTATCATCATAGGAGACTTGAAAAATATATGGCAAGAGAATAATTTTCCTAGATTAAAAAAAATATTCAAAGCATGACAACCATCTACTTTATTCATTTTAATTACACCATATATCATGGATCATTTTAAACTCATTAAACCCTATAGACAATAATTTGCATGTAATGAATGTTCATGACTAGTTATCAGTCAGAGGTTGTCCCACTCATACTAAAAGCCGGTCTCCTAATCTCCTGAGATAAGGAGTTGAAAACATTGGTAGTCATGGTGCGTTACCCAATCTATTAATATTTGCTTGCTTAATCTTTGGGAATACATGTTGGTCTTTTGTTCCCCCTTTTCTGCTGTTTACCCACTTTTTGTATATGCATATATTGATAATGCTGAGATGGCTTGTGCAGAGTATGGGCAGTGCGCCCTGTTTTCCCCTGTGAAATGCCCAGCTGATTGGATGGGTTGTGTTCACGGGCACATCAGTCTAGAAGACAGTTGTATACAGTACAGCATGTAGAGATGCCGCAAACTGAAGGGAGCATGAATCTATATTCCAAAGTCCCACTAAATCCATGCGCTCATCCAGCCGATAAGGATTTTCAGTTTTGAGATGGCATCAGTCCTATTACCATAAGATTATCACATATTACCATTCAATAAACAGAGTTCACTATGTCTGACACAAACTTACAAAACACAATTTACCCTTGCACAGTCTGAATTAAAATACTTTTTATTACAGTCCACTGGGATTCTAAATGTTATGTTAAAGAGGCACTAGACAGATTCTACACATTGAGTCAAGTTTAGTCATCATGAGCAGTATTACTCAGCCTGTGAAACTGTATAATGTGTTCTTTGAAAGAACCTGCACTGCATTAACAGGGTTTGATGCAATTGCTAAGTGGGACCATCCCTTGTTTCTGGAAGTATTATTGGGCATCTGTAGCTAAGTCTGTTGGGATTTTGGTTGGGAAATAGAGTGTTCAAATCCCGGTGTGGACCAAAATATGGAAGCATGCCCTTGAGCAAGGCCCGAACCCCCAACAGCTCTGTCTCTCTTCCTGCGTAGCAGTGTGTAGCAGCCCCACTCTAACATTTCTCCATTAATGCATGTCCACAGGTCCTGTTTGTGCATGTGTGTGTATTTCAGGTCTATGTGTGTGAGAAACATGTCTCTCAATAGCATAGTGTAAACCAGAATTTCCCTCAGGGATTAATAAAGAATGTAAAATAAGAAAAAAAAATTGTTCGCAAAATCACATTCAACATCTTCATTTAAACAATGCAGTCACTTTTTCCAGCCAGGATGCTGTGTAATTTTAAAAATACTCTGAGTTTCAAGTCATTAGTTATAATTATATAATTTCTTTTTCTCCTTAGTTTGGCATGTCAGAGGGCTTTGAGTACTAGAACTTCCATCACCACTGGCTGCTATTGTTGTGTAGATAAAGCCAATCAGAGGCACTTGTTCGAGCAGTAGTAAAAAAAAGTAGTAAACAGTGTTTCATTGTTGATTGTGACAAAATGTGAACAAAACATGGCACTGTAGAGGCCGAAATATATTCAAACATAAATCAGTGTAACTCTGGATTGTACTGTCACTTTTCACATCAAAGAAACCTGCAACTGTGTATTGATCCTATATCAGAGAACTCGATATTTCTGACAGAGTTTTTCCTCTTTTGTTATGATGATTCAATCGTAAGAGTTTCAGGTGCAACCAAACCAGCTCTCAGACACCTAACATAACCTCTGTTATGGAAATATTTTATTGAGAATACGAATAGAGACCAAAACCCCAATCATCTTTGTGAGGTTTTATTCTTGCAAGAAGTTGCAAGAAGGAGCACTGCACAGAGTGTATCATGATGACCAGTCTGCAGAGATACTCAACTGAGAGACAGAAAAAGAGTCCTTTTATACATGTCAAGGTGGAAAGAAAGATATTGACAAGCTCTGTTGGAGGAGATAAGCCATTAAACACAATCAACCTAGACAGAGGAAGAGCAAATGTCCGTGCAGAGTCATCCTTGTAGAGATCAAAGGTCATGCAAAGACCTCTAGAATAGCAAGATGTTTATAGGCCAGTTTAACCTAAAACATTAATTCTTGAAATGTCAGATAGTTCTCAACAGAATTATTTTAACACATAAACAAAATACATTTTTCCCATTACACCTCCTCCCGTCGCCAAAAAAAACTTTGGAATTTCACTAATGGAAAATCTGGCATTTAAAATTGGAGATTAATGGCTTTTTTTTTTTTAACTAGTGCTTTGAATCTGGCCATTCTTTAAAGTTAGAAATTATATTCACACATACACCTGTGTGGCGCATTGCTAAAATCAAGACTCTGTCCCTTTAATGTAAGCTCTGTCAACTAATGTAACAACAAGCTAATGTAACCTCTGTCAACTTTTTATTTTACAGGAGCATAGTGGTCTTATGACGATCCAGAAACAGCTGCACTTAGGTGCATTATCTGTGCACTATCTCTCCATTGCTTTAGAGCTGGAGCAGGTGAGCTTTTAGGTGCGTTTAGGTTTGTGAAATGATTTAGACATTCTTTAATTATCTTCCTCCTGCTGGTGTTTTCACATATTCTGAATAGCTGTAGAGTACGAGACCTCAAAATGCTCATTAATCAGAGTGGCTTTTCACTGTACCAGTAGGTGTTTATAACCTCTTATTTGACAGGGAATATTTCTGGCTCTGATTCGATTAACAGAGCTTCTGGGGTTGTCATCATGTAAACAGGAGGTGTCAACATTCTCCTCAATCACAACACATTTGTCAGAGTCAGCCTCTGCAGTCTGGTGATCACCTTCTGTCTACTGGAGAAAATTGAGGTCTCTGACATAGAACAATCCATCAAAAATAAGTCGCTCTGAAGACTCGGTGTCACATGCTTCAATTTGCATTTGCAGCCCACCGCCCGCTAAATATGACACCAAAAAGGTAGCAAAACATACAACATTTAAAAAATGAACTACATAGAGGATACCTTGTGAAATAATTGTAAGATACATGAATCTGACATGAAGAGAAGTAAATAAGACCTCATTCTGAAGACACCTCTGATCTCCCTTCAGCTTGTATCAATATCAAAACGATTAGAAATTGGATTTCACTTTGTCTTTTATTCATGACGCTTCGTCACCAGGTATTGCAGAAGGCGTGATTTAAATGATGAGGATCAATGATTGTCAACTCCCATCACGCCACTGTTGATCATGCTGTGCTCAATGTGCTGCGCTGTAGCCTCCATGATGAAATACCGCTGATGTAAAAATAAGGTTATCGGAGGTCTCAGGGAGTTTCAGTTCAGGCGGTGTTGTTTTTCTTATCTACAGCTGTTGTGTGAAGTGTAGACAGATGTTAAGACCTCTCAGGTACTCTGCTGCACCTGTAGTGTCACATCAAAGCATAGCTCATTAATGGGAAAGTATTATTGAGTACTCAACATAATGTGCATTGCTAACACAAAAGGAAAGAAACCTGTTGTACAGTTTAAATTTGTATATAAGTATTTAAAAAAGGAGATAAAAGTAAGAAAATTGTACAAATGAGATGATTATTAGATCTGTAAAGAAAAAGGTTAGATAAATGTGTCTTCTTTTCCAACAAAGAAACGTTGTCTTTTAAACCATTACCAGCTAACAATAGATAATGCTCCTCTTTACCAATGTTTCTAACTGTTGATATAGATCACCATGAAGTATTTTAGTGTTTGATGCATTCATCAAATATGCACGGGCATTATCTTGGCCTTTTCAGGCATGCTAAATCAATTCTTATGGTAGAGCACCCTGTCTCAGATGTGTTATTCAGCCTGTATGCGAGGAGACACTTGGGGAAGAGCCAGGGGAGGAAGATGAAAGTGAGAGGTATCGCTAACATCCACCCCAGACAGTTGTTCATGAATATCAAAGAACAGCTGTGAATGGAGGCAGGTTCTCATCATTTTTTACTCATTATCTCAAAGCACTGGAACACATTGCAATTAAATGGTGTCATACCCTGGAAAAGTTTGTTACCATCATTCACTCGCTGACAGAAAGTTTAATTAAACAAAATTGATTATTTCAAAGAGCACCTACGCAATGCAAGTCAAAGAGGAAAGACATTTTATCTTTATTTTTGTATTTATTTTCTGCTTGAAGTGTTACTTTCGTATTCTTCATCATATGGTTTAAAAGACAATGAAGTTCTGGTTTTACATTTTAAGCCACGTATTTTCTCTCTAGTAGTAACTACTTAGAAAGATTGGTTAAAAAAAAGTCAACGTAGAAGACGTCTCTCATCTGCACCTTGGCCACGGCTCCCTCCCTCTTGTCCTTTGCTCTTACAGGGTATCGCCTTGGCAACGCATGAGGAAACAAGTGGTGCTCTTCAAGATTCAGACATTAGGGTCAACACTAATCTTGGGGGTGTGATAAACAGTCTGAACCCAAGCCAAAATCACTTCAAACAGGGCAACACAGGACATGGTTGCCTGGTTGCCAAGAGGGATAGAGACTCATTTAAATGAAGACAGGCATGATTCATAAAAGGACCTTTTTAGATGTAACAGGTTTTTTTTAATTTATTTTTTTATAAAGGAACACGTTGAATGTTGTTAATGTGGATGTGAAATGTTGTGGTTTTTGTCTAATTGAAGCAGCCTCCATCTTATCCTGACAACACAGACCAGTAATAATGTAGCAAACAGAGCAAGCCTCAGTCCCAAGCAAAAGTTCTGCAACATTACAAATATACTGCTTCAATGTAAGTCTTTCAACAATATGCTTTACTTTTACAAGAGAAGTGATTGAGGATTTAATGCAAATGTGTCTGCTACACCTCTCAAAACAAAAATAATGAGCAGGACTGCTAATGGTATTTGAAATTCTGATTTATTTGCACCTGGGCTTCCACACAGTAAAGGGCTCCACTACAGAACAAATCTATTCTAAAGTATTCTGTAACCACACACTGTATAGAACAGTTTTACTGACAAGTTTCTTGCATTTGAAGATAGCAACATACTCATAGTTTTCAAATCAAGTGACTGGCGCAGACGACTGGAGGGCAAAAAGAGCTTAAGAAAATGGTAGCCACTGAAGCTGCAGCATGCAAAACAATGCACACTGTTTTGCACTGACAGCAAAGCATAGTTAACTTAAGGCAAACAATGAATCCACACCAGATGTCACAACTACTAAAACAAAGACAAGAAAATAAGATTCATATCTCACCCTCGGCTTCACCTGTACAACGATGGTTAATGAAGAGATAGACATAGAATCCTCCCTGTGTGAGATAGGTAGTATTTCTGTAGTTGCCTTAATCAACACAAAATACAGATCAAAGCTGGATGTTGGAAATTAACTAAGACTGGCAGTCTCGCAGCTGCTCCCCGGTCATGAGAAGATATAGCACAAGTAAAGACCACACCTGTCACTGTGATTATTGCCAGCCTGGAAGTTTTTAATCTTACAAGAAGATTTTCATACTTTATTTTTAATTTTTACTGAGTTATTCATCTTCAGAGAGTCAGGTATTGAAAAAAATCTGCAACGACTGCTGTTACATGTAAAAAATGTAGAAGTTTCATGTTGCAGTATCACTTTTAATTGCTTCCTCTGTTAAAAGGGCTTGTTAGTTTTTTTCCGTTTTCGGTCACACACTGAAGTTGCTATTCTGTACTTTTTGCAGACAATGTTTGATATAAAGTCTAAAAATATATTAATTTGTTAGCAAAGGGTGTGACTGATGGTGTGATTTGTGATGTATGTTGTTTATGTGTCGATGTGTATAGTAGTATTAAAAAGTATATAATAAAACTGGTTAAAACACGTAGGTAGGAACTGAGCTAGGCAACTTCTCTGTATAGTGTGCAGTAATTGGAAACCTTTATTGCCAACCAGGTGGGCATGTTCCACAAGTGTGTGACTTCACGTAAAAACTATGAATTAATGGCATTCAGCCAGTTAGCTTTACAAAGAGCATTTTAGACTTAGACTAGAGCAGATAAACACGCCATTCTTTACTCTTTTTTCCTCTGTTTTTGAGTTACGCTAAAGATACATTTATTTCAAGCCATTCAAATACACGCAGTGTTGTTATTGCGTCTTTGTAGAAAAATAGAGTTACAACATTATACAACAATCACAACGATGATCAGAATTAAAGCCGTAGGTGTGTGTCTCACATGTTACTCAATGGCTGTTTGCCAAGATGTAATCAACAATAATTATCTATCAATGATTTCATTGATAGATATTGGATAGTGAAAAGAAGGACATTGCCATAATGTCATATATTCACAAAAGGTTGAAATTATTTCCCCCCTCAATTTTTCTCCCCTTGATTTAATTTGTTCCTCACAACACTATATTTTACCATCTGAAGGCCATTTCCATTAGTGGACTCAGGAGTTTTGATAACAAAAGATAAAGGGCACTATAATGAAGGTAATGGTTAGTCACATTATGTCTTAACAATTAGAGTCCTGCTGGGTCACTAAGTGGTCAGATCGCTACATGTGATTTTCTGTTTTCTTCTGAGCAAAGGCATTGTTAGTGTTACTCTCAAATGCATATTTCCTAATGCAGAAATAATAAGTAAAGTCAGATAACTAAATGAAAAGGTCTACTAGACAGATATCAGAACATTTATCTACACTCTTTATGCAGGTAAATTAAACAAAGGACTTCCTGTAAAGTCTATTACCTGGACACCGCTGTGATTTCTGGCCAGGGATTTTGGTGCCATGCCTGTGAAGGACATTTGTAGTGACAGTCGTGCTTCTTGGGTGCAGCTGGGTTTTTCAGCCTCAGAGATTATCAGTTTGTACAGTTGCCGGAGAGACCATATGCAAAATAAAAATTCATATGAGGTGGCACTAAAGAAATGTAAATAACTATAAAAAGCACTGTCTGCAGCTTTAATGTGAGGCAGCTCATATTTCAAAGTCCAAATCCGTTTCACACACCTCTTTAAGAAATAATTGATGTTGTTACTAAATCATATCTCTGTGCAAAGTTCCTCCACTTTCCGTCTTTACAAAGCAAGGTCGTTTTTATTCTGCATTTATAATGCAAATGTACTCAAGAAATGCATTAAGTTGAGTGATTCCTGCTATTCTTCCATTTCCATTACCCCATAATGGAGCTCTGCAGGTTTCTAAGATTTCAGAATTAAGGGGTGTTATGATCTGGATGCATCCACATTTTCCTGTCCATTTTCAGACTCTGCTTCAGAGCCAAAAGCCACAGGTGCTAATGGCTATCTTTTTCACATACTGTCTATGCCAACATCAAGCACGCTGTGGTGACAGTTTTGGTCCAACTGTTCATGCACACGCACAGTCCATTTGTCTGTCCCTCTTTGGGTGTCGCTGAAAAGCTCTTGGGAAACCTGATGTGCCTATAAAAATATTTCCAAGCCACATAGAATGAAAGGGAGACAAAAACCTAGAGCGATGGAGATATGGGGTTATGTTGTGTTAATAAAGCAATGACAAAAAGGTGGGTGTTATATGAATGGCAGAATAATAGGGCAACAGCAATGAGTAAGCACGCTGGTGCCGAGTCCATGCATTAATTAACTCAAATGAGTGTCAGGCAGCTGCAGTGACTGGCTGACATGTTGAGGTTTAATCCCAGCCCTAGGGGAAGTACTTCCCATTTATTTTGTTAAGTGCATGATTATTTTTTGCATTTTTTCTCTCCAAGGATATCCTTGACATATACGTCTTTTGTGTGAGATGCTGTGTTCTAAATGCTGCTAATGATGATGAATAAGAAGCGACAGCAGTCTGGGCCACAGGATGAGTTGTTATTCAGATAGGCTGTGTGCGTGTTCATCTGAAGACTTATAAATGTGTTAGGGTTGACATTTTGACAGGCCTCGGCAAACTGTTCACATTGATTGATGTGCCAACACGCTCCTCCTGGATGCAGATATCCAATGAAATGAGGCGGCTGCAGCTGGAAGACTCCCTGTTTATCAGTATCTTAATTATACAACAAAGTGGCTCAAGACCTTGTTAGTTTAAGGAGAATAGCCATTGTTATGCTATACCTGATGTAGTGGAAGCAATTTCTGCAGTGTTTATATTTTGCTGTGCGGCTTTGGAGATAATGGATGATTTATGAGCTGTTTTTTCAAGCCTCTAGTGTAGGACAGAGGCACTTTCATTCGACAGAAGCCTGCACATCATTGTACTAAAGTCAGGTAGGTGACACAAGGGGGACTCTATTTTGATATTGTAGGCTTGTCTAGAGGATTTTCTGTACATAAATTGTTGGGTGATAGATGGTAGGACCCCAATAAGTCAGGCTTCAGCGGTAATAAAATACCCTGATTAGAACATTTTTATTTGTGAAATTCCAGTTTACTTCAAAATCATTAAAAAAAAGTCCTGAGAATGCACAAGATAACCAACTGGTTTACATTTGTGAGTCCCAAAACTAGAGAGCTAAAGAAATAATGGTGCTGATCAACTCCTTAAGAATACAGTGTAATCAATCACTGTAATCCCAGGATGCATCTTTCCTGATTAGAAATGAATGATATTCTCCCCAACATCAAAAATGAGAGGTCAATCAGTGATGTGAAGAACATGGTAATTATGACCAATGTATAACTGTTATGAGCTGCAGATACAAGGCCAATTGATGAATCATTGCAGATGTGAAGGAATGTCGGGAACTTTTAAGTGACCCCAGGGATGATATTGGACATTTTAAATGGGATCAGGTTGGGCTTTTTACCCAGAGTGATATTCTGTAAGAGATGGCCACTGACACCAAAGAGAACCAATTGTTGTGTTTCCATCTTCTGTGCCTCTTGCAACACTATTTTAGGACACAATGAATAAAAGTCCAGATGTGAGAACCCATTTTCCACTCAGACAAATGAAAAGAAGGGCAGTGCATTGAGTCTCTAGTGTTCATTTTTTTCTTACTGCATTAAAGTATGCTGGGATGTCTTAAAGAAACAAGATGACTAACTGCAGTGAACTCCATGTGGAAATCTGGTTATTGCAACTGATATGGCGTCTAAAAGTAGAAAGGAAAACAATAAGTGAAGTCCTGTCCTACTTTCGAACTAGTGTCCCATTGGCCTTCATTCCACATTGTATTTTCTCATGGAGGGTTTTCTTTCATTAGTCTTTGCAGAAAGCTGCAATATGTGGCAGGGTGATTCTGCTCCGTTCTCTTTTATACAGTCAGTATGCTCTTACATAGATATGAATATCTGAATGAGGTAATAAAATTCAATCACTCTGTCAGAGCATCGACCTACTTTAGCTTCAGTCTTATAAAACACTCCAATACCCCCACCCCACCCCCCAAACATGAAAAAATAAAATAAAATCAAATGTTCAAATCGTTTTTGTTGAAATGATGAGGTACTCAGATATTACCAAGAGTGATAGTGGATAAATAACGTAGTACCACATCGTTCAGCTTTTTATGGAAAGAGGAACATAAACTAAAAAAATGAAGGCTTCAAAAAGTCCTCTCTCAATATGTCTCTGTGCTCTGTTTCATTGCAATAAAACAAGACCATTAACCGAGGTTTTAGAGCATGCAGGTTTGGCCAATTAAAAAATGCAGAAATCGAACTCTTGTGTCTCGTTGGATATAGATGGAGCTAAGTATCTGAGGCCATTTGGTAGGTCTCTTCATGTTATTATGTCACCCTAATGGATGGCAAATCTATACTTTTGAAGTAACTACGTGGGCACAGGTATTGTTTTTCTGACATTTGAAGGTTCAACATGTTGGTTGTGACAAAGGTCATTAAAGGAGTGTGATTAAACTCTTAATCTGTGTGAAATAAATTCTTAAATCAGGGTCACATGCAACCTTTGGTGACAAAATATATGTATGGATAATTAATCGTCACTGCCTGATCATTACATATATCACCTGCGTCCAGGGTGTCTGTGAATGCAGAGAATTTCAAACTGAATGGGATCCTTTGACCAGCACAAAAGAAAGGTTACTTTCAGTTGTGTGCCCAGTCCTTAAAAGGCATTTTTACATATTAAACGATATCCTTGGTGGGCCATGAAGCACTAAAAAATCACAGACGAGTGTGACCTCAGTGATCATTTTCTTTTGACTCTAACACCAAGTCAAGGATACTTTTTTTTTTTCTCTGACTGTGTAGATCAACTCCGATTTTTATTAGTGAAACATTTACTGAACTTAGCAGGTTTCTGTTCATTATGTTTCACCAAACTACAGTTATAGCAATGTATACAAACACAGGAGCAGAGCAAATCATATAATGTAAGGGCTCAGTCTGCCAACATTTATGCAACATGGCGCATAAAACAAATAAGAAACACCTTTAAACATAGAAGAAAAATACGAGTTGCCATTTTCAAAAGTATAAAAGGACCTATTTTCTATTTGCTCTACATTCCCTTTTTTCTGTTGTACCACCTACAGGACCAAATTGCTATGCAGACACAGCAGTGATACCGGCTGGTCGAGAGGTGAAGATTGACGAGTGTACAATCTGCTACTGCACATACGAGGAGGGCACATGGCAGATCGAGCGTCAGGCCACCTGCAGTAAGAACGAGTGCCAGCGGAGCTAGAGACTGGCAAGGCGAGAGGGGACATTGGCACACAACACCAGCGCCAATCTGCATGTAAACTCTCTGGCCTTTCACCAATTCTAACGGACATCAGGGTTGACAACAGCCCTTGAGCATTTAAGTATTTGTAGTCACTCCTGTATCACAGAAAAAAATACTTTTTTGAAAGTTTATAATCCACACACAGAATATCTATTTATCTATGTATTGAATTATTTATGAACATATATAGGAGTCATTATTGCTGAACTAGTAAAAAGTATTTTTTATAACCTCTGTATTTTAATAGGCAATGTATTGGACAAGAGTTCAATTGAACAACAGAATGTATAGAACACACACAGCTGTCTTTGGAGGTGTACACCTCTGTGTCTCAAACATCTGGTGTCATCTCACAAATCATGACATCTGTCCCTCTAACACCAAAGTGCAGACTCGATCATGTGCAATCCATTCAGGAATAATGGTTAAGAATAAACTGTGTGAGAAGATAATGCAGAAACAAGGAGAAAAAAGAAGGAATTTTAAGAGGACTCGACTGTTTTCTGATTTCTTTTATCTTTGGATGTTGAAATGTGTTTTCATTTGAAAGTGCTTATTTGTATTTCTCTTGGTACTGTATGTTCATGTTTCAAATAAATGCCAATCTGTGCTCTGTAAATGATCAAATGCAACTTGCCAGTTGTAGGTCTACATGTTTAGTCTTTGCTGGAAAAATGGGGGTTTTATATTCATTGACTTCCAATTAAATTAAATATTCACGATTTGAGGCGGAAAATGATACTGAGAAGGGATGGTAGGTTTGAAAGTTACAAGCTTGGACAAAGCTTTCTCTCAGAAATTTTCAGTAGAAAACTGTTTTTGTGAAAACAGCGGCTTAATATTTAATGAGTTGTCAGGATGATATTAAGATGTTTTCTACTGCAGCAGTTTCATTTTTCAATGGCTGTAAGCATCACAATATTAATAAGAGAGGTTGGAAGTGAGAAAGAAAATCTCCATAGCTAACCCTGAGGTTTTAACTCCATTAATGCAACTAAAGGTAATATCACTTGCAGAAAATATATTTGAGGAAGAGTAATGAGTGCATGTATCTGGCAGAGTCATTGTGCTCCTACTGTGGGTCAAGATGATTTTAAATAATTGAAGTCTAGGTTATGAGCACTGGAGGGCATGCTATGAGAAATGAAAGATGATGGGGGTTTTTCCTGATATTTTTTTGAATTTGTTGTGCATCACTCTGTTTGTCACTCTTTACAATGTGCTGTCCATTTCACAACACTCTGAAAACACTTTGAAAAGGGGTTGCCAGACAACGTTGTTGCATCTCCAGCAGAGAGACGTGCCTGTCAGCCAGCCGGCAGGATCGAGGTAAATAAGCCTAAATGCATGTACATGCTAGGTGACAGGCTTCTGCAGAGCAGCAGGGGTGCAGTGGCACAGATCTATTAAGGGTTTCTGGACAGCCTTAACTCCTCAGCTTCAATGACTGTAAGGGTGCTCTCTTACAACACTCCTACATTCAAGGAAAACAGGACTTGTGCTTCTGCATACAAGTAGAGAATGATAGTTTATAGGATGTCCCTCCTATCCACCAATCCTCACTCATAATACAAAGGGCTCATTTTAATGTGTCGGGTTCTCCGCCCTCAGTTTTCTTCTATGTTGAGAAATTACTGCTGTGCCCTCTCCTTCTTTCATTTAACAAGATAATAATCCCTCATTTGTAATTGCCCAGGCAGCTTTCCTACTGTGTAACGTCAGTGAATTAATGACTCTGACCATGGATGTTATCTATTACCCCTATCTGTTCTATCCAGGTCATTAACATTAATAACTGGCTTTAGATCAGTTAAAATGTTAGCAGTAAGATCAGAAGGAGAGAAAAATAAAGAAAGCTGTGATTAAGGCTGACTTAACAGTCTACTCTTCAGAAATAAGGCTAGCAATTTCCTCTGAAAATTCCCAGTGTAGTGGGCATCTAAACTTCTTCAAAGACAGGCCATTAATTGGACACATCTGTTGAAGAAACCCATAAGAGATTAGCCTGGTCTCCCAAATGCAGTTACTAAGTAATTAGACTTCTGTCCTTTTCTGGACAATGCACACTGCCGCCTTGAGACAAGATGTTCTCATATTACAGAAGGTGATGAAATTCATTATTCATTTAAAGCAACCGGCCGACTCTGTCATTAGAAATTAAGGCAACATAAATTTGCTGAAACTCATAGTGCTGATCAACAAAAAAAGTTGAAACCTTCCTGAAGTGTCAGAACAAGAATTGAGTAAAGAAGCAAAAACCCAAAGACAAAACAGGGCTCTCTCTCTCTCTCTCTCTCTCTCTCTCTCTCTCTCATTCATCCAACTGGTTTGTAATTTCAAGGGTGCGTAAAGAACATTTGTTAGGGTGAAGATTTTGGAGTTAAGAGCAAATGTGTCTTTTAACAAATGTATCAAACCTTATAGCACCCAAAGTAGCACCCACTTTTCTAATGTTTGGATTTTGGCACCCCGAGTGACAAAGCAGCACCTCCCATCTATTTGCTGATCTGGTCCTGTAAATGTGTATGGTGTGATTTTTAAAGAAAAAAACATCTCAACCTGATATATTTTAATTGTCTAACATGTCACTCAATGTGAATATTTGCATAAAATGTAACAAATGTAAAGTGAAAAAAGAAGCTGTTTCTGCTGTGTTTATTAAATTAACTTGTCTGACCCCCCAATCCCCTGGCAGTAGTTTCAGACATTAAACCTTACAATACAGAAATAATTGATCTTCTTCCTGATGGTTTTTTTTGCTTTTTTGGGACATATAGAGGCATTGATAAAAAATTCCAGTCAGTTTCATAACCAGCCCAGTCTATAGGAGCTTTAAATGTAAATATTATCCAATTGAAAATCCTGTCAGTTAGAATAATTAAGCCATAGCTCCATAACTGTCAGTGTCGAAACTGTTTGTTAGTCAGTCCTGCCCACTTCAATACCTCCACAAACTTCTACTGTTGTCAGAGGAGGAATGGTCCCTAATTGCAGGTGATCCCCTGACCTTTCCTCTAGCAACCTCCTGAGGTCAAAATCTTCAGTTATCCTGTGAAATACTTTGAAGTCTAACAGATTGGCAAACAATTTGTCCAAACATTCAGTTCCTAACAGCCTCAGCTATACTTTGTGTTTAGTACAAATGAGCAAATGTTAGCATGATAAAAGGCTAAAATATGAATGTGGTCATTTTAACATAAATCTACTGGGAGGCGTGTTTAAGTGGTCATGTATCAGTCTCGATGAGAGCACAGTAAGAGCTTTTTTTCAGTTCTTAAAGCATGGTCTGATTTTCAACAAGCTAAATGATTTACTACAGGCAGAACTTTTATGGCCGAGTTTTTAGTTTTTTAGCAAGCTTAAAGGAAGCAAGTGACATTATTTCTGTGAAGAATTGTATTTTTGACATTTTATTCATTTGGTTATGGCTGAAACATTGGGCAGTTTGAGAAGAACAAAAGGAGAAGACCTGACAAAGCACAAAAAAAGGAAAATAAATGGGACATTGATAAAAGTAACGCAAAAACACAAATCAATCTTAGTGGGACATTCAACAGAAGGACAGAACTGAACTGCATTACTTTAAAAAAAAAAGTTTGCATAAATGTCTGACTAAACATCACTACATTTAAATACTGAAAACAGCTACATACCATTTCTTAATCTCACTATGTCAAAGCTAAATGATTTAAGATCATCTTATGTTGGACTGACCAAGCATCCAGTAAAGAACTGAAAAGACGTCTGATATGGAAACCGACTGTCTATCATGGCTCAAATGTTTTTAATCATCAATAAATAACACTTTGAATTTTTCTAGGACATTCCTCTTTTTTGACCATCTTCATGTTTCTCAGGCAATCACTCATTGAGGGCCGAGCGATTAGTCTACTGCACACTCTTGAGGCAGACACAGACATGGATATTTCCTGTTTCTATAATAGCTGGCTGATAAAGTCCTTAAGTGCACTGAGTGAAATTTATAATGAATTATTTAGTATTTCAAAATGATACTATGTCCCCTGTTATTGTGTTATCAAATTGTAATATCAGATTGTGATGCAAAATGTAAAACCTGGAGGGATTTAATGAAAATGTCAAGACTTATTAATGTTCCTGCAGCTTGGTTTGTCGTTAAAGAACAACAATTCTGTTTGAAGCTTTAGAGCAAACCTCCACAGGTTAAACTTCAATCCAAAGTTTTCTAAGCACTGATTTATCATCATGATTTTCCATAAACTACCTTTGGCCTATATAAAGGGTCCTATTTATCAGTTATCTTCCATCTTTTGTCTACAAAGCTTGTCCTGTTAGGGGTTAAAGGGGGCTTGAACATATTCCAGCTGTCATTGGGTGAGAGGCTGGGTACACCCTGGACTCGTAATATGTTTTCTTATGAAATGTATTTATAATACATTTATTAGAAATAGGGGAAAATGTTGGATGAACTCATAAAAAGGGAACATAATAGAAGGTCAAAGTGCAGTGTACCCGCTTGCATCTTACGGGCTGTGTTAAGGAACTCTGACTAATTACATCTCCAGATAGCAGCTCATGCATCTCTTGTTACAGTCGCTACATGAAGAATAATCCACCTCCATGGACTTCTCACTTTTCAGAGTAATAGTGTAGGATTTAGTTTTTTTGATGCTCATTTATCTTCAAAAAGAAAGAGCTAGATGACAGATGAATGCAATGAATATTTAATGTCACATTTGTAGCATTTATATCCATTTCTGAGGGAGCACTTGGTTTTAACTAGAATCATTTCAATAAAAGAAGGCGTGTTATCTGTAAGTGCGTTTAGGCTTTTTTGCTAAATATGGGACTGTTATCAGCAGCGCTGCTCATTAGTAGATTTTTGTTTCTTCTTTTAGAGAGCTTGGTCCTTTGAATTACTGCTGTGTGAGAATACATAGTCAATTCCAGCCCTGTTTCTTTGATGGTGACTTTTTTCCTCCAAATTCCACTGTTTGGAACATTAACTTCACTGGACAGCTGCTAAATGCTGCTAAAATGCTTTGAGGATTCTATTTGCACCTTCTGAAATGATTTCCAAGCACATCACCTCACATCCATTAAATCCAGCTTTGAATCTCTTGACAGTTCTGTGAGTCCTTGGAGCCACATGTAACATTCCCATGTGATTACGACGCTCCTTGATCAATCTGAGTGAATCACTTCTTGATTGAGCGGCTGACTCTCCAGAGTCTTGGGCCTGAAATTGTCCTTTATAGATTTGGTATTATATCTCCAGTACTCCTCCTGTGCCATTAGCCAGACATTCACATTTTCAATTTCACCTCTCTGCCTCGTCTTGCCTTCAGATGAGGGTGACACTTGCCATTGCAGTGTTGAATTGTCTTCTTTTCATACATCTATATGCAATAGCTACACATTTGCTTAGATTCAACAACAACTGTTGTTGGGAGGACAGGATATGGGAAGCACACACCTAACTTGGCTTTGTAATAGGTGTAAGAAATAATCTATGCCTGGAAGACAGCAGAAGTCCTATTTTATCCAGATGACATAGGTTTGATAGGTGACTACAGGTTCAATCAGGCCCTATCCATCACAGGCTGTTAGGCCATGCAGGTGAGTGATAATGCATAGAGCCTCTTGGAGGACAGCGTTTCAGCATTTCATCCACAACAGACAGTCTACGTCAATGTGACCTGCTTGTTGAACACTTTTCAGGGGGGGGGGCTCAATTCGGCGGAGCACTGCTGAGCTGCGCACATCTGCATAAGTTGCTGTCAGACTGGAGATAGTATTGTGGATGGTTGTGTTATCATAAAGGGAACAGCTTTTGTGTCCGCCCTGTGGAATACTAAGTGTTTGTATTTGCAACACAACATTCATCCTGGGGCATTCATTTCTTATTTTCTATAGCCCTTGTATGGTAATTCATCATCCAGGTCTTGATGCATACTGTGAGATTGCCCAGTGAATGTATTACTCACTGGCTCTCATGCTGCTGTAGATTCCCATAGGATATTTAAACTATAAGGACATCAGACTTCAATGTAAACTTCCCTGCAGAATGTGTTATTTTTCATTTTTTTGCCCTCCCAAATAACACAAAAAGTCTGACCCAGCAGAGAGGAAATGGAGGTTCAGACTGCTGGTGACCACTCTGTGGTTTCTTTATATGCTTAAGCTTCAAGAGCAGGTAATTTCGCTTTGGTCAGAGGGAATGGAAACAGCCTTGCTGGCAATGTGGTAGAGGTTTAATAATGGAAACCGAGGTCTCGAGGGACAAGTCAATTTTTCTGGGAAACAGACAAAGTCCATTACTCTCAGTGTTTCTTCGCCTAATGCAACCTCTTTTTTGTAATTGAAAATCAGAGGTGTGTTTTTGCCACAGATCAAAAGCACAAATGTGTGCAAATATGAGAGGTGTTCTGTATGTCACCGTTAAGACACCTTGACAAGGAGCATAAAATATCTCTTAAAGCAGAAATAAATGTGAATTCCTGATATGACTGACATACCCCTTCAACACTACCACACCACTTTACTGCATCCTTTCAGGGTTTTCAGGGAGAATTTAAGTCATACTACATTAAACTGAAATGACAACATTATTTTCAGGTTTAAATACAGATAATCAAATATATAATTCTATAATAGCTGTGTTATCTTCTAGTCCATCATTTAATCATTGATGAGTAGAATTTCTGGAAGGATGTATACATTTCAATTTTTTTAGTGCTATATATATATTTGCTGTCATTGACTTTTATCCAAATCTTTATTTTAGAGGGAAGGAGAGGGTATCACAAGAGGGAAAAGGTCAGAGACAAAATCTCAGTGTCTGTGGAAATAATGTCTCAGGTCTTTGGGATCAAACGAGTAAGCAGTCGTAGCATCCCTGTCTGGTGACATTTTGCTTTTACATACTACTCAGAGTGACATGAGCATTCATCCATCACAGGATATGTTTCATTTCAAAATCAATCTTTTAAATCTTTCTTTTTTTTTTAATTAGTTGAGCTCCACACTCTTTTCATGTACCCCCTGCAGAAACCCCTCTGGTTAGAGAACACTGGCTGAAGACACAAGCTGGGCAGTATATCATCTGATTTTTTTCAGTCTTTGTTGGCAATATTCCATACACATGAAATGGTTTAAAAACAGAGAATAATTATTTACAAATTAGTCAGAAGTTGCCATTTTAGAAATTAGTTTCTACTAATTAGTTTGAGAAATTAGCCTGTGTTCATTTGCAATTATCTATGGACTGTGATGTAAACAGACTCATCCGCCCTCCATTCCTGGAAGCTCATAGGTGTGCTTCCTTCTTAACAAATTCATTATTGTAATGAAGTAAACCTGATAAGGTGACTCACCTTGCAATTTCTGTTTTCAGCCCTTGTCTTTTTTTGAAGTGCTGTCATCGCAACTTACTCATGATTTACAGCCGCTTATATCTGCTGTAGTCAACATGTTCATCACTGAAAGTGACATTGCATTATGCTGACTCTCCCTTGGGGAATGTTAACATTAAACATCATGCTCATGCAGCATCATGAAAGCCCTGAAGGTGCTTTGCGGGGGAAGAGTGTGTGTGAAAACTTCCATATTAAAGGCATTATAAAGAGCAGATTTTCCCCTCCCAACTCCCTCATGAAAAATGTACAGCGGCATATTCATTACTTCATTGAGCTAACTGAGTGTGACAAGCGGAGAGCTGCAGCAGCCGAGGGCAGAGAAGCAGCACCACAATAAAGCCTTTGGCCACTCTCTGAGGACATGGCTACCCCCGCCACTCATAGGAGCTTTATCTTTGCACTCTGTTTGGATTTTTCCAAATGACTGAGGGTGTCATACACAGCTTGAGACTGTGTTCACTTTAGCCAAATTTTCCCACTAATCCAATGCATGCAATGGTCATTGGGGAGTAATCATTTAATTTCCTTTACTGTGAGATGAATATGATCCGAGAGCAATGACTCAGGGCTCTGGTGCTATAAATATAGTCCTGCATTTTCCTCAGTTAACAAGACGAACAAAGAAACGAATGAGGAACTAACTACAAGTTAAGCATTAGTTAATGGGTATATAGTGAGTAACTCCTCATCACAATATAGAGTATGATTACTTAACAGAGAATGAATGCTAGATAAGGTACACAACATTTTTGCATATAGTTACGAGGGAACGAATGAGAACCAACTACTTAGGTAGATAGGTAGCGAGTAACTTCTCGTCCAATCATATAGATAAGCTAATGATTACATAATAGTGAGTGAAGTGGGGAATCATACAGGGTATTGTTACTCAGTACTCAATCATTATCATTACTTCCTTCTTTTGTGTGCCCTATAGTAAAATCATCCGAAGTTTGTTTGAGATGAGTAGGTAATGATTCAGTACTGAGTAACTACCCAGTATGATTCCCCACTTCATTATCCGTTAAGTAATTATTAGCTACTCTATAATGTGATGAGGAGTTACTCACCATGGACTCATTAACTAATGGTTAACTAGTAGTTAGTTCCTCATTCCTTCCCTAGTAACTATGCAAAATATGTGTACCTTAATGTAAAGTGTTACCGTGGATCCATTAAGCATCATAGACTTGGCTTTTTGTCAGATTTTTCTGTACATCATGCATACAGAGAGAGGCTTTATATGGGTATGGTTATCTGCAGGCACCTAATGTATCAACTCTGTGTATTGCAATTACATGAAAAAGTTAAATGTGTCATCTTTTCCCATTGAGGTGCTGATATCCCAGCACAGTTTGTGATGAAGGACGCTTTTTCCTCCCCATATTCTCTTCACCCTTGGATGATCCGTTCACTGTGCCCAGTAGCCATATATCTCTGGCCATGCACTGTCTGATCCTGGGGTGCCGTCTTGGCTCACCCTCAGCCCTTGTTGTCTGATGAACAAAAATAAAGCCCTGCCCAGAGCTGCATCAGCCCATAATGTCTTCAGCCACAACAATTGTGACTTTGCTTTGATGACCCTCTGCAGCAGTAGAGAGAAGCAGCAGCAGTAACAACAATGCCTCTTAATCCAGAGCAACAGTTTCCCTCTGATGAATGCAGCCGCCACAAATTAATCGCAGATGTACTGTAGAACTGGGCCTTGCACCATTGGCAAAAAAAGAGATTTAAATAATGTCTGAGAATGTGTCTAGAGTAAGGCAGACAATCTGACTAATAACACAGAATTCCATAACAAGGGCTGCTTCAGTGGTAATGACTACTCACTCCAGACATGTCTGATCCTGCAAAAAATACACTCATCTTGGGCTGAGACTGGTATTTATTTTCCTGCAACAATACAAAACTCAAAATAATTGGGAAACAAGACATCAGAGGATTGATATATGTTGTGTGGTGGAATAATGATGTGGGAATAATTAATAGACTCTAAATGCAATAAATCATCTGAGCCTCTAAATCTATATAATATCATTAATTACAGATGAAGATAAATGGACAATCAACCGAGCTAACAGAGAGCATAGAACTGATCCAGCAAATGATCTTTCTTTTTATTCTTACTGCAAATTCAAAAAGAGGCAAGCCAATCTCACAAGTGTCATTCTATGCTCTCCTTTTGTGGAGGAACATTGTGTGGGAGTTGGGCATATTCACCACTCAGCTATCAGAAAAACTCTAATTAGTCTATTTTTAACACATCCTTTTCAACAGCTCTTGGGTGTTTACATTTCTTAATGACAGCCTGAGTGAAAATCATCTATCAGCAAGCATCACCATCATCACCACTGACACATTAACATGGATCCTCTCCACAGAAAAAAAGCCACCTAGCCAGGGTTTTGCATAAATATAAGGCATGTACATTCAGTGTGTGTGTGTGTCTATATATTCATATGGCACATTTACATTTGCAATTTTTCATCTCAGACAACTCAAGCAAACTAATTAGTAAGCACAGAGCCGCAGAGTATTTGGTGTTTTTTTGCTCCAGCGAACACAAGACAGCTCTTTTAAAGTGTTGCATTCTCCAGATTACACCCTGTGTAAAAACATTTTTTGCGGCCATGTTATTTGCATAATTTTCATTTCGTTTGTGCTCAACTTTAAAAACACAGCTTTCATTTGAAATGTATTTGTCAACTTGCGCCACCCCAAGTTGAGTATGCATGCTAAAAAAAGAAAATTCATTTAAATATTTTTTTTTCATATTCTCCTCATATTTCTGCAGACACTTACAGTGTGTCTGAGGTATTCAAGACTTTTTATGGTCACCTTGTTGTAATATGAGGTTTTTTTAATGCCATAATGTATCATAATAATATTACAGCTGGGACTTATATTTTTGCTATGATATTTGTGGACTGTCATTTAATTCTTAGGGGACAGGAGCAAATGCTCTGACCTGTTTCTAGAGTTACCATCCGACAATACAGGCTCTATCACTCCATCTAGTGCTTACTTGAAGGAAAAACAGAACACTGCTACCTTCTATAAAGAGCAAAAGTTCTTCAATAAAAATAAACCAATAAAAAACAACTCTTAACCCGTAACTAGTATTGAAGCCTTTCCTCAGGGGAAAGGTTCACTAAACCTTGAAGCAGTGTCAAGTCTCTTCATCATTGTTCTCCAAAAACAAACCCACATTTGTGTGAAGTAATTTTACAGAGACTTTGGCTGCCTCAACAGTGACGGATATTATTTTAGTATGATGAATGAGTTATTGTATTTTCTGCCAAAGTAAATCAGCTTGGAGGCTGCTGAATTGTTGGTGTTTGCAGAAAAGGCTCTAAGATGTTTATTATGTTATATTATTTTTGTCAACAAATACAGGCTAAATGTTCACAAACTAAATGTTGTGCTAAGGTAAGGGAGGCTACACACCTCTGCAGCCTGAAGGTCATGTTAACTTTATTTGCATGTCAGTAATTTGAGTCAGGTTGCAAATAAAGATGTCTCAGGGCAACCCTGACTGTCTGCATCATTATCCCTGACAGTGGATCTATGATCTGCTCTGTCAACAAAACACACAACACGCACAGGCACACACACACACACGCACACGCACGCACACGCACACGCACACGCACACGCACACGCACACAGACACATACACACACACACACACACACACACACACACACACACACACACACACACACACACACACACACACACACACACACACACACACACACACACACACAGACTCAAACACTCCCCTGGCTATAATGACTGCAGTTTTGGATCCCTTCAAACTATTCTCTGCAGAGCTGCATTTGATCAGACGGCTGAACTCCAATCTCTGCCGGGCCGGTGTGAGAGGTGGACCATAACCTGGATGAGCAAACCCTTGTTTTTCTAGATCTCCCTCCTCTGCAGGCCACATCATCCTTGCTCGTTTATAAGACCACTTACCCCTGCTGGATCCTTGCTGTGGTCAGTTGAGGGGTGGGGACAGGAGTGGAGATTGGCCTGAAGGTCAAAGCTAAATAGAAAGTCACAGATTCCCGTCATGTAGCGTCTGCTAAGGGAAGATATTAAGATATTTGTCCTTTTACCCTAAGTCTTCAGGCGCCCACTTTTTTCTGTACCTGTTCATTGTGTAGAATAAATATTTTAGATTTGTTTTTTTTTTACTAAAACGGTTAAAGAGAGTCTTTAGGTACTGAAGTGCCCCCTTGTGGCCATTCGACAGCAGTAATGTTAGTGGAGGCACAATATTTGGAGCAGGGAGAACACATGGTGACTTCTTCTCCTGCATTTTTTTGCATTGGCAGGAAGTAAGCATTCTCTTCTTTATTAATTATTTTATTAAATATTAATGTTACTGTTGATGAAAGAAAATTGAAGCTGCTGTATTTTGAGGGCACTGAACGTAGTTTCAAGTTTGGCTAATGAATGATAGAATAGTTTAACATAATGATCAGCTAGGGTAAGCCATGTGGCTCAGAATTTGCTCTCACTATGTTGGAGCCTTACATGGTGCTGCTCTGAATTTGTACTGGTTTAATCTGATTTCTGACTGCAATTTGTGTTTTTAGTGAATTTTTAACAAGGTGACTACATATCTTGGTAGAGATTGAGGAAAAGGAGTGCTAGTTGCTAAAAAGAAAAGGCAACAGATGATATGAATATGCTGCCAGTTTGTCTTTATAGTATTTGGTACTCAAAAGCATCAGAATTTAAATAAAGTTCCCACTGTGAGAAATAAAGGGTCTAAAGGGCCCCATGGCAGGTGGTTTCCTGAGGCCCCCCTTTGTTGGGTTATCTTGCATAAACCAATAATACTACTGTGCAATAGGTGTAGTTCACAAACTTCTTCCACCACTAAATTTTTTTTTTTTTTAAACATTGCAAGGTTCAATGGGTTTCAACAAACATGTTAAGAGCTTCAAAGCCCTTTTTCAGATGTAATGTTTTTTGTTTTTTAGAAAATAATTGTGTTTTTTATGACTGATAAATGAAGAAATTATAAATAGCCTGATGTGCTTTACTGTATGGAGCTTAATTGAAAAGTTTAAATTGTTGCCTAATTAATGGAGGCTTGATTAGTGCCGGCATTTAGGCCGCTTGAAACATGTGAGGAGATTGATTAGCACATGGTAACATAGTACATTGCAATCAAAATTGTGCCTGCTTAAGCTTTAGCAAATGAGATTTGCCACTGGGAATGTTAGCCACCAGTATAATCAATCAGCTCAAAGAAGTGTTGAGGTGCTAGCTTCGCCCTAACCTACAGTAAAGCATTCCTATGATGATTGTTCATACAGGCTCCCAGCCACTGGAAATGACATCATGATTAACGTGCCAGTTTATAAACGAATATAACCAGTGTCATGGGTCAGATTACCTCTCTTGTCCACTCTCACAAGTGTTAGTTTTTCCAAAAAACAGGACTAACATTTAGTGACGCTTTAGTGAGAAATTTTACAAGTCGAGTCATCTAACAGCAATAGAGTATCAATAATTAATCAAAAAAAACTTTAAACATTATCCTTAGAGGCAAGGAAGTGTGGACAACAGGAATAAGAGGAATACCAAGGAGAAATCCTTCCTGCATCTTATCCCATATGTTCTTTTGTGTCTCGAGATAATGCTTGTAATGAATCGGCGCTATACAAATATGATTGATGATTATTTTTTGCAAGTTTAATATTGATGGAATGCAATATCGATGTGTAATATTGCATATTGTCCCTTTACAAATTAAATAAATCAATTATTGAATAAATTGATCATAGAAATACAACCATTTCTTTTGAATCTGGAATTTCTGTTTTTTCACGTGATGAAAAAGGAATGTGTCTTGATGAAATACAATTGCCAATTTTTTAAATATCAACAAGTGCATTTCAAATATCCAAGATAATAACAGACCAGTTTTCACATGTCAGAATAACCATATTTATTTTGGATATGACGGCCGAATTATCAAATTAATTTCAGGAATGTTCCGATAGCAATCAACCAATCAGACTTTATTTAAAGGCACTTTGCATCAAAGTGAATGGATCACAAAGTGCTTTTCCCAAAATACATACAAACATATACATGAGTTTATAAATGACTTAGTATCTGATAAAGCACTCAATAATTGCAGAATTCAATAAAAAAAAAGTGATGAAACTCCATCGTAAATCATGAATTTACAGTGAGAAAGGAAAGAGAGAGAATAAGAAATAGAGTAGGTAGAGCCAGTTGGCTGACCATGCATGGGTTGCTGAGGATAGCACACTGATATCTACTGTACTGATACTGTAAAGACAATTTAGAATGGATCTCAAATTGACTAAAACACCAAGGACATTCTGACAAGAGAAACTGTGGGATGTTTTAAATCTAGTTCTGAATATTTTTAAAAGGAATTTTAGATGTCTTCAATATGATGGGTACTGAACAAATATAAATTCAACTCCAAAAAGTCAAACTGACATTCCTCGAAATCTGTGGAGTTTGTAGATTGCTGGAATTACAATTAAGATATCATGAATTCAATTCCAGGAATTATACAGTAAGTGACATTCGTCAGAAATCGATAATGTTCATCAGTAATTCAAATAATACGTCTGGCCACATATATTAAATAAATGTGGTCCTTTTGATTTTTAAACATCTTAAACTTTGATTCAGATACCTGTGATCATTCATCCTTTAATTAAGAGAGATAATTACTACAGAATCAACAATTGTATTTAGAATATGTGTAAATTACTTTTGCATAGTCTAAAATCGACAATTAAACTGTTCAAATTGTCTGTTTGATGTGTTGAAATGTCAATTTCCTAACTAACTCTAAATTTCAACTAGTCAGCCCTTGTGATTAAATGTCAAAGGGCTTAACATATGAGTCAACGTTTAGCTGTCATGCTCCTCTCGTCCTGCTGGATTAGTCTGCCTGAGGATCTGAGAGCAGTCTGAAGAGTTGATATCTTCAATGTAAAACCTTCTTCTTTAATAAAAAATAATAACTTTACTTTATTTACATCATTTATTTAATTTTATTATACTCTTTATTGTGTATGTTGGAAGATATCTCAACTTTTATCCTCTCAATAGTCAACGAATAGAAAGGTCACCTGTTACATAACACATTAAGTAAAGTTCACACACACACACTGTCATGTTGCTCAGAGGGTTATTGCAAGTGACTGGTTTTGATCATGATCTCTTATGATGTCATCAGGATATAATTTATCCTCTTGTGTTGATCGCTGCTCAAACTGTAGCCTTACTTACAGCCTTGCTAAGCTGTCTTAAATAAGTGCAACAAATACTAATTTGTCATGTACAGGTATGAAGAAGCTGGTTAGGATACAAAGTTACCACAGCACTTGAGCCCTGGAGAAAATGGCAGATCTAGTGTTTTATGGTCAATCATTGAGGCCCTACAGTAGTCGACCTTGGATTTGGCACGTAGTTGAATTAATAGATTTTAGTTTACTCCTTTCCCTATAAAGAAAATCATTCTAACAGATTTAATCTGAAAATAATCACTGTAACCATGGAAAATAAACAGTTTGACTCACTGGGCTATTTGTCACTTATTTTGTTTTAGTGAAACATCACACTCATTTCATTATGGTCATATATTGTGAATTCCCCCTCCATTTGACCTATTTTGGTGCAACTCACTGTGCAACTTGTGCCTTTTAAACATTTCCATTAGTTCCCACAAGGTTTGTTTCGTGGTACTATTGACTGTTTATAAGAAGAAACAATGGGGGGCTCTACTGGTCGCAAAACGAAGCTCGACTTTATGGAACCAATTATGAAAATCACTTTGATGATTTGTTGCCTCAGAAAACATTTACCAACAGTGTGTGCTCTTTGAGTTTCAAGTCTTCTTATAAAAAACATACCATTAACCTGTGGCAGGGACCCCCTCCTGCAAAATTATTCAAATTCCTTGTAAATTACAGGGAAAAAACTGAAAATTAAACTTTTGACTTATTAAAATGTTTCCTTGTTTTTTTTTGTTTTGTTTTTTAATAAAAATGTATAATCTTTTTATTCAATCATTTAATTCAATGTCTTATTGTAAACAGTCCTTTCTGTCTGACGATAACCCAAAGTAACAGTAAACACCAGAATTGTTCTCTTTTGTTATTCATTTACGTTCAAATGTCTTTTGGTGTGTGTTATTTTTGTTTATTGAAAGGTTGGTGTAGAAAAATAACACTCTTCCATTGATGTGTATAAGAATATAGCCTTTAGACCCAGCTGACCATAATTTGCAGATAGCAGAGGCTATCAGTGGCTTCAACACACAACTGAAGTATACAGCGTTGTTTTTTTGGTAGCTATTTGTTAAAATAAAATTCAAAATAAAACAAAACCACATGAACATAGAGAGCCACAGACACACTGGAGAAGTGACAATGTGTTGAGGTATGTGTTGTATTTGTTATGTATATTTTGTCTTGAGATGAATGGGACAATTTAATCTGAGTTTTTTAAAGGAGCCTGGTAAATTCAGCTAATGATCTGCTTTGTTAAAAGCTGTTGGAGCTGACAGGGACAGACAGCAGCTTTGATTGAGAAACGATTACAAGAAACATGTCATTGTTTGATTCTAACAACGAGAGACTTCAATATTAGAAGTTACATATGAGTACTTCATTTAGGAGAGTTTACCACAAAGGTTGTTTATGTAAGCGTGAATTTATGACTTCAAGGTTCCCGGCATGTTTCCATAGCACTGACCTTGCTTTGAGTGTCTTCTATGTGCAGCTGTATGACTGGCTCTCATAACATGGATAACATCGACAACATGCTCACTCAAGACTTTTTGACAAACCTTTCCACAAACTCATTAGTGTGGATCTAAACAGCACTATTTCTTCAGCTTTGAAGTTTGTTTTGCACCTTGAGTAGAGCTGATTTTGACATTGCTGCTGCCTTTGTGATTCCCTCAACAGGGATGTTTGGCCTCCTTAAAGTGTAAACATACTAATATGTAATTGTGAATGGACTTGAGCTGGTATAGCGCTTTTCTAGTCTTCTAACTACTCAAAGCGCATTTACACCGCACGTCACCCATTCACACTCTTTCACACTGTGATGCCAGAGGTTGCTAAAGTGACCATCATCCCATTCATACACACTCATACACCACTGAAGAAGCAGATCAAGCAACTTGGGGTTAAGTGTCTTGCCCAAGGACACATCGGACATGTAGCTGCAGGAGCTGAGGATCGAACCCTCTTGAGAGACGCCACCCCCATAATCTGTTCATTCCAGATCCCTGCATATTTAGACAAAGCTGCCCACACTTACTCTTCGAAAGGTACTGCAGTCTCTGTCTGCAGCTCTGCACACTCCACTGGCTAAGTATACAAAGGTCTAGGAATAGAGTTTTAATTAACAACAAATTAAAAGAAAGGTAAAAAATTACAACAAAGGGCAGAAAACAAAAGAAATGTGATCAGGCATATGTGGTTAATTATATTTGTGTGTATGTTTGACTACATTTTCTGAGGGCACTGACAGGCAGAAAAATAATCCCTCATCTGACATTTTTCACTCAGTAGGCCTTACTCAAGAATTTGTGTTTTTATTTTTCTATTCTGTTAATATTCAGGTGTTTCTTCTGTTTCACAAAAAGCTTCTTTTCACCCACTTCACCCCCGCAAACAAACATCCTACCTGCTCATGTCCACATACACACAATTCTTGTATGAGTATTAAACATTGGCCAGCGATTATCTCAAAAGTCCACTAGAGGGCGTCCCTACTCACTTCACTGACATCATGCCTTCCAAATACTCTGAATTCATCAGATGTGGTTATATTGTACTGCAATCTTCTCTACAAGTTACTTTAAGACAGCGTGATAATGTTATTCACTCTCTGAAAAGTGCTTCATAAGAACAAAAAAGGAGGACAAGAAGGACTTATTTTGCAAACAGTTTAATCTTGACAATACCTGCAGGTATTTGTCTGTATCCACACCAGGGAATTTAAACAATTTAATAACTAAACACAATAATGCAACTCATAAGGAAAATGATTGTGATGCACAGTGCTACTTCTGACTAACAGAACTTACATTTTGTGATATTAAGATAATAAAACTGTTGTAAATCAGCTGTTTTCATAGAGGAATGGAAGATAAGACACAATTAGAGGAAAACATTTATTCCACAGTTTGTAAAATAAATAAAAAATTAAGTTCACAATCTTTAATAAAAAATGAACTAATCATTTGTTATTTTCCTTATTTTACATCCTCTTCCGTAATCATAAGAGTTGTATTCTTTATTTTTTCCACATATAGATATTTGATCATTGAAAGGCATCACCTTTAACATTTTCCATCAGCTGAAGGTTTGTTTTCTTTTTTGTTTAGTGGGCTGATGACATTAAAATAAATAATCAATTATTAAGATTGATATTTAAATGTTTAGACAGAGATATAAAACGATGCATGTCATAAACAACCTCACAGACAGGATGTAAATTAGGAGTGATGGAATACTGGTGGAAAAATAATTTAATGGCAATTCAATTTGAGGGTAACAACATTATTTTAAAGCGTAGTTGCAGATTTCTGATAATATTGTATCAAAAAACATTTAAAAAAAATAATTTCAAAATGAATAGATATTTATAAACAAATGTCTATAGAGGGGCTGTAATGGTGATTGTGATTGAACTATGATTATATGCTTTTACATGAATTAAAATGACGATGTGCTGAACACATTTCACTGTGTGGAGCTGGCATCCCTCCTCTCTGGGAGTGCTGCGGTCTAACAGGGAGGTGGAAACCTGTTTCCTAGTTGGGCCCCAGTGAAAGCGAACTTTACCGGCTTTTGGAGCAAGCATCTCCAGATGGCTGAATCCAGAGCAGCTCGTGGTAATCGTGGTTTTCACAACCTAGATCCATTTTCTTGGTGCCCAACACCCTCTGAGATCTGTTTCCTTAGCTGATGTGACTGGCCTCCATATGTTTTCCCCAAAACAGAAAAAAAGACAAGCGTTTGGATTGATTAACTGTCGACTGCAACGGTAAGAAGTTCTCTGGATCCTTGCTTGCCAACACTCATTCATTACACAAGAGGCCTTGGGTACCTTTTTAATATATCACTCCATAGCAGTCCTGGTTATTTGGTGTTTAGATATAATTATTGCTGTTCGATTCTTAGGTTTTATTGTCTAAAATAATTTCATATCTACTGAAAAAAAAATACTTTTTTTTCACAGGGCAGTAAAAAAAAGGGAGTCCTACTTTGGGCTATGCATCCCGTCCTAAAATATGACCACCACTATCCCCTGCAACCACTTCCTGGGACCTGTGCTTCCTGTCTTACACACAAGCTTGCATGAAGGCTTGAGACAAAGAAGATGAGAAAGTTCTGAAGGTGCCAGCTTCCTTTTTATGCCATCTAATCTGTTCATATGAATAGGTCTATAATGATGTGATGTCAGTGACTGATTCAGGGTGAGTAGGAGAATAATGAGATGCCCCATTATCATAATTTCCCTGATTTAGATGAGTGGTTTTCTAACTCTGGGTAGTGAGCTCTCGCATTGTCTTTTTTAAACATTCGCTCTGCACTGACTCGCTCACTTTCTCACTGTGTGTGGCTGTTTATGTAATTCTGGCCACACACTGTTTCTATCATGAATGGTAAATAAATGGATCAAACTGAGAATTTTCACCTCAAAGATTACATATACAGCATTATAAAACCAGATGAAGGTTTAATAGATCCAGGGAGTACATTTTTAGGAATCAACACAAGCTAGTTTGCTTAGACAGAACATTATACATACATTATATACAGCATGCAGTTTATGCAGCACACATCACTCAGTGTGATCGTTTTCACAAGATGTGACTCAAGAACAAATTAACATTATTGAGTGTCTGCCCGCTATAGCTTCAAGTCTGTGGTTTGTGCAGCTTTACGCTTAGACAGGAAATAGGGATTAGCTGGTTTTCCTGTTTCTCTTCATCTCTATTTTATTATTAAGATTATCACAAGGATTTCATTTGAACACCCTGATGATTAAGTGAGGGGGCTAAGGTTAAGTTATGCCTAAGATAATACCATTCCAATCAATATCTTACAGGTGCAATATCTTAAATTCATTGTTATACTTCAACGCACAAACTGGTTTTCACAGGCTGTGTAGTTGGCCTCATGAACAACCTTTAAATGACTGATTACAGAACATGCATTGACAAAGTCTTTTAATTGCTAGACATCCAAAATAATATGTTACAGGACATGTAACTTTACTTTGTTACTCAGTCCAGCTGTGTTAAAGGTGGCTTTAACTAATCCAAAGACTCAACACCTTCACATCAGGTTTTTATTTTGTAGTTAACGTGTAAAAAAAATAAAACAAAACCTATTTTTAGGGGTTCAAGTGGCCATAAACAGCTAGCATATACTGTAGCTCAAATGACTGCTTGCAGCATTGTAGCAGGGTTCACATATCCTACAACTGTGAATAAAACAGGTGACAGCCAAATGTAATCTGATGGGATATGTTAACAAACCATATCATACTGCACATTCATTTATACAAACTTTTGAGGTTACAGAAGTCAGGTTTTTCTCCTCTTCTGGTAGAACCCCCCTATCTCTGCTCATCCTCAACTCATATGCCAAACATACATGACACTGAAAAGCAAATAGCTCCCCTAATTAGTCCTAATTGGTCATTCCAACAACAGATTTTAGATTGTTATGTTTATCCTTTCCTGTCAGTTTATGTGAATGCAGTAAATCTACAGTGTTGTCACAATATCAGGATTTTAAACTTAAGTGATACTGGTAAAAAAAATCTTACACTACCAATACCTGTTTGGACTCCACTACAACAACAAAAGATGCCATGGCACCAAGTATTAGGTAATTTGATTTGTTTTTAATTGCAAGCAAACTCCTCTGTCTAAATTGCATTGTCGTAACCTGGCTCAAGGGCCATGACAATACATTGGAAATGTTTCAGTTCTAAGACATTGCCAATGTATTTGAACAACTTAGACATTGTTGCCTCCTCCGCTCTCTGTGGCTTTGTTACAGACATAAATGTAACTTTTAGCAGACTGAAATACATCAGTATTTGCTGACCTGAGAATCTGAATTGATCTCTCTGGTGCGGAGCAGCTGTAGGTTAAAAATAGATCTGTTTTTTTGAAAGCCTCTGTATTTTAAACAGGCAGAAACTTTGAACAGAACCAAAGTCATGTTGAACAGACATCTGCCCAAACTGTGTTGGGCTTGAAAAGTGGGATAGAGCGAGATGCAGGACGAGAGATTGGATAGAGACAAACTGAGCAACAACAACCATGACTAAAACAAATTTATAGCTACAGTGCCAGTAATATTGGTTAAAGGTATGCGTTGTATAAGCAGTAACAACAAAGTATGATACGATAGACCGATCATTCTAATTTTAACATTAAAAACTATAATGGCAATATAAAATGGGACGACTGATAATGTTAATCAGCAGTTGAAGTTAGACAACTCTTTGATTCACAGTTATTATAATGATCAGAAGTAAGACTTATATTTATAAATGTAGTAGTTGGAGTCAGACGGGCAAAGGCGATGCTTGTCAACAGGCAAGGCAGGCAACTGCTTGGGGCCACAGGCCAGTAAGGGGCCCCAAGGGCTTACAAACTTTAAACCACAGCAGAGTCTCATAATGTGCTTATTTGACAGAAAACCTCCCAACAGGCCTTGACACTCCAAGGAGATCGTCGACCGTCGGTCCTAGCTGGACCGTTGGTGAGCGAGCGTGGCCGTAGTTTTTGCGGTGTGTCCGATTTGACATGTTGATTCGGCGTCGGTGAGAGGAATCTCTCTGATTGGCTGTTCGGAGGTTTCATTTATCTCAAGCTCTTGACACAGGTTCGGGAAAGTCACTTGAGCATGCCGCTGTAGTAGCCTATCCATGCTTTCACCAGGGGTGGATTACCGCACGGGCCTACCGGGCCCAGGCCCAGGGGCCAAAGGGCTCAGGGGGCCCCTAAGCCAGAGCTTCCATGTGAAGTCGCTGTTACTTTTAATGTTGCATAGTAGTAGGGCTCAGTAATTGATGTCAATAGCAAAGTCCAAAAAGTCCTACCAAAAATACTAAAGGAACAGCCTGAACATAAGCCTATTTATCATCATGGGCCCCTCAACTATAAGAGGAGAAATAAAGAAAAGCAAGCGCGAAACAACAGCGAGTAGCCCATCTCTGTCTAGACTAGAGAACATCATAAGGGGCCCCTCATGACTGGCAAGATGTGCGACGTCACAATGTTAGATATAGTGAGTCTAATAAAATCAGTGATTATTACTGAGTTAAAAAGCAAAAACTATAACAAAAAAGCTCACTCTGTATTTATGTGTCTGTCTGTCTCTTTTTCTCTCTGCAGTGCACACTCTTTATGCAAACACCAAATATTGGCCTTAAAAAAATTAAACTATAGCAGAACGTCCCTTTAAATTGCTGAATACGATTAGACGATTCCATCCCAACCCTAATGTAAATCCTGCTTTGTTTAGGTACAGATTAATTTATTTGCAATTATTGTGATGTTGCCTTTCAATATTCCTGTGCTGTAAATTATGCGTGTAGGAAGTTGGGGGGGGGGGGGGGGGGGGGGATTTAGAGTCCATGTGCCCAGGGGCCCAATATTTCATAATCCGTCTATGGCTTTCACCCATTAGTGCAGTTTCTCCTTATCTGTCGTGTCTGCCTCTTCTTTTCTTTTTCCACTAAAAGACCAAGGGCTGACAACGCAAGTGCCATTTTCAATTTTTTTATCAGACATTATTCTCGATTAGTAGGCTACCTATAATATGAGTGGTGCGCGACAGCGGTGTGAAAATGATCTTCTCGTATACCAACGGACTACCGCCGCCTGCTGGCATAGAGAGTTATTTCCTCTTACACATGCGCAAAATGTACATGGTGGTTGGCCGTCGGTTGTAGTCTTTGTGGTGTGTTCTAGTGCAACGTTTTGGCCAAGACAAAAGGCGACGTGAGGCGACGCCACAGGCGGCCTTCGTCGCCACTAGTTCTTTGCCGTCTGCTTGGTGTGTCAGGGCCTTAAGAGGGCCCCATCTGACAGCGCTCGCTCTTTGCTAGAGAAAAAAAGCAAGATATTGGATTATTACTGACATTTCTGACATCAACAAAAGATAAGGATACCGTGCACCCTCGAAATGCTGATAATGGTAACTATTATTTATAACATAAAGGTGAGGAACGCTGGTTAGAGGGCCCCAGTAAATGTTTGCCTCTGGCCCTGACAGACTCTAGAGTCGCCACTGCAGACGTGTCCACAGCAGCAGGACGTCTAGAGGAAACTACAAGACAAGGGAGCTCGAGAACATCCGGGAAGATGGTTAGTGACTTAAATTGTACATGAATATTTAAAGTTAGTGACATGCAGTAATATGATATAAGTGCTTGCAGATGGAAAGATGGAAAATTGTTTGATTTAGTGCAAAAGGTTGAATATGAATATTGATACAATTCCCTAGTTTTACCCTAGATATGGGTTTGAAAAGGTACCTTAGCTTTGCATAAAGACTGTAAATGGTATTCTAACTGGTTCAGTCTAAAGGTGAAATAATCTTCAGAACATCTTAATGTGACAAATTAAAACGGGACTTCTCAGGACGGGATGTGCTAAAAAAGCTGTTCCCATATAAATCTAGAAATTAATTTTCCAAAATGAAGAGGTTTAAAAAAAAAAGTATTGTATGTTTTGTGTTGTCAACAATTAGACTGTGTAAAACCTTCTCATCTTAATCTTTTCACTATTTGCTAGAGAAGTACCCCCCTCCTTCTCCTCAGATTTTCCAGCCCGTGATCTGAATCTCATCATTGGCTTCTTTTCAAAACAGGCTCACAAACATCATGATTGATTCAGCCACTATCCTCCAGGATCTCTCAATGCCTGCCTGAGCTGGAGATTAATTTCCTTTTCCCCATCTTAATTTTTACTCATCGCCTCTCCATAAAAAGGCTAAATGTCAAGCATGCATGACTCCTTCTAGTGACACGTCTATTCCAGCAGATAATTACCATAAGGAAATAGATGCTTTAGTGTGCAGAGGGGAATTTAATTTACTCTGACAACCTCACAGCATAATGCATCCCTAAAGAAAGAGTTTTCAGTTTGCAATTGACTTTTTAGATGAATTGGACTATTTAATGTGATTATCAGTCCTGAACGTCTTTGACTTATTAAGGTGTTGAAACCAATTAAGGGTTACATGCTGCTCATGCTTCCAAATGTGAAACAGTGAATACTGCTTAAAGATCCATGAAATAAGAACCAGACGGAGTCTTTTGTTCCGTAGTCGACTGGTTACATCCCCGATGATGTTTTGAGACTTGCCAGGTAATGATATTAATTACAGCAACATGGCTTTCTTCAGGTTGTAGATTGACCTTGAGAAGTAGGGGGTTATGTTTGGTTATATTTGCAGCCATGGATTACAGCTTGTAGATGTGTGATATAATCCCAAAATCTGCAGAATTTAATTATCTAATCAAACTTCTATTCCATTTGCAGAATCCTGCTTCAATTTTTGGGTGATTACACATGACTAATAACAGTTTGTTATTAGAGTTTAGTATGACGTTAATAAAGCTATAGCAGTGAGTATTGACCACCTCTGCAGCGTCCTCTTTAAAACCTTGGCTGAATTGTAACAGTATTTTGCCTCAAAGATATATAGTAAGTGCAGCTGCTGTGTCACTGGGATGGGACAGTATCTCTTGGTCATGGAAGATCACGATTGGAGCCCTCTGCACTTGGTGATACTGCTGAGTCACATATCAGTCCCAGCATTCCCTCTGTGTGGCCTCAGGAGTTGCTTAACCTGTGTCTCTTTTCATACCCGCATGTGTCCAAAGCTGTACCCTCTAACCTTACGCCAAAGCAGCGCTGGCCATGAGGCTTTGAGGAAGTCAGAAATGGTTGCTGCAATTGGTATTATGGTTGTGTAGACAGAGCAGGCCACAGGGCTCCTGCCCGAAGTTCCTCCTTTTGCAACCAACTGCCTGAATGTTGTGCTTCTTAGGAGATAAGGGCAGCCTCCCACGAAAGGTGACTCAGCAATCCAGCACACAACTTCTCCTGAGATAAGAGTGCTCTGCAGGCCTGGGGACAGTGGGATACACAGGGAAAACAGTCACAAGCAGAGTGACAAGAGCAAATAAATTAAGTCAGTCCCCCACTCTTTGGGGGAATATTATAACCTCTTGTAACATAATGAGCACAGAATACATGTATAAGGTAAACAAATACTTTTAATAGTATACCTTTTAGTAATTACAGCAACTATCCACTACATCAGATATTCATATGAGAATATAATGACAGTACATATTTGAAAACAAGTAATATTAGCCGAAGCAGAGGTGTCACTCATTATTTATTTAGAATTTTCATCAATATTAATCCACCATTTCTATTTGTTTTAATGGTGTTGGACAATGTATCTACATCTATACTCTGCATCTTAAACAACACGACTGTACAGGAATTTGATACTTTGATTTAATTATAGGAAAACTGGAATGTTCGGATTTAACATTTGAAAAGGTTCTGCATATATGGGGCTTCTGCTCGGAAGCACCATCACATGTGGTGTTCATGCAATCTGCATGAATGATGTGGAGGATGAAGAATGCACACTATACAGTATGTGCTGTAGACAGCAGGCTCAGCGTGCATGACGGTTTACTAATTTACATTTAATGGTTTTGTCTCAGTTTCAAGTCACAAAAGCGTTTGAAATGAAGTGATTGATTTTAGTTCAAGTTGATAGTTGTAGTTGATGAAGTGATAATGCACTCAGTTTGGCTGCATCCCAAAAAACCCGTTTATTTAATTTGCTAAAGTTCAGGCAAAATATCCAGATTGTGGACTTTTGCTGGTGTGAAAAGGAAGGACATGGGTTCTGACACTTAAGGACAATCACTGCAGATTAGGGTCAAATGGATGAAACATTTTAGAGATGAAAATCATTACAGGAAAGAAAACAGTTGTTTAATTTCATGGACTGCTTCAGCGTGCCTGAACAGGTAACAGAAGGGGAGCTGTCCAATATGCAAGTAAGGAGCTCCCCCCATCAGCTTCCTCGGTGAGAATGAAATAAATAAACAATGAATGGTCCACTCTCCTCGCGCGCCTCATCCCATCTCATGCATGGCTGCCAGTAATGGTCTACTGGGTGTCAGCTTTTATTGGCACGGCACAAAGCAAGTGCCAAGGGCTCGGTGGCTCGACTCCCCGCCGCAGACTCGGCCTGTGGATAAAAGCAAGCAAAATGCTCCAGTCGAGCTCAGAGACATAGTCATGTTGGGCTGGAACGAGGAAGTGCAGTGGAGAGGGGAGGGACTCAGGGCGCAGCTCCATGGGGCCGCCGCGGCGCTGCGACCTTCTGCACATGGAGCCGGGGAGAGTTGGAAGAACTTCATTCTGCAAACTCAAGGAATAGCAGGTAAAGTGATTTCCACCGTGTTTTTCAGCTCTACACTAACCTTACAGTCTGGCTCAGAACTCTTAACTGAGTTTGTGTCTTCTTAAGATGTTTAGGAGACATTTGCACCTGCCTGGAAAAGACTCTCCTTGTAGTTTCGGTGCAGGTGCACGCCGCAGCATCAGATCCCGTTTAATGAGCATAATTCTGTGCAGGTGAAGAAAATGTAACGAATTTTAAAAAAGCAAGAACACCTTTTTAATTTAAATACAGAAAAACAAAATTGTTTAAACGTATAATTGCCAAGAAATTTAAAGGAAATAGTGGAATGTTCCTCATTTTCCATGCGTCCTTTTTTCTTTTGGGAGCAGGGATTACATTTTTCACACACAAAAAATCTTAATTCAGATTAAAATAAACTGGTGATCTGATCATTAAGATTTCTTACTGTTTTACACTTTTTGAAAACTTTTACCTTTAAGAACGTTTTTACATCTCGGTCATAGCACCTGTTGCTGCAGATGTGCGCACTCAGTAAACTTCAGATATCAATCTGTATCTTAAGTTTAATAAAATATTTAAATACACATTTTCTGAATTAAAAAGTACTCTATCTATTTTTTTTAATGACGCATTTCTTTTCGAGTAAAAACTTCAAACCGCATGTGAAAATATTTATCGCTGCAACAGGAAATCATTACGCTCAGTCTCACACACTGCATTATAATCTTTAAATGAGTTCATTTTCGATGTCAATAATTTTCAACCCGTGAAGATTCGTATGTGTCTGTTTGAACCACAGTCACAGACACTTGTTCGGCTAAACGTCTTTGTGGAGACAAAAAAAACACATGTAGACAGGACTGGTGAAACTTTTGACACTGCTGACACAAAGATGGAGAAGTGTTCGCCAGCGCCCAGAAAGACAAAAAGCAAGAATCACTCTGTGACTGATGAGGAAATTAAGTTTGACATGTTGCAACAATCTAAAGTTTTTAATTGAAGAAGATGAGTTTAAAAAAAAACATTTGGCTTATAATCATATGAGAACAAATTATTTCACTCCACATTTAAGGTGGCGTTTTTGTGTTACAGTTTCTGTGCGCTGCTTGCAGTTTGTCCTAATATTCATTCCAAGTTGCCTGTATTTTTTAAGCAGGGTTAAATACATTTATTTCAAGTAAAATGTCATTATTCTTTGAGTAAGTAATGTGAAAGTAAAGTTACAACTTTTTGAAACCCCATGTAAATCAGACTTAATTTAAATATTTGACCAAAAATACTATCACTTGGTTAAAAAAAACTTGATTAAAGTTGCAAGATCATTTTTTAAAACTAGGAAAGGAACCCCAGTACCTGCACCAATAGGATTTTTCATGGCTCGGTTGAAAAGAGAAGTGCTGAAAGTGCTGCAAATCTGTCTGCAGATATCCTACATCATCTTTCTTGTCAGTAGAAACAGAAGTGTGTGCATGTGCTTGTGTGTTGTATGTGTGTGTGTGTGTGTGTGTGTGTGTGTGTGTGTGTGTGTGTGTGTGTGTGTGTGTGTGTGTGTGTGTGTGTGTGTGGAGGGGGTAAAAAAGGGCAGACAGTTATTAAAATGATTGTACTGTCTGAATAGCAGAGTAGTGAAGTGTGTCAGATGCAAATGAAGGAAACTTCTCTTCAGTGCACCTTTTCACCCCCTCATTATGGTCCCGGCTAACACTATCTACCCACTTACACCCAAACATCTCATGAATTTCTGATTAGAATCTCCAGGTGACCATGCACCACATATTTGGCATATGATAGGCTTTTATTTTCCTACAGGATAATAAAGTACCCACAGCTTCATTCCCCCTCATATAACAGAGGAGAGTGAACACTATTAATTACGATATTTTTAATAATTATCATTATCTGCATAAAAAATGTTACAAGTGGAAGCTTTTGGTACTTTCTGATAATATAGATAATTTACATGAATATGATTCATATTGGTTGTTTACCTTAACAGAGTTAGATCAGCATTCATGTGTGATGAAATGTGAGTCATTGCATGCTTATTTACATACATATACATTTAAATAATATAACAAATAACAAAATCAAGTTGGGATAAGCAAAGAAATTCAAAAATTAAATATGAGTCCCATTCAATTAACTTTATTGTTTTTAAATGTTTAATGATGCAATTAAAGGTGCCACATTTAATTAAATCATGCCGAAGTCCTAAATGTTATTTTTAAAGAAATATTACATTTATTGACAGTATTATTAATTCAAATTTGATTAAAATACGTCCAATAATTCCAATTTTGTCACATATTTTTCCCAATTCTAGTTTAGAGTTTTAGCCGGGGGGTAGTTTTGTATCTGGTTTACACACACACACACACACACACACACACACACACACACACACACACACACACACACACACACCAGTGTCGAAGATTCCTCCTGAGTATCCAAACTTTGCTGGTGTGGTCCTTAGTATCTGTTAACGGTTTCGTTGTTTCTCATCTCCACCCTGCTCAATAGTGTAGCTTTTGCACGTCACTTTGAGCACCCCCCTACCTCCACCCCACCATATACCACACTCATACAAACACACACACGAACACACACACACACACACACACACACACACACACACACACACACACACACACACACACACACTAAAGAGGAGGAGAACCGAGAATTCTCTCAACCCACAAGCCTCTTCCTGCCTCTCCTCACTCGGCAAACTCAGACCAAAACTTTTCCAGTCCCCTTTTGTTATGTGTCAGAAGTGTCAGAAGTTTTGCGACTACCACTTCACTGGCAGAAAAATTCCACCTGCCCCCAGTTTGCACACACACGCACACACGCACACACGCACACGCCAGACACACACACACGCACACGCACACACACACACACAATTAAAATTAGTTTGATGTCATACATGAGGATTGGTTTGTTGGATGACAATAAATTCCTTACAAAGCACCTGTGCTAAGATTTTTTATCTCAACATCGGACATACAACTGGCAAAGACAATTGACTAGAGTAACGTTTAACTTACTACTTAAAATGAAACTAAAACTGTCTGTAACATGTTGAAGTCAAAACAGCATGAAAATAGCATCACTTTGTGCAGAAAGAAAAAAGCTACTTCCTGAACCTTGTAGGTGCACCTTACTTTCCACATGCCTACGCAAGTGGGTTGTGGCAGAATGTAGGAACTCTTTATATTTTTGTCGAAGCCCCCCACCAACATATCCGTATTTCCCGCGCACCATCTGCCCTGAAAAAAAGGGCACATGAGAATACACCCCCCTCTGCCCCAACCTTCACACTCTACATGCTGAAGAACGACAATGCAGAGTCGTCACTTAGCAGAATAACACGCAACACCCCTGTGTTGTGCTGAAAAAATTATCTGCACCAGTGACCTTTGCCCCCCTCCTCCCTTCACACTTGCATCCTGGGCGTCTTCAGACCGTCAGGCTCCTGACTTGACTCCGCAGAATATTGTGCATTGCGACACAGCAGCCAGCCGCTTCCCACTATTTGTTCCAAATATGTGGAGCCATCTGTCAGTAAAACAGGAAGGCCTAGGTTCCCCTTCTCCCTTGGGCTCATTTCGCTATTTTCGGGAGCTTCACTTCTCCCTGAGTGGCTGCTTGGACTGGGCAGAGGCCCCACCAAGGGCTTCTTGAAGTGGCGGAGTTGGGGCTGAGGCTGTTTGGCCCATCTGCTGCAGGCTTGAGGGCCATCCATTATTAATGGGGCCACGAGCACTGGTGACTCCTCAGATATTCAGCCCTGGCCGGAGGATCGCTTTTAAAAAATAAATAAAGAGAACTTCTCTGTCCTTCGGCCTGCTTTTCTTTCTCACTTCTTTTCTTTGCACCTTCCTGTTGCATTTGCTCCTCTGACTTCCTGTACTCAAATTGCTATCTACCTCTATGACTCTATCTGTCTTGCAGATTTTCTGTCTTTTTCTATCTCTTTTCGCTTTCTCCCCTCTTTGTTTCTCATTGTGGCTTGCATGCGTCCATGTTCAGGCCACGGGCTCACTGATGCATGCTCAGTAAATTAGAGAGAACATGAGCGCCGATCAGCTGGGCACGGCAAACACCCGCATCGTGGTGACCTGGGGCCAGTTAATTTTCTGCTTAATTTTGCGGCAGTCAGTTTGCATTTTTGGATGATTACGTGGCAGGAAATTAACAATAAATAACAAATGTGCTCTGAAAGCCCATTTCCAACCCCTTGCTACCAGCGGGCCCCATCAGCCGGAGCCAAGCTACTCTCCAAGCTCACTCTCTCTGTCAGACTTGTAATGAAAATGTCTGTAATTCTTTGTAATGTAATGTGGGGGACAGTGGTGTGTCTGCAGCTGTGACAAGAGTGATCTCACTAAGGTGATGAAGTCACACTGAGAAGGGCACCCTTTACTCCACTCCAGCTTTTTATAATGTTGTTTCCTTGGCCTTGACTTGATTAAACTTACACATCTACATCTCCATTTCTCTCCTATTAGAGTACTTGCACCGCATGGAGACAGAGGAGGCTCAAGAATTGGCCCAAATGCCAGGTAAAAGACTACCCACTGCATGATTGAGTCGTAGAGGGCAGAAATAGATACAATAGGCCCACAAGCAAGCTCTTACGCTACCTGGAAGTAATTTTGCCTCACCTGAATGAGGCTCATCGAGGGTTGCGTGGTGAGTGACTGGTGTCTGCTGGCATGTGTCTCCAAAGGCAGGGACAGCCCCCCTGCCAATGAAGCTTCAGAGGAGGTAGAGGAGCCTATGGCCGTCCCTGAGGACCTGTCAGCCAGCTCCAACCACCAGCAGAACAACAGAGGGGACAAAGGTGCATGCATCATCTCAACAAATGCACCCATAAGTCAGAACATCACTGATGCCGGTAAGAATAAATTGATACAGTGTGAGATTGATACATTCAATTAAGTGTATCGCATTAAACAGCATGTGGATGAGTAAAAACCACTGCAGCTCCTTTCCCAATATTAATGGTATTAGTCCCAAAGCATCAAAAAGCTGAGTCAAAAGGTTAAATGAATAAGTGCCAATATCAAAGCGTAAAATATACATATATGAAAATACATACAAATGTTTTATAACTCAATCCTTTCATCCATTGGGAGGTATTTGCTGATCTTAATCCCTTGGAAACATTAATTTATAGCTGCAAGAGGCACATTTAGGTCATTGGCAAAAAAGGTTACAAAAATCCCTTTGATCCATGGCATGTCATTAATGAGCTGAATCTTAAGGAATAGCTAATGTGGCCTTGATTTGAGTTTGAGAACATCAAGCCAGGGAATATCATACTGAAATAAGGATGAGGCATAAGAGGATTCAGATCAGCAGTGTATATGTATGCCTTGTCTCCTAATGTTGAGGGTTTTTGAAAGAGGGGAGACGTTCAGGGTGGAAACATTATCTTCCATCAAAAGCTTGATACATGACAGCAACAGGAAACAGACTTATCTAACAGTTTGAGCAGGATATCTAAGTCAAATTTAGCTCATTATAACAATTGTTTATTCATACAAATCATAGCTTGTTAACACTTTTTATTTGTACACAGCTTTCAAAATGCACTCTAATCCAAATGAAAGTCATTTATTGAATGATTTGTAAAATCTTAACCCATCCCAAAGTAAAGAAAACCATGAGGCAGAGATATAACGTAACAGACAGGTTATTGTATTTTTAGACAGCTATAGATATAAAACTCAGGACCATGAATATGTGGGTTCTGTACTTAAAAAGTAAAAAATAAAAATTCAATTAAATGTAAAAAAGAAAGCATGTAAGCTGACCATCGTTCTGTATTTGTCCGCTAATCAAGATTAACGGCAAAGATAAGCAACACAGCATACAGTCAAAAATAAAATGTGAGAGGAAACTAAAATTGGATGTGTAAGAGTTTCCTAAGAAGAACTTGCCATCAGGCGGTTTCAACACTCCTGGAGATAAAGAGGTTAGGAACAGGGCCAAGCTCAGAGAGATCAGCGCATCACTACACCACATAGGTCACACACCTGCACACACACACACACACACACACACACACACACACACGCAAACACACACACACACACACACACACACACACACACACACACACACACGCAAACACACACTTTCTCCCCTTACTCCCAGAGGCTCCATCTGTTTAGCTGTTTGGCGCAGTTCTTAACACGGTGAGGGATTTCTGTACATATACAAATGCAATGGCATATCAAAAATTTAAAAAACACACATTTAAATCCAGTAAGGAGCATTTGTAAACAAACATTTTATACCACTGTTTATTTCACATCTCAGTTTTCAGATAAACTTAAAACAAAACATAGAAAAAGTGGGAAATAAAGTCATAATGATTCGATTTTAGATGTTTGCCTTTTATCGGTGGCATTTTAAAAAATAAGTAGGGATGCAGCTGGAGGCGTCGACGTATGACTTTCTACGCTGCATGAGTTTCTGTTCATTCCCTATGCAGTATGTTCAGTTCTCATGTGTCTATATAGGGACAGACAGAGAGCCCAAAGAGTGAAAGAAGGGAAGTGCAAGTATCTGGTACATCTATGCATCGCTGCTTCTGTGATAAAAGCCAGAGTGAGTTATAATTATCACCCAAGATCATGTGCTGTTCAGTTCTCTGTTGAAAAAAGAAAAGACAAAAAGTACAGGGACACAATGTGGGGCAGGGGACCTCAAAGTATCAAAGCTGAAGACCTCAGAACCCAGGTTGTTTCCTGTTGAAAATCAGTTTTTTGAAGCTTTGGATCCACATGGCTGCTGCGCATGAACTATGCTGCAATCGACACATATGTGACTACGAGGGAGGTGTTTTAAGTCGGAGTGAACCTTTATTTGTCTTCCTTTATATTTATATGTTAGCTCAGTTTGCAAATCTGCAATCTGAATGAGGTGTATTTTTATGAGTCGCTCAATCAGAAAATAACCATGGAGACATTTTGGTCAAAGTCACATGTCAGTTTGATGACCTCCTCTACACACTAGTGAAACAAATTCTCTTTCATTTTCAGTGATTCATACAGAGCCTTTGCTACTTCAAGGACATGCGACTAAAAGGGACACTGAGCAGTCTAGTTCCCGAAAACATGGTGGCGTTTTTTTTAAAAGCGTGTGAGGGGAAAAGCGGGCTGTTTTTGGTGTTCCTGCAAGTCGTGTCGAGTGTGATGCTGTCGTAGTTTAACACATGTGGTTCCACTATCTTGCTCACAGGGTTATTTTCAGGCAGTGAGAGCAGCACAAAGTAGCAACAGGAACCTCCAGCAGGCTCCCTGCATTTCCACACTGCAGAACTAACACAGTTGCTAAGTTGCTTCCTATCTACTATCAACATCAGTCAATAAAGCTTGACTATTTCTTCTTTTTATGCCAATGATTTCTTTTCACACTCATGCATTTTTTATTTTATCATGTCACTTAGTATTTGTCTCAGTGCCAGTATCTGCTGCCGTAACAGTTTTTCCTTTATTTGTTATCTGAGTAGATCCACGTCAGGTTATAACCTTTTTTTTCTACCTTTTCTGTTTGTCAGTTGACAGCGTGATCTAACAGTTGCTTCCCAAAACGAGCAAATCAGGATGTGTGACTTTGATAAACATGATATAGAGTAAAAGCCATGTTCCTACTCCCATTTCAGTCTCAACTTCCCCATATCCATGAGAAGTGGATGGCAGCCCAGCGTTCATGGTTCCCTTCTGTCTGCTTTACCCGCCTGATAACCTACGCTGATGTATTACTTGTCTCAGGACCTGACGGCCATAGATAAACATAATGATTTATTAGGTGATTGTTCCAACACCAGATATAGAGATATGAAAAATGTATTTAAAAAATGAAAATGACACATCTTCTTTGGTGTTTAAATGATTAAATAGTTATTCCTGGATCAGTCACTTAATTCCCATGTATGCCTCTTTTGCAAATTCTGAATAAGGCCTTTTATCAGTAGATAATTGTATTATTTATATATGCCATTACAAACATTTCAGTTACTTAGAAACCTGTGCCAATATCAGGTTTTGTGGCTAAAATCATTATTGTAATAAATCAATCTTTATTTGTATAGTGCCAATTCACAACAAATGTTATCTCAAGACACTTTACAAAAAGTAAAAGACATTTCTCTTTGTTATATTATAATGGGAGGGTTAAAATGTCGAAGCCTCCCTTTAGCTCTGTGATACATAAAAAGATCAATCTGGATCAATTGGTCTAAAAAAGCTGAATTTTTCACCTGCCCTCAGTCATTGTACCCCAGGGAGTAAGTTGCAGTTTAGGTTAAGGAATGCAGCAACATGGCTGATGTCTTTTTAATTTCCTCTGCTAAGGAAAAAATCTATAAAGATTGTCAAAAAAAATAGGGGATAGGTAACTAGGTATGGTGACTTCGATGATAAAAGCAATCATAAACAAAAAACATCTTATGCTGTGAGTTCTGTATGTTCTGCTCACCCTGCTCTAATGGGAAACACTCTGTATGTTCACTTTGTGGCTGTCAGTGAAAAAAGAAAAGTATAAAGTTTCGGTTACAGGCTGTTTTACAATTCCTTTCCTGTGCTTCCCTTTCTGTCACTTCTCCATAATTCTTGGTATTTCAGTTAAACAAACCCTCTTTCTAAAGCTTCCCCTTTTCCATAGATTCCTATATTTCATGATTTCCTCCTCTTCCTCTTCAGTTGAACAAACAAAGGTAGAGACATGGGGAAATCAGGCGGCCACGGTGACATGCAAACCACAGGCTGGTTGCTGTGGGACTTGCATGATCTGTCAGTTCTCTGAAATGTTTCTAAAGATCTCTGTTGGGAAAAGATGGAGCTTGTGGCACAACACAAAGGGTACTTCTCTGTTTCTGATCACGCTGGAAACGTCAGTTATCACATTAAGGCTTTCAAATTGTTCCACAAATACTTAGTGAAATTATTCAATTATGTAGCAATTACTTTTTGTACTCTAAAAAAACTAATTGACAGGTATTAGACGGATTAGGACTGCTCTAAATGATGAAAACACAAGCGTGTCTTGCGTGTGCTTGTTTGAGTTCTTCGTACTCGGTTGCTCTGATAGTCACCGCTGTCGTCCCTAGTTTCACACATCTTCCTGTGTCTCTGTTTCCTGTTTATCTTGCTGTCATTTGTTTCACCAAAGTGTGATGGTGTGAGATGATGTGTGTTGCTTCATATCTTCGCTGACATCCTCAAAACAGTACTAGCTATCCACCTGTGTGTCCTTGTGTATTATTTAAAGAAATCATCTGTAGAGTCCACAGTTTAAACGAGTGGGCTGTGGGTTGATCTCATAAGATGTTTGTTGACTTTTCTCCGGCTGAATTTAAAACAACACCTGAAATAAGAGGAAGTTTTTGAAGTTAAAATGCAGCATTCCAGTTCACAGTAAAATGTGGTGTTGTGCACTGTGCAGGAAGTTAGTCATTGTACCGCTGTTGTTGCTCTAGTGATATTATGGTGCAGCTTCAGTTGTGTTACATGCAGTGTCTGAGCAGACGAATGGAGAATGTGTAGCACCATATTGAGCAGGTAGTTTTTATTGAAGTTCTTTGTCAATGCCGTGAGAAACACATTATGAGTCCATCGTCATGGTTTTTATAAAAATCAGAATCCAACTTCATTAAAACAAGAACCAGAAAGTGTAACACAAAGTGTTTCATGAAGTAAGATCATTTCTGAATTGTTAATCACACCTCTAAAAAAGCGTCTTACCAAAAACAAAGGCCATGCAATGAAACAAAGACGACTTAAAAACAACAGTCAGGTATATTAAGAATTAGACAGAAACTTAACACAATTAAAACAGAAAGACTAAGAAAAATAGAGATGACAGAACACAGTCCTGATTTTTATAAAATAAAGAAAATACAAAACAAATTTAGAAGGGGGCACATTTATAACTCAAAAGTATTTCTCTTACATGTTTTTTTAAATGACCAGTCAGATAAAAGGGGTGAAATGGCATAAAACAATATTTACTAACATCCATTCAGTCAGTCAACACAAATAATAAGGTTCACAAAATCAATTAACTTGAAGCCTCTCAGACCAGAAAAAAAGAAACTTACATCAAAATGTTACAAAGAGCACCTCTATATGTACTCTCATGTCATAGTATCAATACCACACTTACAAATTGCCAATATTCAATATATTACATCATGGAAAAAACATGCTCGTATTCTAAACCGTGGCCCCCCCTTGCCCTCTTTTCCAGCCTGTAACATTAAAGTTGAGGCTCGAAGTGATGAGGAGAATGGGCTGGCCTGTGACATGAATGGCATGGAGGAGGAGTGTGCGGAGGACTTGCGCGTGATCGATGCCTCGGGGGTCAAGGTGAACGGCTCACAGCCGAGCCCTGACTCCAAAGCCTTCACCTCGGCCGGCGGTATCCGGCTGCCCAACGGGAAGCTCAAGTGCGATATCTGTGGGATAGTTTGCATTGGCCCCAATGTGTTGATGGTGCACAAGCGAAGCCACACTGGTAAGCTGCCTGTCTTACTTCTTGCCCTTCCTTTGCACCCATTTTCAATGTCAGCTTTAGAGGATGGATGAGGAATAGAAAGTTATCTGCTGTGGCCTCCCTACAATTTTGGACTCTAAACTTTAAATGGCAGAAATCAAGGCCTCAGATAAATATTTTTGGCAGTAACACAAACAGTTTGGCAGGATATAGTGTTGTGTCTTCTTTGCATGCACACAAACGTAAGTGATAGAGTCTTAGTTATGACTTCAGAGCCTGCTCCTATATTTACAGTCACCCTTATGCTCAGTTGTGGTTGTAATGTCGTCCTTGCGTCTGGCTGTATGTAGACCCTCCTGTGGTGCGTGAAATAGACTTTGAGCATATCATTCATTAATGTTCATCTAAAAAAAAGGAATTATCACATGACAAGCAACAGTAACTGATCAAATTATTGTGTGATAAAAAGCAAAGAGGAACTTGTAAAAAAAAAAACATGCTCTCAGTTGAGAACGGGATATCAGCTGCAATTAAATGGAATCTCTATAAAGTGACAATTATCTGGCTATTAAAAGTTCTTCAAGTTTCAAAATTGATATTCTATTGTGATGAAGCCAAACCAGTGGTGGGGAACATTTTTGAAAAAGGCACTTAACTGTCAAGCTTTAGAAACTAATGAAACTCAAAGTGGAAGAAAGGAACACTAGACTAATGTAAATGCAAAAGAAACTACAATAAAAGATATAATGAAGTGCCTCCTATTTAAATAGAAAATATTCTGTGCTGAGTCTTTGCTCCTGAAATGCATTTTTAATGAATTTCCTTTTTTATATATTTTTGCTGCTTCACTGGTGACTCTTATTTTAGGGGGGGCTTTGAAAAAAAAAGCCATATTAAAACGTTCTCAGAGAATGCCACAACACTCAGAGAGGCTGGATATTGGTTTATTCCAGAAGCGCTGATCAGGAAGACTGGCTCTCAACACAAAGTGTTTCCTTCGCTTTATTCAAATGAGGCTGAATTTGCATTGTGATGCGCCGCTCTTATTTTAGAGACGAAGAAGAGGGAAAAAATGAGATTTTCAGATCAAATTGACCTAGGCAATGGTGCATTACGGAACTGGCAGGCTGAGTCTGAAAGGCTCTTGTTCGATCAGAGCCCCAGAAGTCTGTGGGGCAGGGGGAGCATGGAGAGATAGAGTGTCACTCTGCTGTGAAACCCTCCCACAGGCTGCTCGATGGTTCTCTGCCGGGCGACACTCCATCATTCAGCTTGTTCTGGCGCCTGGGATGCTTGTAGAGCAGTGACCCTGCATTCCCACTACAGAAACACGCATTTTCATCAATCCACATGAAAAGACTTTGTGATTTAGCAGGGTAGCAAGAAAACATAGTTAAATTAGGGAGAGGTCTGCAATCAAGATCAAATATAAAAATCAAATACTCTATGATAGGGCAAATAAAAACATATAAAATTGAGTGACAGTTGTTCTCTCTTTATCTGTGTGTTATTTATGCTTCTGATCTGTAATGGGTGTCATTTGTGTTCTTATCTTCAGGAGAACGTCCTTTCCAGTGCAGCCAGTGCGGGGCCTCTTTCACCCAGAAGGGCAACCTGCTACGTCACATCAAGCTGCATTCAGGAGAGAAACCCTTTAAGTGTCACCTGTGCAGCTATGCCTGTCGCAGAAGAGATGCCCTTACCGGACATTTACGCACCCACTCGGGTCAGTATGCAAAAGAAGCTAACCAACACTCAAAACTGCTGCATTCATGGTAAATCCTGTACTGATGGGTGGAAGCCTTTCACAGATGTCCTGTGGTGCACACAGCTACCATATAGGGCTGCTGAAGGGGAAGTTGACAGGGTGTAGATGTGGTGTCACTTTTTTTTTGTGTGTGCAAATGCTTTGCAGAAGCATGTGTTATAACATTCTTGTGTGTAAACAATAAATGTACAAAGCAAACACTGAATAGTTTAATAGAGCTCATGGATAACCTGTACATCCCAGTCTCCACATACAGTATATCCGTTTATATTCACTGCTGTCCCTCAGTTCTTTTCAAGTCCTCTATTATGCTTTTGACAGTTTTGGTCCTTAAACCCATTTATTCCTATTAAAAACTGCTTTTAAGAATAGAAAAATATTGTTACATTTTATATAGAAACTGAGCACTTTCCTAAAACAGCTTGGCACTGTCATTTTAGACACATTTTTATTAAAGCGGAATTAAAATCACATTCCTTTGGGACTATTTTCAGCTGTGGATTAATACACGAGACAATTTGAAGTGTACATCGACATGACTTTGCACTGAACTTCCTAGAGATCACCTGCCAGGCCTTTTCCTCTTTTCTTTGTGTTACCACTCTTTATGCTGAATATTTTGTCTTCTTTTATTTTTTACAATCCAACTGAGAATTTACTAATATTTTTGCCTGAAAATAAGGTACATCTAGCTTTGGCATTTTAATCTAGTGCAAAAATTCTGCACGAACCCTCTTTTATTCCATCAATTTACAGAAAAGCGTGTAAATAGGGCTGCGCTGTTGCCTCACAGCTTGGAGGTTCCTGGTTCGAATCCCTGTCTCAGAGCCTCTCTGTGTAGAGTTTGCATGTGCTCCCTTTGCACACGTGGGCTCTCTCCTGGTACTCTGGCTTCCTCCCACAGTTCAAAGACCTGCTCTTTAGGTTAATTGGTTACTCTAAAATTGGTAGGTGTGAATGTGAGTGTGACTGATTGTCTGTCTCTATATGTCTGACCTGTGTTTGACTGGCGATCAGCCTCTCGCCCAATGACAGCTGGGATTGGCTCCAGCCCCCCGTGACCCCGAACGAAAAAAGAAGTATAGAAAATGGATGGAGTTTGTAAATATTGCTTTCAGAACAGCATTATCGTTTTTATATAACTAATTTATAATATATTATTGTACGACTTGTTTAATGACATCTTCACTTTTTTTTGTTTTTTGTTTTTTTGCAGTTGGAAAACCTCACAAGTGTGCTTATTGTGGGCGGAGTTACAAACAGCGCAGCTCTCTCGAGGAGCACAAGGAGCGGTGTCACAATTACCTCCAGTGCATGGGGCTTCAGAACAGCATCTACACAGGTTGGTGCCTTACAAACACACACATCTGATGACCTATTTAACCTACATGCAGGACTCGCTATGTATGAAACAGCAGTACATGCTGATTATGTCGCTATTACCTAATCGCTCTAAAACAGTCAGGTTGAAATATCGTAAAGTCCATTTGAATCAAGGTTCATGCAGACGTTCTTAAGCTATTCAAATGACTGAACTAGTTCATTAGATTTAATCATGTTGACAGTATTCATGTTTGCATCAGCCCCTAAAGGCTGCATTATAAACCAATGAACACAGAATTCTTGAGATACTTAATGTACTGGTTGCTGAATATCTCCTTAAAGGAGACAAAAATACATCTATACTGTATCTGTGATGAGCATGAATGAATATTACATTTTTAGACCGAGTGCTACAGAATCATCCCCTCTGTGCTCAGTGACAAAAAAATCAAGAAGAGACATAGAACATATTACCATTCTGTGTTTTTCGTCACTTTAAAGAGGAAAAACTCAAATTACTTTGACTCTTAAATCTACTTTTTTCTCTTGCTTTCCAGTAGTTAAGGAAGAAAGCAACCAGAATGAGCAGAGGGAAGACTTAAACCAGACGGGATCTGACAGAGCCCTGGTGCTAGACAGACTAGCTAATAATGTAGCTAAACGTAAGAGCACTATGCCACAGAAGTTTGTGGGTAAGGGCTGAAATCTGTTTTTTATGTAAATATAATGTTGATACTATTGCTGGAATTTTTTTTAAATCTGCTGCACCTATGAACATTGCATAGGTGATGCAGCAATATGTAATGTATTTTGTATAATTACTGTTGCATTTTCCTTTGCCAGCCTGGCTCGGCAGAATGCATGCAATGTAATAACAAAAGAAGATATTTTGCTGATCAGCATGATGAGGAATTGTGCCTTAAATTGTTTTACTATTGTTAAAAAGACATCGTTTTAATATTTGTGTCCCTCCCTGTTTAATTGTACATTCAGATTATAATAATATACATAACAAAGCAGAGAGAATGGGGAATGTAAGAGGCTGAGGGAAATACCAGCTTCATACTAGGAATACTAATAGGAGACCGTGTGACGAGGAAAACCACTGAGCCATTTTCAAACTCAGCAAGAGAGTCAGCAAAGTATTAAGATGATGAAAGCACTGAATGTATGTGAAAGTTTAAGTGTGCTAGTAATGTATAATCTATACATTGCTCCTCTGTCTCTGTCTCAGGTGACAAACGGCTGTCAGACCTTTCCTATGTCGGAGGAGCAGGTGAGCTGATTCAGCCCCATGTCATTGACCAGGCCATCAACAGCGCCATCAGCTACCTTGGAGCTGAGTCGCTCCGTCCACTGGTCCAGACCTCCCCGGCCTCCTGTTCTGATGTTGGTCTAGGCTCCATGTTCCCCCTCCACAAGCCTGCATCCGAGGGCCATGCAGGAACAGGCCTGTCTGCTAAAGACAGCGCAGCAGAAAACCTGCTGCTGCTCTCCAACTCCAAGTCTGCCTCCATCGAGAAGGACGGTTCCCCCAGCCACAGTGGCCAGGACTCCACAGACACGGAAAGCAACAATGAAGATCGCCCAGGCGGAGCATCCTCCGGCCTCATCTACCTGACCAACCACATCACCTCGAGGAATGGTGTACTCCCTCTGGTGAAGGAGGAGCAGCAGAGGCAGTATGATGCTATCCGTGCCAGCATGGAGATGGCCTCTGAGAGTTGCAAGGTACTAGCTGCAGACGGTGAGCAGGTGAGGGCGTACAGGTGTGAACACTGTCGTGTTCTCTTTCTTGACCATGTCATGTACACCATTCATATGGGCTGCCATGGCTTCAGAGACCCCTTTGAGTGCAATCTCTGTGGTCACCAGAGCCAGGACCGATATGAGTTTTCATCTCACATGACGCGTGGGGAGCATCGCTGAGTACTGTCCATTAGAGAACACACAGCTGTACATAAGCAAAACATGACACACACTCACTCATAGACATGCACCTGAAATAAAGCATAGACATTCAAAATTTGAAAAATACACTGTTGTTGTCTGAAAGTTGTTTTTTATTTTAGGCATGCAAGTTAGTTAAGCACAGAGTAATGCATACAGATATTAGAAATGTATATTTTTTTCTAATTTTAAATCAGATGAAAGGAAGACTTGTTTAGACGAATTCTGTCTATTTGCAAAAAATAAAATCATTACAATGTTCATTGAAGACAACGCAGCAGATAAATCTCTGCAACATCCCACATAACTGATGCAGAATGTATAAAATGTATAAATGTGTCTTTCCTTTTGAAAACAGACAGCAACTCTTTTCTAGTTATAAAATATTTCCACATTACATCACAAATCTGTTTTGAAGTGGTGGATAAAATGTCAGCAAGGATTGTTTTCAGTGCAAGAAAACAAGTGTTATTGTCAGTATTATATACAATCATTAAAAATTTAACAATCAATGTACATAACCCTTCATTTCCAGTCAAAGTGTCAACCTGTACTTGTATTACTGGCAACCTTCATATTATTTATATCATATTTACACACACCTGTCTGTTTTTGTATTTATTAAAGTGATTGATGTTTGTTGATAGTGTAGTTAATAAAAGCTGCATCTCTTTCTGTCCAATTGTACTAAATGTATTTGAGGTGAAAACATGACTGCTACCAGAAGCTTCATTTTATTTCTGAAAAAAATGTTATCCTGGCCTTTTGTTTTATACCTAATAACTACCAATTCTTTCACTCACATAATGACAAAGAACTATGTGAGGTTTGAAGGAGCTTGATGTTTGCAAAATATCAATAAAGTGTATTTTATATATGCATAAAGTGTGGGAAGTGTTTTAAGCTTTGGTGAATTTAATTAAAAGCTGAAATTGTTTCATTACAGATACTTACTGCTTTTAGATTGTGGCTACACAGGATCATATTCCCATACTCAGATGGATATTTATTTGGTGATTTTTTTTTTTTTCCTTTTCAACAGTAGTTTTTTTTTACTGGACTATTCAAACAATTTGTCCAAGAATATGTCCACATGGAACTGTCAGAAGTCTGCTGTGTATAAGGGCAGGGCTCAGAAAAACAAGACTTCTGGAATAAAGCAGTTTTACTCAATAACTTCGCCTTCTTATATAAACAAGGAGATGTGATTGCGCACTCTTAGACAATCCAGGATAATTGAGATTGGATGTCATTCAAGATACTGCTCACCTCAGCTGTCAAGAAAGAGCCAAGAAAGAGTGAATGACTGGCATCTCAGTACACAATAGAAAAACAATAAACAGGTTTAAAGAAAAGTTACAGTTAGAAGTGAATAAATTAACGTTTCTCCTCAATTTCAATGTAGGGCTGTAGAGAACACAATTGTAATTCCATCAAATGTTAATATTATCTTCAGAGTTTTTTTTCTTAGTATTGAAGTATAATTTCCAAATATAAAATATATTTTGCTTATTTAAAAAGCATGCCAACACTATTGTAAAATGGACAAACACATAAGAGTGGCATTTGACTGCACAGAGACCTTGGTGTTAAAATTGAGTTATCAAGGGAGAACTGGTAGCATAGACAGCACTAGACTGAATCTGAGCCTCCATGGACATACGCACACCAGCACACTCAGATGTGTTCCGTGTTCAGGACCTGCCGAGTCCCCCTGGTCCTCTAAAGGAGCAACAGCAGCAAAGAGCTGGGACAGGGAGGATGGGGCACTGAAGCAGAAGGCAGGGGCCGGGGCTCTGAGGGCCAAGCCTGTCTGCAGAGGCTCAGCCGAGGCCTGCAGTAGAGTCAGTGGTGTTGGGCTGCGACAGCCTCATCCAGATGGCCTCTGTGTGAATTAGCAGAAACGGGAAGCAGCTGTGGCCAGCGTTGAGCCCCCCACGCTTGAATGGGACCCAACAGGGGAGGGAGGGCATTTGCATGAGAGGGAAAATCTGGCCAACCAACTATGGCCCTGCCAGAATCCCAAATCTCACTTCCCCTTTCAGCCAGCTGACTGAAATACTTCAGACTTAAACACTTCCAAATGTGTTGTTAACAGAAACCAACAAAATGTTAGTGCTTGTTCTCACTTAACACAACTGTGTCCCATTAATACATGGCCATAATAAAAAACATTAACTGAAAACTTTGTGAGTCTCATCATTTTTTAAAGAATTGTTTATGAACACTCAACTTTTCTTTACATTACTGGATGTAATATATTTGGGAATGCAAATCAATGTAAGACTGGGACAAAATGGGATTATCTGTATATTTTAATTTGCCCGCCTGATAAAAGTTCTTTACCTAGTAGTTAAAATAAGCAAAATATTCTTACTAAATAAATATACAACTTTTTTAAATACTTGACTTTCATAAGTACTTCTATCTTCTACTCTCATTTCAGCAATTCACATTAAATACATTTGATTAATTTCTGTAAGACTTTAGATCACACCTGCTGCCCATGACCTATGAAGGGTGACAATGTACACAAATCATTGTCTGCAAAAGGCCTTTTATTAAAGATTTTATTGGAGAGACAGGACAGGGGATAGAGTCAATAATTTGGGAGAGAAAGAGTGGGGAATGACGTGCAGGAAAGGAGTCACAGTTCAGTTTTGGCTTCTGTACATGGGGCGCACGCACTCACCACTAGGCTCTCAGCGTCCCTCCAAAGGGCCTGTTGAACAGTTTCAGATCTTTTAAGCAGTTCCACCAAAGAACCATGTCAGGAACTTTTCAAATGTGTCAAAGTAAAAAAAAAATTGAGGCAATTTTATCACATTTTTTAACAAGAACAGAAAGGGAAGGGACATTGTGTAGCAAAAATAAGTTGAATTCTTACTTCTTCATTCTTAACTCATTAATCACTCCCCAACACCTCACATTTGTCTTGGAATCAACTTGGAACAGCAGTAAACAACAGTGAAATATTACTTTCACACTGATGCATCGATATTAACAGCTTCTGTTAAATATAATCATATGACACACAAGAGCTAGTTTCAGAAAAAGGAGTATTTCTTCCTTTAATACTATTCTTATCATCAATAAATCAGTAACGACTTGTTGGTTAACACCAAACGTCACTTGTGGTTACAGCAATTGTGATTTCAAACTACTGAGAGCACTTGCTTAGTGGCTTAATTTATGATGTGCTGGGGAATACATCTTAACCTTTACTTAATTGAACTAGAGAAACTTTATTTTGTTAAAGAATATTTCTACAGTGATGCAGGGGTACTCTGACTTAAGTGATGATTCTGAATTCTCCCTTCACCACTGTATTTACCTGATGTTTTAAAAAAAACACATTCAATACAGGCAATATAAAAAAAAAATTGAAGTCAATTGACAGTATTCCAAATTTGAATCAAACAGGCAGTACAATATCAATACAATTAGCTTGTTTTGATAAACATAAACTATGCAATGTGCATGTTTGTGATGAGACAACTCCAGATGTGACCACTGCTGCCCAGCCACAGTCAAATTGTGTGACAAGCTTACACCATATGGCACCATTTTCAGTCCATACTCTATGGATCCCGCAAGCACCAGAGGAATTCTGTGCATCTGTTCTGGTTCAGCTGTGAGGAGTCCCCGTGTTTGGAGACGCCCGAGGGGGTGTTGTGTGACTACTTCCACAACTGGCTAATTCAACAAAGTTTCAATACAGTGGCCAACCACACACTTCTGAAATATTTATCAGGGACTTGACAAAAAGATGAAAAATAAATGAGTCGTTTTTTTCATGGTCTTCCAGATTTTGAAAGATTGTTTCATTAAATTTACATGAGAATTTCAATTCATGTGTGCACAATCTATAATGGTCCTCTTCAATGGGACAGTGTGTATGAGCAGCGAGGCATTCAGCTCAAAAAACACCATCAAAGTTTAGTCTGTTGACCACAACAGAACCACTACTTAAAAGTGAATGAACTAAGTTTTCCCTTTATATGGGAAAGTAAAAGTCAGTCAAATAAATCAACAATAGTTATCTGTATTATCATTATTTGTCCTTTCATTGCCATTATAATTGCTAATGTTAATATTAGAATGCTGACTCTATTACCACACTTTGTTGTTACTGCTAATACTACACATACTCTTACAATTATTACCTGCATTGTTGCTTTTTAATCTCTATCCATCTCTTCTTTCTGCACCTCCATCCCACCTCCCAAGCTAAACAGATGTCTGTTCAACATGAGTCTGCGTTTTTCATGCCACTGTTACTTTTCTAAATGTTGCCTACAAGTGTTGTGCTTGTGGCTGATGATTGTTTGGTCTGTACATAATATAATAAAGAGTATGTTCTGGACCTGCTCTCTTTCTGAAGTGTCTTGTCTACAAATAAAAATTAATTGATGTTCATAAACTAAGTTGTCAAATAGTTATACAAACATGTACACAAACATCAGATTCATGTCTTAAATTATTATCGAGCTGATGTCAGGTGTCTAATAAAAGGGAGATGTTGCTTTATTACAGGTTAGACTGTGGAGTCTGCTGCTTTCTTAATCCCCGAAGGTGGCAAAAGTAAGGCTTGCATGGTTGTTGTTTTGTTTTTTAAGCCCTGCAAGCTTTGGGGCCTGGAATACTCTTAACGGCACATCTTCTGTAGATATGAGTAGCACGTCCAGCTTCAGGAACATTTCAGAACGAAACAAAAAAATGTTACAGCAAAGAGCAAAAATGCAAAAAATAATGACACTGTCCCCCGAGGACTAGATAAAACATGAGAGTAAAGGGAGGCTAAAAGAAATCTGTTTTTTATTGCATATTTTTATTTAAGGAGGAAATAAAAAACATTTGGATTGCAATTAATTTAAAAAAACTAAAGTAAAGGGAATTACACGTTTTGATCAACTGTATATGTTCTAGGTGAGAAAAAACACAACATGAAAGTAACGCTAAAAATACTGCTAGATGCTCTTCAGGACGTTAGCAAAAAAGAAGCTCATTGGAATCAAGGAATACAAACACAGATCAGTGCTTTGTCTGGAAGACAGGTCACGTTCACGTCATGCTGCTTAATTCTTACAGAAACCAAACAGTAAGATGAACATTTTAACAGTCATGGCAAAAACAAGTTACTCAGAATAATTACTAAGAATAATTCAAACTTTAGGACACAGTTCGAACCGCAGAACAGAATTCTTGAGTCTCTCAGTACATAGAGAACTGTAAATAAAAATATACTGTAAATAAAAATACAATTAAATGGCTGCATATTTCGAAACTGAAAATAACATTAACACAACATTCACTTATCTTATCGGGTATCTTTACATTTGTGTCTTGTGTAAGAAAGGGCTCATGTTAATGGATTGCAAAAAACCCGGCTAGCTGTATAGAGGTCAAATAATTAATTTAAATGACATGCTTGGCACACAAGGGATGGATGAAAAAAGGTAACAGCTAGACATAACTCAATTTTTCTTAGATTTTTGACTGTCACAAATGTTAGCTCATTCTTTAAGGCAATAGTGTTACGTGCTCCTGCTGTTTTATTCACCCGCTCTATCTGCTCTGTAGGCAGCAAAGAACTTAATCTGAATCTCAACTCAGTTCAGGATGCCATAACATAACTTGTGGTGGCAAAAGATATTAAGGATGAGAGTCAAATCTAACGTCCACATCCAAAAGTCTTATTCCACTCTTCGTACAGCTCTAAGTCCTTTGATGAGACACTGGGTCGTACTGTCTTCAGGGCTTCTTGGAAGTCACTGTAGAGAATTGGTCGCACCTCATCTGCAGTTATAGTGGCGATGTCACTGAGCTGGATGCTGCGGATTGGCCCCAGTGCTGCTTCTTTACACAGCTGGGTCATATCAGCTCCAGAGAAGCCTTCTGTAGCTGTTACCACGCTCTCCAGCTCTGACTCTATGAGCTGGTTCTTCTCTTGAGCCATGAGGTTTGTTACTATCTGCCATCGGGCGGTGGCTTCAGGCAGCGGGATGTATAACCTCTTTGCCAGGCGTCGCCGCGCGGCCTCATCTATCTCTTGAGGCCGGTTGGTGGCACCAACTACCAGTATACGGTCCTCAGCGGCTGTTGCTGCCCCATCCAGCTGTACCAGGAACTCTGTTTTTATTCTTCGAGATGAGTCGTGCTCCCCGTCTGTCCGCTGGGACAACAGTGAGTCAATTTCATCAATGAAAATCACAGCAGGCTGGTGGCATCGGGCAATGGCGAACAGGGCTCTCACCATTTTTTCTCCTTCCCCAACCCACTTGGATGTGAGCGATGAAGCACTGATGCTAAAAAAGGTGGCACCTGACTGGCAAGCTATGCATTTTCCTATCAAGGTTTTTCCAGTACCTGGGGGTCCAAACAGCAGGATGCCTTTAGGTGGACCACGGAGGCCAGTAAAAATGTCAGGTCGCAGCATGGGCCAAACCACAATCTCCTTTATGGTGGTCTTGGCGAACTCTAGGCCTGCTATGTCATCCCAAGCAACAGGAGGTCCGTGGTCCATGATCTCACTCATTATCAGCTCAACTATCTTTGGCTCGAAGTTTTTCAGTCGCTCATCCACGATCGGAGGTTCCCCATTGGAATCACGGCTCAGCCCACCTTCTTCTTCCTCTTGTCGTGGCATAGGTGATACAAATTTGGAAAATGCACCTCGAGGTCTGTTAGCTCCCAGAGATTTCTTAACAGTTGCCGACATGCCAGTGGCCTGTCCTCTCTGGGACTGGTGTGAATGCTTTTTATGTTGATCAACAACGAACTGCTCACGAGCGGTTTTGAAATTGCTTCCGCCTCGCAGGTCAGTGCTTGCTTGTCCGTGTTGCCCCCTGCCACCATCCCCTCCATCTGGGTTGTAAAAATTCTTGCGCTTAGTAGGGTTGGAGTTGGAGAAGAAAGAGGCTTGATAATTTTGTGTGCCATTTGCAGGGCCTGGGTTGCCCTGTGGAGCAACTGAAGACGAATGACTAAACACTGACTGTGGTCTAGCCGGAGGTCGGGAGAATGAATTTGATGCACCTGAGATGCACTCAGAGCCTCTCTGTCTATCTGACATAAAATTAGTAGCAGGATTACTGGCAGTATTAAAGTCTATTTTTTTAGGCTGTGGTGGTGCTGTAGTTTTAAATAACACAGTCTCTGACCTGGCTCCAGTTAAGGGAGCAGACAGGAGGTTTCCTTTGCTCTCTGGCCCAACACATATGTTTACATCTCCTGGTGCCACCAGGAAGCCTCCACCCCCTTTCACTGACTCAATCATCTTCTGCACACTTGGTAGCTCCATCACATTCTCCACAGTAAGAGACGACACCCATTTGTCACTGTAATTCCTCTGACTGCGGGCCAGATGCAGTGCGCTCTCTGCATAGTTGTTAAGCCCTTTGCGGGGGTCATCTGAGTCCAGCACTGCAGCATAGCGCTCCGAGTAGGTCCTGAGCAGGCTGGCCATGCCGGCCTGAGAGAGCTGGGAGCTTGCCCATGCATACTGAATGGAGAGGATATGGGCCCGGTAGGCATCGGCCGTCTGTTCAGGTGTACAGTTGCCAGATGAAATGTCAAAGGACCTCCTCTGCCATTCGTCCAGGTGTGCACCACTCATGCCTGGCCTGCTCCAGTCTGGTGAGGGAGAGGGGGCAAATGTTATTAAAAATACATGACCTCAGGAAAGGCAAAGGCACACATCATCCCTGACCCATACACAGAAAAAGTTCAATTTCCTTACATTGCAGTCTTTGAAACGCATTTAGAAAGCCAACGTTTTAGCTTAGCACGTTCATAAAGTTCAGGGATTCACAAGAACAGTCCTTAAAATAGCATGGATAATATTGAATATTGGTTAAGGAGTAACCTGAGGCTGCGGGCCCCTGTAATTTTGTCAATAGTATTGGTCAAGCTCAAATAACGCTGGACCACACTCACTGGCTTTGCATCTCAGTTGCATCTCTTTGTTGAGACAATACTCTTTGAAACACCTTCATTTTAAAAGGGTTGTTTGTGTCAGTGCCTTAGCTAAGATAAATCTAACCATGAATGGTAATTTGTTGCCTTGGAAAATCTTAAATAACTTTAAACACGGTTGTTTACCAACCATAAAGATACCTTTATGTGAAACTATTCTGCCCTACAAAGGCAAAAGACCTTAACTCACCAGAGTGTAGAACTGAGAAAAATGACTTTAAAGTCTTTTTGTTGTCCAGCCAAATGAGTTGCAGGTAGAATATTGGAAATGTGGCAATTCTTTGTCTTTTTAATTAGGTTATTTATCTACATACAAATCTTGAGCTCAAACTTGACCTTTGACCCTTATTTGGAAGTTAAGTTGCTCTGCCTTTGCATTGCCTGTACATTAATAAGGGGTAATGTCAAGGCATAAGGCATTAACTTCCATTTGATAGCTCACTTGGTTGCTGATCACTATATAAAATCAGTATATGATAATCATGATAACATAAACATGAAATCTAGTGATCTTGGCACAATTAAGCTTAATACAATATGAATACAAGCATAATATAATGTAAATGAGGAAGAATGAATGTGTAATTGAAGGTCACAAAGGAACTATTTTATAACCCCATTGTTGTATTGAATTAAATTTGTCTTTTGCCTTTGTAAGGCAGTATTGCAGCGTCACTGTTATATGACTGACAATTATAACTCAATAGATATGTAGATCCTGTACTACAAAGTTGTATGGCAACGCTGCTGTAGTGCCCTACAACCAAAGCCTTGTTGTTTAGGTTCAGAATGGCAAAGGCTGAGAGAGATGATAAACAGTCCATGGAAATTCTAGTATCCTATGTAAATACTTTTACTTTAAAATACCCACACAACAGGAGAGTCATCACTTACTATACGTGCTATCTTCTGACGATATTATGACAAATAATACACAAGTTCATAACGTTTTCGGAAACTTAGTTAGAGCTCCTTGACTTTAACTCGTCGTCAGATTGTTCCCGCCACTTGTTTCTTCTGCACAAGCACGACTTCCTGTTACGTCCCAATTCGTTTTACAAGACCCTACATTTGTCTTTTGCATAGGTCTTTTGATGTCTCCTTCACCAGATGATGAAACTCAACTAAAATAGTCTAAACTGTATCTTTTATCTGATGGTAAGTGCACAATCTCAGATGAAAATCCGAGAACTGTAATACGCTTACCTACAACAAATCACTAATTTAAAAATATGGGAACGCAGCCCTTAACTTGGCACAAACAAGTGAGTGCTCCATTTATCCCCCAGTGTTGCAGAGAAAGCGGTCACTATCATTCAATTCATATTACGCTGCGCTACCGATTTCAACCTAACATGATTCGTCTGAAGAATATATGATGCCCTTCACCTCGAACGAGAAACTTTTTCTTGAATTGAAATTTTGTATCCGGATATTATTCATCAACAGGGTCCTGGCCATAGATCCTGACTAACAATTTGTTATGAGGTCTTGCGCGCCACCCTGTGGCCTCAACACGCAATACAAATATAACGTAAAAGTAGAACGTCGCTTTATTGTGTTGCATTCTGGGAAATTGAGTACCGATAGTATTGAAATGCACTCATTCACTGGATTCCAACGTAAACTTAACTTAAGAATTAGATATATATCAATAACTTTAATTTGAAGTTATGCTCATTAACTTTAATGTTAAAAGAAACCTCGTAAAAACGAATAATTCGCTGTATTAGTGCACGCATGGACTACAATAACCACAACCTTTGAGCTTTTGTTTATGCTGTCGACAGTGGATGACAGCGACTGCAAATCTTCAGAAAAGCATACGCCAGCCGGTGGGCTTACAATGTGCTTTTATGCATTGGGTGTAGAGCTAACTATTTAGCGTTTTAATTTCGTGTTATTTGACAGGAGTATTTGTGTCTGAGGAGGGACATTGGGAAAGTGATTTTGGTTATAAGTATTCACAGTCGACGCAGACCGTTAGCTATCGCTAAACCGGAGACGGGATGTAAATTAATCCAGACGGGACCAGCCCCTGGAGCCGGTAGCAGTCAGTCACACCCTTGTCTGGGATTTCTGAAGGACCTCTGTCTTCGGAATAACATGAAAACGCATGCTATGGTGTTTCATGTGAATTAAAATTCGTTTAAGATTTCTGTTTTGGAGCTTCAGATTGAGACTGTGATTTAGCTAACTGAAGAGTATGACTGACTCATCATCATGGCTGGGACAGAGATAGCCCTGAACAACCCTGCAGTGTCGACTAGATAGCCTTATAATTTGCCAGAAAGCTTAGTCATTTACACACCCGATAGTTTTTATTGTACTTCACCTCGTCCTTGACGTGGCATTATGAATACCCCGATGTACACATTTGTCACGCGTGACGACAACAGTTCTGTTTATGCAGAAGTTTCCAAAATCCTCCTCGCAACTGGACACTGGAAGAGGCTTAAAAAAGACAATCCGAGATTCAACCTCATGCTTGGTGAACGGAACAGGCTACCCTTTGGACGTCTGGGTAAATAACTTTGTCTAGTTTGTCATATGATGTGGACTGCAGACAGAGAAGTCTGCTTTTGTCTGCTCTGTCTGAAGTACATACACTAAAGTCGAGACTGCTGCCTTCTGCATGGCTGTTTGTTCCAGCATCCTGTGAAATGATTTTCTCTGTCATAGAAAAGGGTAGTCAATGCTCTCTCAATGTGCACATTTTGGTATTGTAATTAATTCAACATTTCCCTGCTTGGGCTTAACAGGTCATGAACCAGGACTGGTGCAGCTGGTGAATTACTACAGAGGAGCAGACAAGCTTTGCAGGAAGGCATCCTTGGTCAAGTGTGTAATTCTTTTATAATACTGTGTACCTTTTCTTTGGCTGTCATTCATGTTACTAATGCACTTTTCTGGAAGTGAATTATTCAAAAGGGTTTACATTAGCTGACCATTTCCATTCTTTATCATTAGGCTTATAAAGACCAGCCCAGAGCTGTCCGACTCTCAGAACTGGTTCCCAGAATCCTTCATCATTTATCCCACTAACCTCAAGACTCCTGTGGCTCCAGCGACCAATGGAATTAGCCATTTAAAGAGCAACCCCAAGACAGATGAACGGGAAATTTTTTTGGCCTCTTATCTCAATAAAAAAGAAAGTGGGGAAGGCACAGTATGGATAGCCAAGTCCTCTGCTGGAGCTAAAGGTAAAATGTGTTATCTTTTCATTTATTGAAATCTGTGATAAAGTTAATCTTAGTCGAAAATGTACCTTTAACTTTTCTTAAATTAAATGGAGCTACTTCAGCTGTTTTCAAGGCAATCATTTCATTTAGCAGAGTTAAACTCAATTTTTTTTATTATGATCAACTGCTTATATTGTTCACAACTTAATAGTGGGGAGGTGGTTGATGGCATCGTTGGCTGCTTAGAATATTTGTTGTCACTGCATCAGGTGCTGGCATTTTGATATCCCATGATGCTAATCAGCTGCTGGAGCACATAGATAATCAGGGACAGGTTCATGTCATTCAGAAGTACCTGGAGAAACCTCTGCTTCTGGAACCAGGACATCGAAAGTTTGACATAAGGTAAGTCTTTTCAGTTTAACACAAACCCAAAGAGAATGTGATTATTTCTCTGAACACTCTTAAGACTCTAATGGGTAATATTATATTATTGACAGGAGCTGGGTGCTAGTGGACCATCAATACAACATTTACTTGTACCGGGAAGGTGTGCTGCGTACTTCCTCGGATCCCTACAACAGCTCTGACCTACAGGACATGACCAGCCACTTGACCAATCACTGCATCCAGAAGGAGCACTCCCATAATTACGGACGATATGAAGAGGGGAATGAGATGTTCTTCGATGAATTCAGGCTGTACCTGCTGAACACTCACAATGTCACCCTGGAGACCACAATATTACCTCAGATCAAACAGATCATAAAGTAGGTCCTTTTTGATTTTGCAGCGTTTTGCCATTATACACTGCCACCGTGCAGACAAGGCATACCAGGGGGCGTATATATCCCACCCTGAACTGGGCGGGATATTTACTTTGACTGTAAAGGGGCTAAAATGTTGCATTTTTGTGTGGTCAGTGACAGTGAAAAATGGTGGGCGAATTGTCTGGTCAAACCTGTTCTATGTGATAGTGTAGGTAAATAACTCAGTCTTGTTCATGTCACTTTAAGCTCAATAACTATTACTATAGATAAATGGAAACTTTGTTGTTGTTTTAGGCATATACTAATGCTACTGATTTCAGCTTTAAAATAATCCGATCTTTGCTGATGCAGAGCATTAAACCATATCTTTATGGAACTTTTAAAGGATAGTTGCCTGAACACAAAAAACACAGTATTCATATTAACACATTTTATAGTGAGGTTGAAATTTGCTTCACATTTTAATTGACCAAAATAGATAAATTCAAAATGACTTTGTTGATCACACATATTCTGGCCGAAAATGGCAATTGACCTGCATGGCCCAAACTATTTCATTAGAACAAATTTGCTGCAAAAGACCAAGCGAATGCATTAATGCAACGTGCTGCAAATGAAAAAAAAACTTGCTGCAACAGCTGAAACAATTGCATTAACATCAATTGGCTTTAAATAAATAAACAATGCAACGTCAAAAACACACAACTCGAGAACTTATCTGCAAATGAAGTATGTTTCATATTCTGTCATTTCAACGTACGTGTTTGGAACGTGACATAAAGTTGTTTTTGTGTTTGTTATGAACAGCTTAGGTTATAAAACAATGTTTGGCTGTCTGGTTTCACAGGAACTGCCTGACGTGTATTGAGCCGACTATCAGCACCAAGCACCTGTCCTACCAGAGTTTCCAGCTCTTTGGATTTGATTTCATGGTGGACCAGAGCTTCAAAGTGTGGCTCATTGAGATCAATGGGGCTCCAGCCTGTGCACAGTAAGTAACATTCGGCAGATCATTCATGTTAAAATGTTACTTTCTTAGCATCTTCTAGACCTTATTTAATCTTATTAAGTCAGTAATGCAGGTTTAATGGTTGGCTCCTGTATTTTCCCTCTCTCCAGGAAACTATATCCAGAGCTATGTCAAGGTGTCGTCGATGTTGCTATTTCCAGTCTCTTCACTCTCAACAGTGGCTGCGACTCCTCATCTGCTTCCTCTTCACCATATTCCTCCTCCCCATCCTCCATGTTCACCACCAACTCCTGCTCTTCTCCCAAACTGAGAGGGCCTCTTCATGTGGGTCCTTTCACACGACTGTAAGCGCGCACATTTCCCGCTCATCTTGGTATTAGCAGCTTCTTCCACTTTCTGTCTCACTCGTAAACTCTGAGAAGTAGCACATGCCAGCCAGCCAAGCCTTTATTTGTACCCGTCTCTGTAAGGCATGGAGGGGTCTTCTTTCTTTCACTGAACTGCAGATATTATGTATATTATGATTGTGAGGATGGTTATGCATCAACAAGAAAGTTTATTGGGAGTTTCTCAAGAGGACAGATGCCCTACCATCTCAGTTTCACCACTGGGTTCTCCACACCTCAGTGGAGGTCTAAAGGATGCAGAGACACTCCAAATGAGACTGTAGTGCCTTACATTTCCAGCCACGCTCACTTAAAAAGGACTGCCGATTAGCAAACTCTTTTTTTGTGACTTTACCTACTATAAGCCTTTGCACTGTTGCTAAAAAAAAGCCAATGCTGTTATGGTCAACAAGAATTGGGATACAAAAAAGGTTGTTGATATTTGAGATCTAGGTAGGTTTGGGTAATTATTCATGCTTTTTTTTCATAAGACACTTTTTGATCTTTTTTTCTTTTTTTAATCCATCCATCTGCACCCATTAATTTCAGAGAGGAAAGCCAACAGTGATCAGGAAGCTACAGAATGTGTCTGAAGAGATAAACATTCAAGATGTCAAGTCTGGCCTTGAAATCAACATTACTCTTAGCTAGAACTTATGGAAACAACAAAGAGGGCAGCTGGGTAGCATACATAAACAGAAGACCGTCCGTCATGTGGTAAACTCAGGTTTAAGTCTGTCCCAACAAATTCTGCTGGATCGTTTTGGCTTCTGACATCTGTACCGCAAGAAGAAAAGAGATCTCTAACAAAGGGATTAAGAAGTAAAACATTGGCTTACATGATTCCTTTCTTAAAGGTAGAGTCAGTAGCATTGTTCATTGCAGCTTGTAAACCCAACATTCAAACTGGGCCCCTCTTCCTGGGCTCATCGCCCCCAGAAGTGCACACTCACTGCAGGATGTAGTGTCTACTGCTTGTATCTACACTGCAAGCTAGCACAAGCTAACCACCAGTGTTGGCACCTGCCTGTCCAACAGTAAAAGCAGGCCAACTCCCTATCCACGGGTGAAAGCCAACCAAAGGTTCACCCTCGTTTTTGAACGTGCTTTATCTGATTGGCATTAATCTTCACTATGATTATCAGTGTTTCCCCTAGGTTTACAGCTTTTGGGGGGGGCAGACGGACACCGACACAAACACTTAAAGGAATCTTGGTGTTCATGCGTTTCTTTTAATGACAGCTGTCCTGTTCTATCGGAAAGGTATCCTTAAATTATTTCAGTTGGGATCTGGCGCTATATAGAAAATCAAATTAAATAAAATTAACTTGGGGCGCAGTGGTTAGTGTATGGAGGCTGTAGTCCTCCAAGCGGGCGGCCTGGGTTCAAATCTGACCTGTGGCTCCTTTCCTGCACGCCATTCCCCACTCTCTTTCCCTGATTTCTGACTCTATCCACTATCCTATCTCTACAATAAAGGCACAAAAATAAAAAAAAATAAAACCCATATATATATATATATATATAATGGTATAAATCAAATATACCCTCGACTTCGTGAAGTCAAACTCCCCCTGAGTTTGCTGTTCTCAGCTCTGCGTTCACAATGAGGGGACGACACCTCCTTCGGCTTTTTAAGGTTTCACTCAGAGGCTCAAACATGTTTCATATTGTTTTCCCCCCGAGTGAACTCCTCCCTCTCCAACTGTTAATCCTGCCACCACGAGGGCGAAGAGAGACGGCGATGTATCTCAGCAAGGAGACGCTAACCTGCTAACTGTAAAGATTCATAGCGCCCCCCTAATATAATGGTAGGGGAAACACTGATTATATTTTCTCTTCTTTGCTACTACATCTGCGTCCACCATATTCACCAGTTGGAATCACGTACAATCGCTGAATTGTATCCACTCCTAAGCTCACCTGCGCGCTGTCATTGGCTGGAGGAAACACATCCACTCACCACCCAGAAACCAAAACAAAACTAATCATGAAAATCCAGGCAGAGGACAGGGTCTCTGCAGACACAGTCACCACCACACATGTATGGAGGCCCAGAAGTGACAAATCAGCAGCATTACTATTTTATAAGTCTATATTTTGTTCTTTTAGGAAAAAGCTACTGACTCTATCTTTAATACATTCTTTTACAAACGGTCCACTTATGGACAATTTGACATTTTTGTTTACTTTGGAAGCATGTTTGTTTGAAAGCATGGAGTAGTATGCATCCTCATATAAAAGCCCCACAGCACCTTTTGCCTTAGTTAGTGAAGAGCTTCCCTGATGTCTGTTTTGTAAAGATGGATTACGATCCAGGCCGACATTTTAAAGTGTTCCTAACGAGTGTGCCGATTATGTTACTAAACTATTCAAATGAAATGAGACTGTACAAAGCAGTTAGTGATATAAAGACCCCATGAAATGAAACTGAGTGAAAACACATTTTTATAAGATTAAAGAGCCCAAATACACAAACAACATTCAACCTAACTCATACTTCTAGACAAGTCTTTAGTCAAACAATAGATCAACCAGTTCTTATTTATGTTGAGATGAATCATAACGAATATACCACACAACATGCAGAGCAGGTACAGACTGTACTCTTTGTAATAATAAATGTGTCTTCTTCCTCAGTTACTGCTGTGGGATCATGTCGGACACATTTTCATAAACTCTTATGTCATCAACAACCATATCTTTGGTTTCATGGGGTCCTTGAAATATTTATTTTCTTAACTTTTTGCTTTATTTGATCTCTTTTGAATAGTTGAACACCTTTAAAGTAACCGTCCAAAACGACTTGTGTCAGGACTGGTTTATGTTACTATTTGTTATAGACATGTTTAGTTTAACCGTGGAAATGAATCTTAAAATTATGTTTTAAAAAAAAAAACATGATGGTTGCATGTTTGGAAGTGTTTTTAAACTGCTGTGTCCAGGGGCTCCTTGACACAAACAAAATGTCTTTTTAGGAGTTTTAGATGCTTTTAGGCTGAACAGTTTCAGCCCCTGCTGTCCCTCTGTTTTAAGAAGAATATCAATGTGTGAGGCTTTGCTTTCCCATGTGGTGACTAGCATTAGATTAGGAAAACAATCCGAGGACTTATTTCTGTTTGTAATAACTGTATGTTTGACTCTGTGAAATGAAGGATATGCAAGTGACTGGAGGTCAGGCAGATGAAGATGTTACAGAGCAGGTGACACGGTAAAAAACTTTAGAATAATGTAGATTAATCCCTGTAACTATTAACTTCTGAAGATTCATTTTTGATGAATTCCAGAGCCCTGCTGTAGCTGAAATGAAGTTTGAACGTTAAGAAGGATATTAATGTTTAAAAACAAAAGTGTAACGATGTGGTGATTGGAAAGACAAAGGGTTTACACATGTTTGTTGATTTGTTGAAATATAAAAACAAACTGTCAGTATTTGTTTTACTTAATTATGAGGGGAAACGTCTTTCTATCAAAGGGAAGGGTGCCTTAGAGGGAATTGCATATTGATAACAGAAAGCAATGAACCTCCAGCATTTAAATGCACCTTTATCTGTATAAACTATAGTGAATTTGCCTCATTCCTTGTTTACCTTTTTTTGAATTTAATGATGTCATTTCCTGTCATTCAGAGTTATTTGAACACCAGGCTTGGTTTAACATTTTGTCAGTGTTTCCTTATATTTACCAAAGACCAAATTCATGCTGTATTATCTTAGTCAAACATCAATGTCTGTTGTTGCTGTAACCTGGAAACTGTGCATTCATTGTATAACAAGATCCGAAAGTAAGAGTTACATTCAGAGAGAAGGCTGTGCTGTGTTTCTGTATCTGATGTGTTTTGTTTTTTCAAAGTCTTGCATGAATATTTGTCTATATCAGAAACTAGAATAAAACATCGTACTATCAACAAGGTTCTGTTGTGTCTATATTGATGCCTAACTTGATCCACTTAATGTCATTTCATCCTGTGTTAACACCTTTTTTCAGTAAGTATGCAAACATCAATAGCATGATGTAATATCATGACCAGATTTCACAGAAAGAAGACAGAAAATCTATAATTCAACAAATACTAAAACATACATACATGTGTGTCAGTGCCTCTTCTACATGTGTATGTCAATTCGTCAATTAGAAAACCTGCTGTAAGTAGTCTTAACAAGTGTATTAAAAACAAACTCTTCAAACACTTAACCAATGAGAAGTCAAAATGCAGAAAACAATTGCATCAGAGAAATGTTGCATATTCCAGATATTACAACATGATGTAGCCTACTCTTTGCCTGTAGAGGGCGCTGAGTGAAGCAGCTTCATTTGCTATTAAGGAGATAGGGGGCGAATGGCAGTCACTAAACATGTCAGTGGTCTGAGCGCCAGGCCTCCAGCACTACAGTATAAAAACACCGTCCGCCAACGATCCTGAGGGGAGGGGGGGGGGGGGGGAATATACATACTCCATGCTCAATTCTCTTTTAACAAGATCCCTATCAGAATGTTCTTGCTATCGGAGATCTGGGTTTCTCATGGCTTTAAAAAATAGGAAAACCTCTCTGAGTTAGTGTTGTATTTACCTCTCTCTGCCCCCCCCCCCCCCCACCACCACCAAATAGATGGTCAAACTATCTGAGGCTAATTTGTCATGATTCATCACTTAGTTCAAATTAACGAGAACCTTCTGTGTCGGACAAATAGATGTTTGGTAAAGTTCACCTTCATTTGAAATGCACAGATAAATGATGTGTCCTCAATTATCACCAATCATTTACCAGCCTGTATTGATTCAGCACGGGTCATTGGACTATGGAGAGAAAGGTTACTGTGTGTATAGGACCCTCATATGACAGAACCATTACGGATAAAACAGGCCGTCAAAACAGATAGGGGTCCAGAATGCCTGTACGGGGCCCATCATTTTGCAGATGTATCTGATTATAATCATTATTAAACAGACACATGAGGCTATCCAATGACATGATTTGGACCCAGAGGAAACACTTAACAGTCATGACTCAGCAGAAATGCCAACTGGTATCCAGGCATGATGTTGAGGCATGACTCAGCAGAAACACAGGACAGCCAAAGATAGGATGTGAAAAATAGTCTGAGCAGGAACATCAGACAAACACAGACATCATGTGACTTGAGGTCAGTGCAGTTAGTTTTTAGATAAGGTATCTGTATGTGTTTGCAAGCATGTGTGCGTGTGCGTGTATAAAGTAAGATAAGTTCTTCCTGTCCTTCACTTTCCGCTGCTAGTTGAGACAGAACACCAGAACCATGAAGGCTTACCTGCTGTTGCTGCTGCTGCTGCCTCTCTGCTCAGGTACATCCACATACTCACACATGAAACCATGGATAGACAGAGTTCTGGAGGATTTTACTCAAGTAAAATGCAAGAACGTGTTTAAAAAATAAAACAATTTTCAGAAAACATACAGCAATGTGTGGAGGGTTAGAATGGATTTAGCCAGAGGTTTGTCATGTGGTCAGGAAAAATTAATGAAAAAATTAAGAAAAAATTAAGAAAAAATAACTTTTTTTATTTTACTCTGGCCTACATTCATCCGATGTACCTCAGCATGACGCTCTATGAATAGTAAAATTAGGCCATACCTTATCTGTGACAGAATTTTACAGAGAAAAGTTTTTGCATTCGACAACAGACAAATCTTAAAGCAGAAGCTATGCTAGTCTTGAGATAAACAACGTTTTAACGTATTCTTTAACACCAAACTTTTTGACAGTTTATATCTTCCATTTTTTCTGTTCTTCTCCTCACTTACACTATTACCAGCTAGACACGGGTCTGATGTCCTGACATGAATCTGTTGTGTTACTGACCTTACTAAGTGGCTTATAACTATAGGTCCGCAGTAATAACATGTGAAGTAAAGCAGTTTCAAATGGGCATTAACCTTGCTCAAGATTTGTACTTTTTCCTTCAATGCTGTGATTGAATAGTTATTTTTGCTTAGGAAGGCTCCTAACCTAAACAACACAGAAGTACTTGCTAAGGAAGGGAGCTTGATTGATCCTTTATTGTCCTCTTAACACTGACCATTCCTTCACAATAGAAAATAAAAAATGATACACCATTTGGCCATTCATGAAAACAGACATTTTACAGGACAGTAATAAGATTAGTATGCCTTTTTTTGAATGAATTAAGCAATTATTTTGTTCAGTCAAACAGCCAATCAATCAATCAATCACTCACACTCTGTAGGTATTGCCCCATTCTGATTAGACAGATCTGTGTAGTAAAAGTTTAAATCTCTCCAGGTTATATGAAATGATTAATGCTGTTTTGATTCTGCGATTCTGGCCTGTGGTTGCAACATGTTTGTTGTTTATTGTTTGTTGGCCCATAATAAGAAAGAGAACAGAAACCTCTGAGTGACTGAGTTTCACTTGATTGCAGCTCAAAATTCTTGACTGATGTGTTGTCAGAAAAAGTGGAGGCTATAATTTAAACAATTTAAACCGTAAAACAAAAAAACTTTTTTTTCAAATTACTTAACAACATAAATGCAAGGAGATGCATCATTTTAAAAGAATTAGACAATGTTTTTAAACCACTCTTAATCTAAAGGCAGCCTGCAGACGTTTTTACTTTACAAGTAAAGAAATCAACACGTTCAAATGCGTTCAAATCCTCGAGGTTCATGTATACATGCAATAAGAACCTCGCTAATTATGTCTTTTTTTTTCAGTGTGTCCACATTTGTATGGTGACACGAAACAGCACAGAAAGAATGATGTTAAGAGAGTTTTTACCCAACAGAACTAGTAGACATCTGACACCTGCCCGGTGGAAGTGAGGACCATGGTTGTCTTTTCACAACTCCCATTTCCTGATCAATACTTCTGTTTACTTCAGTCTGACCCACCATGACAGATAATCAAATAGTTAATAGTTAACTAATAATAGTATAATTTATAGTAGTTTAAAATATGTTGCCATATATGATCATATCATTCCCAATCAGGTGTGATCTCACTAGGTGTGTTTGTGTTACAGCTAAGCAGTTTTCCATTCAGTGTTATGGTCAGGACTTCCTTATGGTCAACAACATGCTGTTGGACTGCAGCAGCGACATCAAACAGGCCTGCTACACCAAAGGTGAGTCCTCTACCTGTTCACACGGACTAGCCATGTACAAAGGACATGTCCCTGCAGCTGTATCTAATTGTGTCCTTCAGGTGTGTTTGTAAAGTGCTCCTTCAAGGTGTTCTTCTTTCAGGTTGATCAAAATGGTGTGTGTTAGTTGTGTCCCTCTAATGTGCCCTTCAGGTCTGCACTTTTTGGTCTTTATTCAATCAATCAATTTTTATTTGTATAGCTCTAAATCATACAAAAAGTTATTCCAGGCCACTTAACAAAAGGAAAATAAACAGGTCTGACTCTTACTCTGTTTAATTATTTATAGAAGCCAAAGATTAATCCACCATCAGCAAGAGTAGCCAATTAGGCAAGAGTTGCAAGGAAAAACCTCCCTTTTGACAGGTAGAAACATTGAACAAATTATTAGTCATGGTATACTGCTTTTTTTTAAGTTGATCCTTAAAGGCAGGGTTGGTCATTTTCTCCAGATACACTTTTTAAGATTTTGGTTGAAATTGTCTTTAGGTCCCGACAGACATTAATAACTCATGTGCTCTGAAAAAGGAATGAAGAAGATGTGTCATCTGTAACAGTTGTAAGCATGTAAAAGATTTGGCCAATGTCTGACACGAGGTACCAATTTGATGAACCAATCATGTCTCCCTGCTCGTTCTCTACCCCTTGCGAACACGAGCCCACACTCAAAGCATGAGCTGAGGTCCACTTCTGGACCAATGGCGCACGTGCATGTAAGTGAGGGGGCGTGGCTTTTGAAGGAGCACAGAGGGGAGGGGGTGGGTGCAGACGGAGCACTGAGGGAATGCTACTTTCAAAATCATGCTAGTTTTCAAAAATTACCAACCCTGCCTATAAGATGTGTCCTTAAGGTGTGTCTGGGGGATGTTTCCTTAAGGTGTTTCCTTAGAATGTATGTGTGTTTTTGGAACCAGAATTGACCATATTTGGACAGGAGGGAGAAGCAGGAAAGAAGTGTAGCGAAAATAGAGGAATAGAGTCTATGCCCAAGGCTAAATCTTTAGCGTGCTAATTTGTTTGTCAACAAACTAAGATACCTAATCAATACCTGCTTATAAGTGCTAACAAAAAAATGACAATATAGTAAAATGTCACTGAAGAAAAAGGAGCACATACTTCTTGGACGACATATTTTTACAACTGCACAGCAAGCAATATTATTTGTCTGATATTAACATCAAAATTCAGATATTAACATCAAAATTCAGATATTAACATCAAAATTCCTCAAAGGCAGCAAAAGCACAAACAAGATCAAGAGGTCAAGTTCAGTGACTGAAATAACTGACACGACACCTGGCAGACAGCAAGCTGCTCCCCCCCGTCACTCAGCCACCATGCCCTTTCATATAAGTTAAACATGGGGCTCAACGGGGGCTGACTTGTATTTTGAGGGAGCCTTCAGTGGCCACTTCAGGAACTGCAGTTTTTGGCATTTATGTGATAGTTTCATTGTTCAACACCAGATGACTCTTTCTGTCAATCTGAATCCAAAGTGTACACATGTGAAACTTTAATTAAGATCTTAAACATTCACCTCAAGTTAGAGTGTCATGTCTTATTTCGTAGTTGTTGTAAAATTCGTGTTGGACCATCACATCCTGACTTTAAATATTTATTACAGATTGGATTTGTATATCCCTGTGAGATCACAGTTTTAAAAAAGCCTGGGTCTGTGGTGTGTGATTGGAGGCTCTGATGATATGTTTCTTGTTTGTTACGCAGATAATGGAGACAAGGGCTGCATTCAGCTTGAATACTGCTCCAAACCTGGCTGGAACTGCTGCCACACCGACCGCTGCAATGCATGAGCCAATCACAGCCAAGGAATCATTGATGTTGACAAAACAAATAATGTGAAATAAAGTTGTGACAGAGAATTCCCAGAATTCAGTTTTTGTGTGAATCTGAGTTAAGAATTTAATGTTTATTTACAATGAGTTTGAACTTTGAAACATGTCTCCGTAATGTTGTTTGATCTTTATTGAAGTTGGTAACATCCTGGGTTACACAAATACTGTTCATGGAGAAACTGAAGTCTTATAGTTTTACACAGGAGTAAAGGAACACAAACATTCTCAGCGTCATGAAGTAAAGTGTCACATTAAATTAAAAGCACAAGTATTGTCAGATTGGAGCACTTGATCGTCATGTTAAGATCTTAGTCTTTGACTAGTTTTAAGATTCGATACAGATGGTGTCAAAGCAAGATGCAGATTTCTTAAGGTATTATCTAAACTTAGACATAGTATTAACATTTTTACTTTCTTTAAACTGCTACTTTGTGATGAATATCCTTTTAAAAATAATTATTTCTATACAAACTCAATTTAATCTGAGTTTATGTGCCACTGATTTATATTAGCTGCTCCTGCTGGCAGGTTGCTTTTTTTCTTTCTTCACTGCCAAGTCCTCTGCTGCACAGATAGCTGAAAAAGCAACTTTGATTGCCAACGAATCAATCTTAATTTGTATAGTGCAAGTTCATTTTATTATCTCCAGACACTTTACAAAGAGCAGGTCACAGACCTTACTCATTGTTATATTATGTTACAAAAGAACAGGTTAAATAATTGAATCTTTGTTAAATTGTCTACAAAGACCCAACATTAATCTATCATGAGCACTAAGCAACATTTAGCAGAGTTACTGTGGAAAGGAAGACCGTCCTTCAAGATGCAGAAACACTGAACAAAACCTTAGTTTGAACAGCCGTCTGTCGAAACTGAGTGTAGTGCTGCTTTTCCTATTACATCATCATTAGTTTAAAAGGTTTTAAATACTGTTGATACATGCATCATTGGCTGATGCCATGTTTTCAGAGTACTCATGCCAGCCTTCTTGGTTTTGTCTGCATCATGCTGTAAAGTACACTCTCACACAGGCCACAGGATCGTTTCATAAAATGTTTCCTGCTCCTTGTGACCTGTGAGTTTTTGACTAGAGACTTGTGACATGATTTTGAGACCTGTAAGTTGTGACCAGAGATCTAATGACATATTTCTTAAGACCTGAGTTGTGACCTGTGAACCTTGGACATACAGTATCTTGACCAGTTTAGTTTCTTCTTAAATTAAATGTATAGTTAGAAACATAAACAAAGACTACTGAGTCATTGTTTAGTTCAATGATAATATACAAAGAAATGTCATGCCGATAGAAGCTCCTTTTGTGCGTAATTACTGAAGCCTCTGTGTAATGTAGCTGGAACCTACAGTGCCACCTAAAGGAGAGATCTAACCCTGCAGGATGGACCACCATCATTACCATCACTGAGAACTCTTTTCTGCACCCTGAAGCAGGATTTGCAATTAGTGAGGTTACTTCAGGGTTATCTCTGGATTTGCTGTACAAACACAGCGATTCATTTCTTACTTGGGGTAATCGCCATGGCAACTTAAAATTCACACATAAGCAGGTTGAGCATATTGTGAGAGAGGACATAAGCATTGGAGCCTACTTGTTATACTGTTGACAAGAAAGGAATACTACTTTCTGTTTTGAATCACGTTTTTCAAATCATTTTTACACCGCGTGGTCCGCAGCTGAAAGAATTTAGCTTCAACTATCACACATGCTTCAAGAATACATCTGAGTGACACATTTATTTCAGACTACAAAAGTTTAATTCTAGCAATGAGCATCTTGATGATGAATGAGACAGCTTTTGTTAGGCTTAATAAAACCATGTAACAAGACAATATCCTCGATATCTTAGAATTGCGTGAAAGTACAGGTTTCTGGACTGTTTATAGTCGCCAAGGCAACAGCAGCAGGAAGAAAACAAATTAAAAAGCCATCAGTTTTGAAAACTTTTATTTTTGCATTTTTTTGTTGAAATCTTCAGTACAGTCTGTCATCTGACAGGAATGCATGAAAAAAGACATGATTGGCTCAAAACAGTCACATGAACATTGTCATTATCATTTATCAGTATAATTGTCTTATCTGAATGCTGAAACACTTTAAATCCAGAAACTCCTACAAACTGTTAACCCCCTCCCCCTCCCTGAACATCCAGGAGTGTCCCTGATCTCTGTACAAGCCCTTCAGAGAGACGAGCATAGAAAATACTAATGTTAAAGATTAACAGTATTAAAAAGGCAAAAAACATGAATGCCCCCCTCCCCCTTGCCCCTGATAGGCCCTGCCCCCAGAGTGACATCATCATGACATTCAGAAAACATTTTGAAAAGAAATGGTCCAGAAGAGACGAAAAAACAAAAAAACAAAACAAAAACATGATCAGCAGTCATCCAGTGAGTCACTGAAAACCAGTCAATCAGAGGAGAGGATATCATGTATATCCTCCAACCTTATTGGCTGAGAGATGCAAGTGTTGAATATGAAGGGTGGCTGAGTATTTTTACAGTGTTGCTGAGGAACTGCTGCCCCCTGGTTGTGAACAGAAATATACACACAGAAATCTGCAGTATATACAAACAGAGCTGCAACACACACTCTCCTCTGACAGGTGATAGGTCTCACTTAGATCCAACTCTGTCAACTACGGATTCAGATTAAAAAAAAAAAATTGAGTCACAGTTTCTATTCTGGAGGTCAACTTTATGCTTCCCTTACTTCCTGTTAACTTCCCATTCACATCCTGTTTAACTTCCAATTTACATCAGTGAGATTGATTTCAGTATCAATGTCTTGACACTTTGGTCATAAATACCTACCTATCTCAGGGGGGGGCTCTTGTAACAGGCCCAAGACCAATGTCCTTAAGACCGCACAAGACTGAACCTTACCTGAGATAAAAGAAAAAGAAGCTCTGTGATTGGCTGTCAGAGAAATTCACCATGGGAGTTAAGTTTGACACCTCCACAGGCTTCTTGTAGCTTTAGTTAATTCATTTTAGTTTGAGCCGTTTCCTTTTACAAAATACTTCGTACTTAATGCATGCTTAACATGAAATGTCATATTTGTCTTTTTCAGATTAACAAATTAAGCACAACAAAATTAAGTGACTTGAATGAATTTATCTTTAAGTATCTGCTGAGAAATTTGACACCTTAAATTCTGCACCTGACTTCACAAGAGTCCTCCGATTAATAATCATTTTGAATCAATAATCTTATTGATATTGTTTATTTTACAACTCTAATAAAACATGCAAAGAGGAAGTTTTATCCCAGAAGAAGTTACCAAATGTAAAATACAAGTTTCTAAAACACTTAAGACTTGTTAACCCCAGACACTTCACCTGCTCTATTCTCATTGGAAGAGAAAAAGTTACCTGAGACACAGCTGTCACAACAGGTACTTTCACCTATCCTCTGCTCTCTGCTGCCCCCCTTTGACAGACAGGCGAAAAGCAAACCTGGACCTTGGCGAGACTGATTATAACGTGTTGGTGTTTGTATGTGTGGGCCAGGTAAATGCTCTCCTCTAGACTTGATCATACTCTCCAGTTGTTTCAAACTATGACAGCATATTTGTTATTCCAACATGTGTGAGTGATGAGAATACATGCAACTCTGTAGCCACATGCTCAAGTTCTGACACACACACACATACAGACATACATGACTGTACTTCTATACTTGTGAGGACCCTCACTGATGTTATGCACACCCTTAACAATAACATTAAACTACAATCAACCACAGATAATTCTTGATTTCATTTGTTCACATTTAGTCACCAATTATCTCCATTAACAGTGTGCTAAATGAGCTGTTAGCAACTCCTGTTTGCACTGTTACCTTGGAAACAGACAACTATCACTGGATTACTTTGGTACTGAAGAGAATGTAAAAACATGATTCTCTAAGTGGATTTCTGGAAGATTTTTTTGTATGGACATCAGAGATGATGATATCCTTAAACTGAATAATATCAATATTTGTTTTATGTTTGTGTTCACATTTTAATTATTTGTTGTGTTGCAAAAACTTATACTTAACCATTCAGCTACATGCCAAACCCCTTATCCAAAACTGAAAAGATCTAACGGATAATTATTGAGGACAATACAGAGAGACCTCAGTCTGTCAAATGATCTTCAAAAGGTATAAAAGACCTGGTCCTCACAAACATAGCTGTACCAACACACAACACACATTTTCCCTCTTTCTAAGAGGGGGGAGTGAAGGGGGGCAGACCCTCATCACTGGGCGTGGCCGTGTCATCGCTCGGCTCAAGGCTGTCCTTCAGACTAACCGTGCTGTCTGAGGGGGGAGGAGTTGACTCAGAGCGGGGCGGGGTTAGCTCTGATATGGGTGGGGGTAGCTCTGTGGTGGGCGTGGTGCCCAAGGAGGGTTCTTGGGTGCCGTTGGCTGTTGGGGGATTGACAGGTTCCTGGGTGGGTGTAGCTGGGGCAGGTGGGGGTGGAGTGAAGACAGGATCTGCCCGGTTGGCAGCAGAGTTAGAGAGATGACCATCAGTGAGAGAGAGCGAAGTTTTCTCCACCAAACGCCACTGCATGATGCTGGTGTCCTTCCCACCCGTGGAGATCAGATGACTGTCATTAAACAGGAAGCTGACATTTGTCACATGACTGCTGTGGGCGCTGTATTTATGACTCGGAGCCTGCGGGCACACAGAGATGATTTGTTCTTGATTATTTATCTGCTAGCTGGAAGGGTGCAATTAATCTTCTGTTTAAAAGCAGTTAAACAATGTTGTTCCATTTGATTATTTTAAAAGACTAAGAATCCTTCCCCGACTTACTCTTGATTTATACTGCTGCGTCCAATCTACGCCAAAGCACACAATATAGTTTCCCATAAGCTGTACCCACGCAGAAGCCTACATTCCTAGCCTGATGTGCAACTGCTCAAAAAAGTAACTACGACACAGACAGCAAGCCCTGTGATCGGTCTAAACGTTCCTCTCCTGGCTTGCACCACATGTAATACATCAGGTTATTGAGTTTGATTATGATGGGAAGATAAATATGTTCTTTGTATCATGAACCTTTGTGTGTTCCTTTTTACGTAGGCTAACTATTAGCACAAGCTAACAGGGCTATGGAGTTGTACATTCCATCCATTCCTTTCAATTCCGTACATTCAATCAACTCCAATGACTCCTTTTTTTTTTCTTTGCAATAATTGCAGTATAATCAACTGCTGCTCAATATTTATCATCTTAAACACAATATGCTTTAAGCTGCTAAGGTTTCCTGTACACAAACAAGCAGAGAATGTGAAGAAACCGGAAACTGGAGATATAACTAGCGTAGAAATCGCACCGCCAACTAGCGTTTGTAGGTGGGTTTATTGCTACATTGAAGATTCAACGCAGACCTATAAATAAGGCTTGACAGCCAGAGATGCTTTATTAGGAAATTGCAAGGAACCATTACACTGGGAAACAGAATAGAGTGAAACCAATGACACGGTTACGTTTAATTACTCTTCAATAGATTGTCTTTGAGGGAACATCACAACTGTGTTTTTGTGTGTGTGTGTGTGTGTGTGTGTGTGTGTGTGTGTGTGTGTGTGTGTGTTTGTGTTTGTGTTTGTGTGTGTTCTTTACCTTGAATCTTGAGCATGGGTAGGCAAACAGGTGAACTTTACAGAAGTCATCAGCCAGAGCGATCACCTTCCTGTTGTGAGATCTCATCAGAGCATTGATGTCGGTGCCATCTGAACCCTCCGGCCACACACCTAACAGAAACACACATAGTTATACACACACTGATACATTCACAAACACAGACAGAAATATAAAGACCAACATATATACAGAAATGCACAGGAAGACATGCAGAGATGGGCTGTGGCTAAATGGCTACATTGGAAGATAAATGAATTCTGCTTGTTGAGATAGGTTTGTAAGGGTCCACATGTATAAAGTTAAACTGAAGGTCGACAAGGAAAGAGAACTTTTTAGCGTGACATGGATACATTTATTTATATGCTAACCTAAGAAATTGTTTTTGTTTTGTTTTTGTTGTTATTCCTTGTTAAAGCTTCTTTTAGTATTTAGAAAAGTGCTATATAAGTCTAATTTATTATTACTATTATAATTGGGTTAGATTACTTTCCGCACCTGGCATAGCTGCTAACGTTAGGTGGAAATCTGTTATGAATAACATCTGCAGGGATGTACACTCTGCTTCTTGCTCAGTCACTCTCTCTTTTTCTCTTCTTCACTTCATCCGTCACCGTCCTCTTAGCCTCAGCCATTGTATCAGACCGTACAGAAACAGGCTATCTGGCTCCTTTTTATAACTGAAGGCTTGTGTTTGAACTAGTGCCTTGAAGTCGGGCACACTTCTCACGAGATGAACCGTGACCCGCTGCCAAAGTTATATAGCGCAGTAAACAGGTGGTCAGGCTGTGCTGTTGACATTGAAAGTGATTATACTATTAAATCAACCTTTTAAACTACTCTTTTTAAGTGGAAAAGTTATTGTAGCTTTAAGTTAACGTGCAGAGATACACACTGAAACGCACAGCAGACAAAACAGACTTAACTTTAACCTTAAAGGGATAATTCTGTATTTTTTAAATGGGGATTTATGAGGTATTTGACAACAGTAAGTGTATTAGCCACAGGAGATGCCGGTCAGTTGGGCTCCTTTATGGAGAAACTGTTCGGAGTACCGACACGTACTCCAGGCTATACAGCTATGCAGTGGGGGACATTTGTACTAAGTAAATGAGATAATTTTAAGAACCTACATGTTCTTCTAAAAACCAAGCTATCCCTTTAATTGTAACAAAGAAACAAACTTGTGGAGAAACATTTAGTCTCAAATGCCATCAGATGGTTTAAATTGTTAGTGGTTGTATTAGCAATAGAAGCAGGAATCGTGCAAAATGTGTAATAATGGCAGATGTATCACTACCTGTAGTAGCAGTTACAGTGCGAGTATGAGTATGTTGGAGTAGTTCAAGTGTTAGGAGTATTAGTTTATATATTTATTCTAGCAGAAGTTATGGTCATTTTTGTATAAGTAGTAATTGTTTGCTTTAAAGATGTTCAGGTGTAAGGCTGTTTGGGTGCACAGGTTTAAAGGTTTGCGAGTTTACTGGTGTATGTGTACAGCTGTGTAGATTCACAAATGTACGTCTGTCCAGGTGTGCAGGTTTAGAAATGTGCAAGTTAACAGGTGTACTAACCAAACACATGGTATCCCAGTACGCAGGTATAAGTTGCCCAGTCGATGTCTTTACACTCTGAACGATTTCTGATCAGTTTACAACCGTTTGGAACGTCCCCTGAAAACACATCATTGTTACTTTACAACATTTCAGCACTACGACTACAAAGTACCACAAGTATGCAGTGCTACATTTGAGTACTCACAGTAGAGGATCTCATAGTCTCCAGAGTTGGACATGATGAAGTTGTTGTCAGGTGACCAGTCCAGGTGTGTGATGTAGCTGGAATGTCCCTGAGGAGATGTTAAGACAAAGCATGAAATCACCTGAACATTGAACACACACCGGGGAACGCTGGTGAGGAAGGCCAGCATACTGAGTGGGCAAGACAAATGCTCTCAGCAGCCCCCAGCAATCTGGCTTCATCCTTGTCCACCTAGGGGAAGCTGAGGCACATTGTCCATACATATGGAAGAGATCTTCCCCTTAAAAGAAGTAAAATGTAACAAATAATCAACACAGGTAAAAACCCATTATGGCTCTCACAAGTACTGTTTTCCTCTATATACAGTAGCCAATGCTGGCTGAAACACAAGTGGCCTATTCTACTTGTATTACAACAAACACCAGAACACTTTTCATACCAAAATCTGGATTAACTATATAGTGAATTTACCAGTTTGTAGGAGTGTCTAGAGGTTTAGTAAGAAGAAATATAGACTAAAGCGTACTCAAAGTACCCCCACAACAGATTGTGAAAGGTACAGGAAACCATGAGGACATACCTTCAAGAAGAAAACAGCGATGGTGTTATTTATGGAACAGAGAAAATAACCTTATAGTGTTGGAAAGGTTTTTTTTCACTTTTCAGATGAGCTTACTATAATTGTCAAGATTAGATTCCCAATATAGTGATTTTAGAGTAGGGATTGAGTAAATCATTTTAGACAACTGTAGAAACGTGGGATGTGGATGGAGAGGAATTATGAGGTTTCATCAGTAAGTATGTGTCTCTGAGTGCAGAGGCATTTTGCTCAGAGTTAACCACATGTTTCGACCTTTCATGTGGAAATCTGTCGGCTGGAAAGACTTAAACAACACAACATGGTATCAGAGGAAAATATTTTAAAATGGCAAAGAAATGAGATGAAAAAGGAACAACAAATAGACTCACTGTGCACTTCCCGTATCGACTGTACTTTCGTCCTCTGTCTGAGACGGTGTACAGGTAAATAAAGTTATCATGAGATCCAACAGCCAACAGAGAGCCATCTGTAGATACACATAGAGGAGCATTCATGAACATGTAGTTTACTTCTCCTGTAAAAGGTTTATATAAAAATCCTTGCTGGGCCAGATTCTTCACTTATGGTTTAACTAGCATTCAGGCAAAAAGGCTGTTATAGAGCTAGAATGATCAGATTTTTACCCAACAAGATTATTTGCTTGCAACAGACCACAGTAGTGCCTGTGAACCTCAAACATCACTCCACTACTGTGCGGAGCTAAGCTGAACGTTATTGGCTTTTTTCTGCAATTGACACCCACCACAGAGCACCTTGTATCACAGAGTGTAACCCAACACACAGTGAGCACGCCAGCTTTCATCCATTCATTAAGATTTTTTGATGCTTTGAAAGCAGCGTGATTTAGTTAATGTGTTCAGTCGGAGCTGAAATGACGGGTTGAGATCCAGTTGTGAATAAATGAGGTATGTCATGTAGTTATTTATTAACATTTAAGTTTTAGTGTAAAAAAATAAAACGATCTTTAAAGTCAAATTTTGGATTCAATTGAGAATCCAAAATCAAAAAAATGTGAAACAATTTGTTATTTCATTATTCGTTTATTAATCTGATACCAAACAACTCTTTTTAATGAGCTAATAGAAAAGGGGAACTGTCCAGATGGCAAACAAAATTTGAGGTGTAGAAAGGCAGTCCAGTCCAGTTCTACACCTCAAATTTTGTTTGCCATCTGGACAGTTCCCCTTTTCTATTAGCTTTTTAGACTTTTGTCCCCTGTCCCTGAAGAGCACCTGATTCCTTCACATTTTTGACCCAGTGCAGCGCTCATTGCTACCCCCAACTCTTTTTAATGCTTGGATCAAATTTAGGAAATGAAAAAAAGGGCAAAAGGTTAGAACTTGATTTTAATATTCAATTTTTCCTATTTGTGTGCCCGGGTGCAGGTGTTGTGTCAAGTAAAGCATGCTGGGAACCTCGGTGAAGCTAACGTCACTCATTGTCGTGTGATGTATGGCAAAGCTCAAAATAATATAAATCTTATTTACGGGGGCTTACCAGTGAGGATAAATAATCTACAGTTAATACTTTATGAACGTGTTGTGTCCTTAATGCACAGGTTGCAGCAGGTTCAACTCCCAGTCCTGTTTCTAATTGGTGCATGTCATCCCCCACTCTCACTCCTCCCAAAATGATTTAATTCTGCTCAACCTACCAACAGAGAAGCGCATCACTGACAGCTGCTCGTTCCCATCCGTGTGGATTGCAACCAGATCAGTGGTCTCAGCATCCAGAACATACCACCTGAGACAGATAGACCAGATAGACCATCAACAAGATGAGTAGACCAGTTACAACATTGGACAGACACAGTAGGACCACCATGGGACAGGTCAAACAGATAGACAATCAAGACATAGTTGAACCTTGATGCACCTGCAGATCTAGCTATTAACAGGTATGTTAGGGGCGTGAATTTCTCCATAACAAGACATTTTGAATGATTAGGAAAATCGTCCTAGTGTTAAATACAGGTCCAAGAGATAAATGACAAGGCCTACTGTACAAACAAAGGCATGCCCAGGTGTCTCACTTTTACAGTTTGTTGGGGGTAGAAATATATCAAATTGTTACTTATACAAAAACCTTGGCTCTTCTGTAAATTTCACTTAAAAAGCTTTGTGAAGCCCAGGAAACACTTACAACTACGTTTTTTTATTCCCCAAAGAGACACAAATTAAATTGAACTATTTATGGGGATGGAATTAACCCTGCATGATAGACTGCACTGTGTCTGGTTAGATAGAAGAGCAATGCAGTTGTGTCTTTCATAATTCCTCTGTTATTGTCACATTGGATATGCTGTTGTTTTTCTCCTTGTAGCCCATCTAGCGCTAACATTACTCTTGTACAAGATAAAAGGTCAACCTGAGAGTGTAGATACAAAGAGCAGTATGCAGAACAAAGCAGTAAAACCTCAGTAAACCATCATAAAGAATCAAGCCAACTACAAGTTCAGTTTACAGGGAAGTTACAGTTTTCCAGGGATCCGTTTTACTGATGTACTAGCAATTTTATTGCTCAAATCAGTGATCGATTGGGAGTGGTGAATCCTTTCATCCCTACGATTGTAGATACACAGAGTAGCTGGCATGTGTGCGTGCGTGCGTATGCGTGTGTGTGTGTGCGTGTCTAATCTATGATCTGTACTGACTTTCCTGAGTGTGTTCCTATGGCGACCACAGCTCCACTGGGATGAAAGTCTGCACAATGTCCATGTTCCTGAGGGAGAGAGAGCTGTCAATCATCCATATTTATTCAGATCATCAATCAGCTAGCAGGCACTGACCCCGCGTCCCCTTACCTCCAGCGTTCGGCTCCATAGAAGACTGTGATCCACAGAATTCCAGACGCACACCATTCGATCCTGGGCGCACGTGAGAAACATCTCTCTGGAGGGATGGGATGCCAAACCCCAAAGCTCATCAGTATGACCCTGAACACATCATAACACAGAAAGAAACTGAGCATCTTAACATGTAACAAGAGACATAAAGACCTATAACAAAATAGACCCCAACATAAATAAATTCTGAGACTGTGAAGTGTGAACACTTCATAGAGAAAAGATACCTGGAGGCCTTAAACACATCACAAACAACAGATACTGAGACCTTAAACACATCACAACACAAATATGCTGTGAACCTAAATTGATCGCATCACAAAAATACTGCAACCTTTAACAAGTCACACCAAAAAAGAAGTAAAAAAGAAAAAGAAAAGACAATCTGAGACCACAATTACTTTACAACACACAACCATACCTGGAGGCCCTGAACACATCACAACAAGAAGACACCAAGACCCTGAATAAACAGACAGATACTGAAACACGTGAAACAGAACAAAAAAGAAACACTTAACCCAAAAAGATACTTAGACCCTAAACGCATCACGAATAGAAATACTGAGATCTTTCACTTTTTTATTTAAGTCTAAAACATACAGAAATATGGAAACCATCTATTAATCACAACACGTTAACACATTAAAACTAGATCAACGCTGTCAAACAATTAAATTGTGATTACAGTAATTGGACCCTGAACACACCATGGTTTACAGTAAATGGACTGCCCTTTTTAATTGTTTCACAACTCAAAACACTAAGAGCCAGCTCTCAGCTCGTCATTCAAACATTCCTATATGTATCGCAGACAGAGCTGTGCAAAGGGCAAAACTATCCTACCTACAGATACAACTGACCAAAAATATCCTTAAAAGGATTTTCAGGTTTAGTCTTTCTTAGTGACACTTAAAACAGGTGGACTGCAGGAGCCGAGTATACAACCAACAATCTTCGAATTAGAAGAAAACCTGCTCAACCTCTGAGCCACAGCTGCCTTTAAACAAAACTCAAAAACTGAGAATAGTTCAGATGTAAAATCCTTACAACACAAAGAGACTGAAACAATAAACACAGCAGAACAAACAAACATAATACAACAACGAAAACATCACAGCACATAAAGATATACATCACAACACAGAGACACTGAGAATACATACATATCACAATGCAAGAAAAAACTGGAGAACTTGAACACATCACAAAAAAAACAAAAAACAAAGTTGAGACAATGAACATTAGAGGTGGGGGAAAAATACAGCATAGTATCGCGATATTTTGCGCACCGATATATCGTCTCATGGCCGGCATGTATCGATATTTTTATTATATTAATAGCAAAAATGCTTTATTAATTTTCAGTTGCACAATTCATTTTGAACAAGTTGCTTAGTTAAAAATTACTGCAATTGTACAGTCATCCATAAATGTTTGTGTACAGCTCAGTTCAATAAGACTGAAATACTAACAGTTCAGATTGTAAGCTGCTTGCAGCCTTTTACAGGGTTTTCCTTTCATCAGTCTGTGGGCTTGACTCTCATTGTGTAGAAAAGAAAGACTGAACTGAAATGAACTGACTGAGAATGTTTTCTTATTTGAAAAAACAGAAAAACAGTTCTTCATTTAGTTTAATGTTGTTGACATAATATGCAGTTAAAAAAAAGTTAGAATGCAATATATTCTATCGCTATTCTCAGCATATCGCAAAATGTTTAAAATTGCAATAATATCGTATCATGACTCAAGTAACGTGACAAAATAAAAGTAACCAAGACCCTGGCCTGAACACATCTTTACCCCCTTTGGCACAGCTTGTTCAAGGTAGGACTGTTAGTCCATTATTACACCTTGTCACTCGGTATATTAGGTTCTGAAACAGAATATAGGGCCTGAAAATGTTCAGATGATAACCTGGCAGCAAAGGTAGAGGCAAAGCATGATGGGACAGCACTGTGGGCTGGGTGTGTGACAGTAGTGCTGTTTGTTCAAAGTCAAATCTCTTTTTTCTCCTGCAGCACTGACATGTATTTAATCACACACATCAGAGGCCTGAATAATTCACACATCGTGATGGAGTCATGGTCGTGTCATGTAAACCTACCTGGACCTCCACCAGGAAGCCATCGTTAAAGGTTCCTCTCAGGATGAAATTACGAGAGGTCCCGACCAGAAACTCCTCCCCCTTTCCCTCTGACACGGCTCTGATGGTTCCGTACTGATCTGGGACCTATAGAAACAAACATGACCTCAGCTCCATGACCTCATTTAATAGCTTTAGCAACTATTTTTAGTGTTTGGGTTTTGGTGAAAATCAAGTTCAAAATCTCTAGTTGATATCTGCCTTAGAGCACAAATATCAGTTTGTGTGTGTGTGTGTGTGTGAGTGTGTGTTTTACTGACCTCGATGTCACGGTCCGCACGCAGCTCATGGTCCCAAAGGATGATTTTCCGGTCTTTTCCCCCACCAGTCAGAAGAGTGCCGCTTCTCATCTCACACAAACAGAATACACTGCCCTCATGAGCCTTGACCTGCCGACTGATCTGGAATGCTGCACACGTACAGAAATTGGTTAGACATATTAAACAGAAATTAAAGTAATGATGGTCACCAGTAAGGACATGAATCTAATCATTTTAGATCAAACCTTTTTTTCACCTTTTTAATGACTAGGCCCCCTAATGTTGATGTGCTGCATAGGCCAGCAGGAGGCAGCAGAACACACAGACAACACTTCCTGTTAGTAAAGATTAACTCTGAAAAAGCCTTCTTTTTTTCTCTTCCTGTCTGAACTTTGTGCTGATAGATTTCACTGAGCTTATGCTGACTGTGATGAATTTGTCTCACTCTGACTCTGTTGTAAATCAATGTTTTAGCAGTCTGATGAACTCTGATTCAAGTGGAGCACTCCACCATAAAAACCTTTCATTCTTGGCATCGGCATGGCCTCTCTTTAAATCACTTTGATATCATGTCACTAAAACCATTACTGAGACTTGGCCAAAAAATACTTTTTTGGCATGTTAAATTGATCTCAGGGATCTCAGAGTTTGTTTTCATTATATGCAGCTTCAGCTTGTTTCCATAAATGAATCTAAGTGTATGGCGGCTTCGATAGAACCGTTCTTGATTGATGAGGATTAACTCATGATGATTCAACCAGTCAGACACTACTGTCAATGATAAGAACATCTGTTATATGAGTTATTGACATCACACATTAGGCAAGCTAAAGTCACTTCTTAAAATTTCCAAAGCAATTAAAATATATATTTTTTCATTTCAGCTCACATTAGTTTATTTTTACTAATATGTATCTGAATGTGTGGGCGGATAAATATGCACTGTTAGCTGGAGTTGAAACAGATCACTTTGCACACCATAAAGCACAAGAAAATGTGGAAACTGACCCATGAAAATGAGCCCTGTTGACACCTGGTATCAACATCTGTCCGAGTAATTCAAACCTGTGGAAAGCCTTAGGTACAGATGTAAACACACCCGGGATGCACTGAGGACATACTGAGATGTGATCACTCAAACCAAATTCTGAGACGGTCTTTGCAACTTATGCAAATGTCCACAGTGGTTTGGAAGTGTGTACGCACATGTGCCCTGGGTCACATTGAAGGACCACCTAGTCCCCCTGTTACCATGGCAACACTCATCTTGAGTATCAGACCACTTGCCTCTCATTCTCAACTAATTTACTATTTCCCTAAAGTCTAAAGAGGGTGCAATGATGCAGTTAAGAGATGTGATCCACATGCAGTTTATCAGAGTTTACAATAAGCAGCGCAGCGTAACACGTGTGATCACTTTGATGAATTTCAGTGTACATAAGCAGCAGGATTATTTCTAATTATCAATAATGACAATTCACTCACTGACTTTCAACCATTCACGTATTCAACAGATTTAGGTGGTGCCTTTGTGCTCAACATGTTTTCCAAAAACATACTTAGTGAATTTTAACCATAAAGACACAGTTTGAAACTCTTTTTTCACTCTAACACCCTGCAAATGTAAGACCCCGATTCAGGAGGATCTGAATGAGACAAGAGGATCCAGCTCTGGTCCCTCCGATCACAAATTCACTTAGTGCTTAGTACCAACACAGACAAACAGTCCAGGCCCCATTCTCCTCCTCACCTCTTGGTCCCTTCCCAGTGGGTGCCTCAGTTGAGTTCCTCGTCCAGGTCAGCAGGATTCCACCAGAGTCTCCGGTCAGGATATCTCCAGTACTCAAGAACGCAAGACACTGAACAAACTTGGGCTTCTCGTATTTCTGAAAAAAAGAAGAGAAGAAATTAAATAAAACTAGACCAGATCAAGCCTTTATAAAGCAGTTCATAGTATCACACTAAAAGTGTTCATACTTACAAGTCCTGAAAAATATGTGTAACAACAAAAAAGTGGATTGACAAGACCAACCCCTGCAACCACAATCACTGAACCCTTCCTAAATTACAGTAAACCTCTATTTCTGCCCTCTACAAGCCCACATTCAACCATAAATTCTCAACACCAAGCACCTCATGACTGGCTGTATACAAAGTAACCAGCTGATCAAAGGTCCCTTGGGGTGAATCTTAACTACATTTTTTTTGACACAGAAATAAAGGGTATTGTAGGTGAGGTGGAGGTTAGAAGCACATGCTGTTGGTTGATCCCAGAAGGAGTTCAAAAACCAAAAAAAAAACGATTTGGTGACAATATAATACTACTGCATTCCCCTAGTCCTCAATATGTATGCATCAGGTTTTGAAAGGATGTAAGGATGCAACTGCAAGTTGCTCTTATCAGAGTGATCTGAGTGTAAAACTTCTTATCTGACCGTTATTTCCTTTGTGGTCAGCTGGGAGGAACTTCCCGTTCGCTTGAAGATCAAATTCACTTGATTTTATTTTCTCCTTAACCAAACCCTCAATCATCTAAATGTTGATTTTATCCTTTGGTTTAAGTTCTTTGAAACTAGAAAAGGAGGAAACGGTATCAGATTTTTTTTTTTTCTTTTTTAAATGTAATGATCACAAAAATTGTTTTGTTTTTGCACAGAGGCACTTTTCTAAGCTCCTCTGATCTGTTCAAGGTGTAAATGAAAAGTTGCCCTTCATGCAGGTTAGTATTCTTTTTTTTCTTCTTTATACATACAAATCCCTAAAAATATCTGTGTATCTGAAAAAATGATGATAAAACTAGTTAACCTCCTACTGTCATCATATTTAAATCTTATAACAAGTTTCAAAGAAACCTGACAAGATGTTAAACGGTAAATAGACTTCAGCTTGTAGAGCGCTTTTCCAGTCTTTTTACTACTCAAAGCGCTTTTACACCGCAGGTCACACCTACCCATTCACACACTGATGGCAGAGGCTGCTATGTAAAGTGTCCATCAGTTCAACAAATCCCATTCATACGCTGCAGATGAAGCAGTGGGAGCAAATGTCTTGCCAAAGGACACGTCGGACATGTGGCTGCAGTGTATTCATGCTACTCGTTCAATAGTAAAGAAGTAAAACAAAAATGTCTCCTTACCCCAAAGATCCCCTGTTTACGAGCCAGTGAATTCCCGCTCCATGTCCAAAAGAAGATGTGGGACTTTCCACAGGTGACAATGGTGTTGGCGTCGGTGGGGTGGAACTCCACAGCCAGGACCACTTCGTTGGTGGTCTGAAAAAAAAAAAACAGTTTCACTCAATTAGTCACAAAAGACTATTTAGATCATGCCAGAACCAGCAAGTGAAAGTAAGGATCCCATAAGACCTAGCTTGAACCACAACCCCACAAGAGCTTATTGCCTTTAACAGCAAGTGCACATCACTTTTTCATTCCAACCATAACCCGACTATTCAATAGTCAAATTTGATATGAAACAAAGAAGAAATACTGTGAAACACTAAACACTTGTCCACTTACTGAGTATAACCATTATAACTCAAAATGATACAACAAAACATTTTATATTATACGTCGTGAACTAACATAGCTGTATACAGAGCGATTACCTTGATCTCAGCGATCTTTGACTTTTTATGCCAGTCCCAGACTGTCAACATGTGATCATTACAGTCGTCAATAACACTCAGGTGCTGACCAGAGTCCTGAGAAAGAGACAGAGATTTGAGACAGGATGTAAAGAAGAGACTTGAGACATGATACGAAACAGAAATGTGAGACATGATGTGAGAATGAGATGGGGACATGATGTGAGACAGAGATTAGGGGATGGTGTGACATAGAGAAGAGTATATAGTGTGAGACAGAGATCAGACATGATTGTGAGACAGAGATGAGAGACAATGTGAGACAGTTTTAACAGAATTTAGGACATGATCCTAGACAGATGTAAAGCATGGTGTAAGGCTGAAATATGCACAACAGCAGTTTACTATAAGAATTTTTCAGTGATCAGAGGACACATACAAATGTTCAGCAGTCTGTATACACTAAAATTCCCAAGATGCACCTGGGTGATACTCACAGCTTTGGAGAAGGCTAGAGAGCCAACACCGCGCTCGAATGTTCCCAAACCAATAACCTGCAGAGTCGATAAACTGACGCTGTCCCAAATACGAACATGAGGTTGCAGCGGCTGAAATCACCAACAAAAAGTATTTTATGACATCATTTTTGGATATAGAAAAATGTTTGTCAATTTTCTTGTTTTCAAAAGTTGTTTACATTTTTTGTTAAAAATCATCTACAGAAATAATCGTGTGGACCTTACCCGTCCATCTTTGTCCACTCCTGCAATCTGTCCTGTAGCAATCCGGATCTTATCAGGATGGATGGCTAGACTGAAAGACAGAAACAAGAGATGACATAGGAGGCGTGTCATCAAAACCTAGCTTACAGGAAAGCAGCAGATGAATTATGTTCGGGTGTGTTTTCGTACCACTTGACGCAGTCTGTGTGTCCGAGGTAATGTCTCTGAGTTCGTTCTTCATAGTTAAACAGAGCCACAACGGAGGCAATGAAGTAAACAATCTCTCCGGTTGGAAGGAGGTAGACGTTAGCTCTGCATTCTCTGCCACGGTAACCATAACTGCAGGCGGTCAAGGAAACATCTGGAAACATCTGGTAATATCTTGAACACACCTTGAAAAAACCTGAACATCTACTGGGGATCTGATGAGAATTTCTCAAAGCGAAAGTAGTTTTTTTTATGAGATTGTAACAAGTACTTATCAATAGGGAGTGTATGACATACTAAGTCTACATGGTCCCTGTTTGGAGAAGCCGGCCAGATTACCGGCATGGAAGCTACGCTATATAATGCTGTTCACGTCATCACGAGACACAGATACTTAAGATATGCTGTGATAACCTGATGGGAACTTGTGAGAGAATTATTGAGATCTATTGAGGTTCTCCTGAGGATGAAGTTAGGCCAACACAAAAAGTCACAGACGATGAATGGATACAATGTCTATTGAAGATCTACTGAGTGTATCGTAGGGGTTTTGTTGGATTCAAACTGAAGGTCTTTGGGGGATCAGCTGCTAAAGATCCACTTTATGACTAAGAAAGATCTCCATAATAAACTGATGAAAACTGAACAATTACTGAAGGCTCTGTAAAGATCTTTTTTTTTATAGAAATAGCAAAGTTTACTTGGGATCTTCTTGATTTAGTTTTGAGGCTTAGTTTTGGCTCCACTGCCCAACAGTCATTGAGACAGGTGTAACAAGTGTTTAATTGTTGATGCAGACAACACTTCACTTTCTGGATCTGCTGATCCAGAATATCTCTGTCTCTTTCAATGAATATACATCAACTCTGATCTACTGCAGACATGTTCCATTAGGAAAGATCTAGTATCCATTGTTTTTTAATAGTGGTGTATCATGTTGTTACAATAAACTTGTTCTACATTTGTTTGAATCCAAATTGACATATTTTACTGAGTTCTCCCTCTGAGGAGTCTGAACTCCACATTTAAATGACCCTTTTACCTAAAGTCTCTTTCTATGACTGCAGGTTATAATAATTTGGGATCATTTATGAATTATCATTTGAGCTAGTTAAAATCATTCCATAATATGTCAAGTTGGATGTATGCATGTTTCTTTTTCCAGAGCCGATGAAGCTGCCTTTTTTCCCCAAAGAACTGTGTTTTCTCCAAAGATAAAACGATGTTTAGGCGCTGGATAGCCTAGAGGTTATATCCCCCACCACATTGTACTGTGACTCCTTCTCCCCTCTCTCACTCCAGTTTCCTCCTCTATCTCCTGTCCTCTACAATAAATGCAAAACAAAAAGCAATGTTGTGCAATTCAATGTATGAAATGTGCTCCATACTGATAATTTAGGATCAATACTAGAAGAAGTCAATCATTAATTCAGAGTATCTATGTCCTGTGACACCGCCCCACTGTGTGCAGAATGAAGGATACACCCACTCCAGCTTGAGTCTCTCTGGGGGAAGTTCTATCCGAACATCTTCGTAGTTCTCCACATCTGCGGGGATGAACATGGTGATCGGTCGACCACGCATGAACATCTTTATGGTGTTTCCCTCTGTAGAAGCACACAAACAGACAGAGATTAAAAACATGCTGATAGAAAATAGTTTACATGCCAGCTACGACATGCCAGAAACAATTTGTTAACAGTTTAAATAAAATCTTGGTGGCTGGGATCTCATCAGATATCCATCAATGACTGATATTCTTTTAAAATATATCAACACAAAATGTATATAAACGACAAAATCTGGTTGTGTCTAACATGTCAACTTTTTCAAAACACATAACATTAAAAGTATCAGTCTGATTGAAAACATCTTCTGATCAACAGCACAAAACCTCACAGGTTCATTGAAACAAAGCACGGATCCAAAACATTTAAGATCAGTTAGACAGACAGGTGAGAGAAAGTTGAGGGACATGTTAGGGGCAGTTGGGGTACAGTGATAGAAAGGTGAGGTATACGTGAAGGGCAAGTAAGGGACAGGAAAGAGGCAGGTGAGGCAGCACTGATGACATTCAGGTGAAGCAGTTAAAGCAGATCAGACAGAAACACCTGCCCTGTCTTTGTTTACCTCCTTGAAATCACAGCTAAATACAAACATGAGAGTGACATCCATGCCAATTGCAAAGTAAAGTACTTTGTATTAAGGTGTCGGGCAGTGCCTCTTTTTGTAGCAGTGGGAGGGCCTTGAATAATTTGTCTTGTCTGGTAGCTTAACACAATTTCAGGTAGCACCTGTTCAACCTTAAATGGAGGTAAAGGAGAGCAGGGGGCGGAGCCACAGTCAGGTGTGACATCACCTGATCAGTCTGAAGGAGAGCGAGAGCAGTTGAGTGAGCGAGGCTGACGGCGTAGAGCAGAGAGAGACAGAGACATGAGATTGGTTCAGGGCAGGAGACAGTTATTAGCTGCTTCTAGAATGATGTTAGCCTGTTGTTAGCCTGCAAGCTCGCTCTGACAACACATCAGGACTTACCAGCTTGGCTGTTTTTCTCTCGTGTTGACATTTTAGCTGGTTTGAGACAAAGACATCATCACTCAACAACACCAACGACACAAATATAAACACCAACTAACACAAACAAAAAAACAACAACTAAAGCAATATAAACAACACAAAACACAACAACATCAACAACATTACAATGGAGGAGCATTTAGTCTGGGGGGGATAGTCCATCAACATAGCAAAAGAATGCCTCACTGGAATTATTGCAGACACTCACTTTAGTTAAGGCTGCTCCACTAATGCAATTTAGTTGGTCAAGTTAGAGTTGAATGCATCTGGGCTTGTGTGAGCTTGCATTGTGCTCATGCATGAGAACATTAGCTCAGATAGTTGATGGTAATTATCTGACTAGTTTTATCTATAATTTAATTTGACATTATGATTGCTGGTATGACTGTGGCTTTATGGAGAGATAAATGACAACATCGGTGTGTTTCAAATTATGGTCCCAACATAACAGTCCATTTAGTATCATCTGGACTGATTTCTCGTGCTAACGGTGAGGTGAGTGAAATGTATTTATTGTCAAAATATTGCTGTGTGTGTAGGGAGCGTCTATTGCTACACGATGCAAGAAATCTGATGCATGTGTACTGTTAGGACACGCTGTTACTCAACCTTGATGGAATACCCCTGAGAGGCCTGAACAATGAAGCTCAAGATGAACTCAGTCTGTCTCTATTTGCGTTTCCTTTCCAGCTTCAGTGATACTGACTGGTTTTATGAAGCTGAAAATGAACTGACTCTATTCACTCTGAGTTCATTGATCAGTAAAGACTTGTTAAATAAAAACACTACCAATGAATGAAGTACTAAAATGATATCAGATGAAATGCGATACAGGTAACTCAACGAGGTGAAATACAAACTACAAAACCAAAGAACTTGAATAACATAAGAAGCTTACTAGAAATGCTTTTTCAAAAATTAAAAATACGATTTTTGTATTTCTGTGCATGCAACCTTGATAGGCATGTAGAAACCTTCTCATTATCCCTGCAACATGTGTTACCATGGCGATTTATTCCAGTTCAATGTTGATTTTCACACAAATTTGCTACATGTGGATGCCCGAGCCACCATGATGACATAATCATCATCATCACAAACACGATCGACATCACACTCCGCATCATCATCATCACCACCATCCCCATCACCATCATTATCATCACTGCCTCTGAATCACACAGACTAAAGCTAAACAAGCGTGAACAGGACTCCTGTGAACATAAACAATTGTCAGAGAAGCAGCATTGATGCTTTCTTTCTATTGGCTCTTACATATGATGATGAAAATAAAGATGTTAACTATAGGACCTTTTTATATCATGATGATGAGAGCTGTGCATTTACCTTGATTAACCACAGGGTCTTTGTGTCTGAAAGAGGACAGAAGAAAACAAAAATCTTACTTTGGATTTACTTTTAAATGTATTGTTGTGGATCCAATCCATGTGCACTGTATGAGTGCAAATAGTATTCATACTCTATATGTAAACGTGATATATATTTACTTCACGAGTCTGTACAGAAAATACTACATGTATCATACACTAAATAAATTTTTCTTCATATATGTTGTGTAATTACCTGTCAGCGTTCTTGACCATTTTAGAAAGTAGTTTGGAGGTGGATGCAGCTTTCACAAGTTTGTTCCTGTTTTCCTCTGAACTGTCCCAGGTGCTGCTTTGGGAGCGCTCCATACCAGAGGATCTCTTCACACTTGGTCCCCTGAACACACACACACACATACAGAGTCCAAATCTCAATAGTGTTGCAATATCAGGAGGAGGATGAAAATGGTGATGAGTAGGAGGAAGAAGTCACCGATATCTCGACCCGTTTTAAGTTTTTAATTCCTGACTGAATCCTTGATGAGTTTTTTGTTTTATAGTATTATTGATTGGTGTTAAAGTGTCTGACATCAAGACGCAACCTCTGTAGTTCCAAGAGTGTCCACTTGAGCCTGGCTTCAACATTTTAGGTCTGAGTTGTTCATTTCTTTATTTGTTGTTACTGGATGAGGATGATATCCGTTTGATTTTGAGAAAATGTGCATAATTAGGGGCGTGGCTGTTCACACTTATGGGTGGGCGTGTAGTAGTTGCATGCTATGAAACTAAAAGCCCGCCTCAGCTCCAACTCTTTGCTTTTTCCTGGGATGACCGAAAGTTAGTTTGAGAAAGCATTTCAAATATAGCGACAGCAGTCAGTGGGCTTCAAAAGTCTGCTTCAGACACCAACGGGTGACGTCACAGAGCTGATGTCCATATTTTAAACTGTGTCAGAGTGCCTCATCAGAAATAAGGATCTGGGTCTCTCCACAGTTATCATAAATACATATTTTTTAATGTAATCAGAATAATTGACCAGGGATTAGAATGTACTGAAATAAAAAACGTAAGGATTTGTTGATAAGAAAAAAATCTTGTTTTCATACTAAGCTTTATGGCTGAAAAGTTTAGAGTTGAATGTTCTGACATGAATCCAAGAAGTCATGACCTCCACTGGAGAGTCAGGTCAGATTATGATCAAAGGTAATCATCTCTGACATTTGCTCACTCTGCCATTTGTCTGTTCCAATGTTTGCCATATTATGGAGGTACACAATGTCTGGGAAACACGAAGGATGACAGAGTGAATGTGGTTGACCAGCGGAAGCAATGAAATCGAATCATTTGTTAAAGATGGTGTCTTTAAATTCTGTTTTGGATTAGGCAGTCTGGACTGCAGTTTGCTGGTTATACATTTTGAGTTCATCTGATGTATACTTCTAAAAATGTCTCTCTTAACCCATCAGACAGAAAAAGGACTTTTAAATAGCTGGTGTAGTGTTACATGCTGTTGACAGACTGCCTGTGCTGACATTAAACCTCTTGATTGAAGATGTCGATAAATGGGTCTTTGAAATACCTGGTTATCAAATGCAAAATCTTTTCCTTAATGCTAAAGATTCAGTTTGTGATGCTAAACATATAAACCTCCATGACTCATTTTCATCGTCCAGAGATACAAATACAGCAGCAATAAGTTAAACACATGACCCAGGAAGAGGTTAGTGAGCTGGGATACATCAGAAAATCAAGCCCCAGGCTGCAGAAGGCCTGCTTAAGAAGGAGGTAGTAGACGGGAGGAGTAGGAAGTAGACGGGTGGAGTAGGAAGAGGAGGAAAAGGAAAAGGAGTTTTTTAGGTGAAGCTGGGAGGAGAAAACGTTAGCTTTTAAAAAATCACTTGCAGCCCACTCTGAGTCTATCAGCAAAAAAGAGGAAGAGGGAGGGGGGCTTTGGAGACTTTGTAATCTCCAGGAAGCTTCAGCAAATTCCAGTTAGAAAAGAGGAGATCCAGAGAGGTAGATTCATAGAGGACACTGGGAGTTGAAAATGTATAAAAACACACAAAGCCAGATCTGAATATTCAGCCAGCAAAGTTTCAACCTCAAGGTGTTGAGGTGAGGACACACCATGACCTCCAGGAGGCCTTTGAAGACTTCTGGAACCCCAGGAAACTCAATAGGCCTCATTCACCAAGCATTCCTTGAATCAATTTTCTTCTTAAAATCAATTATGCAGGTTTCAAGAAGATTCTGATAATCATTGTTTACTTATCTGGGATTTGTTCTGAGCAAAAGAAAAAAAATGTGCACCTTTATGTTTTGACTAACATCTATAATTACATGATTTATATGTTGTCAACATTATATTCAGTTATGCAATGTTTGGTCTAAACTAAAAAATACATACATTTAAAAATATAACCTAAGCACTAAGTTATTAAAGTAGAACATTTATTCACAACAATGACCCTCCTTTACACCCTGGTATTCAGTAACATGTTGCATGGTTTTACACCTGCAGGTTAAAGAATCAATGTAGCGTCAAATCATTCAAACTGAAAAATAATTAAGAAAGGTCACCATCTCTCTTCTGTTTCTGGTTATATGTTTTCACTCAGATTTAAGATCAAACCATTCTATTACACCTCATCTGGTATGAGCCCTTTTCTTTTCTCTGAACGAGGGGTATCATCCTTGGATCTGTCTGTGGAGTTTATTTTATTTCCATTACAGACTCCTCTAAATAAAATATAATAAACAGCAATATCTAAAATTCACAACTGTTTCTTTTGATATTTGGAGTGTTAAAGTGTTTATTGATTTAAATGTTGGCTTTCTTTATTTCTCTCACCTTCTCTTTTCAATCTTGTGTGACTTGTGTTTGACAAAGCCCTTCAGTCTAGGTCTGTGCTAATATGGAATAACTGGCACAAGCTTCCGACTTCTGAGGACATGGCATTTTCCAATTTAACACTGCTAACAATTCTGTTAACAACAGGTGCATGAATCTGATTTAGTCTTTTCCTAGAAATCTTCTTAAGAACAAATTAAAGTGTTAAAGTCTTACAAAGATGTTGGTGAATGAAGCCGTAGAACCTCTAAGGTGCCTCGGATTTCCAAGAGATTTAATTATCTCTTAGACATCCGGGAGGCCTGACGAGATGCCCAGATCTCCTGGAGGCCTGAGGAGAGCCTGACCTCCAGAAGGTCTGAGGAGACTCTGTGATGTTCATAAAGTCAATCAAGCCAGCTACTGAGGAGCCACAGTCCTGCTGGTTATCTTTCTGTCTACACAAACCTGATAAGCTAGATTGTTAAGCATATCAGGAGCACCCGTTCTGGACCTGGGAAGGTGATCAGGTGTTTGCAAAGCAGGAGGACTGTGGGTCCTCGGGGGCGGGGTTAGTAACCAAAGCCAGAGAGATGTCAGAGCAGCGTCAGCAAGAAGGGAGGTTAGATCCAGCCGACAGATTACAAAGTAAAACCTTTTGGGAGGGGTGTGGCCTTTACTGGTGTCAGCGCACTGGGCAGTTCTCTGTGGCTGGGGGGTCACTGGGGTCTGGGGGGGACTGAGGGGTTTGGGGAGGCTGGGGGGAAGCGGGAGAGGGAGATGAGTTCTTTAGGCGAGGAGGCTCCTCACGTTCCTGGATCTCCTCCATCTGAGACCGCTGGCTGCTGCTGCTCTCCTTCTTCTTGTCTGTTCCACTGTGGACAAAACCAGGACCATATGACACCACAAACTACTGATTGATCTTCTTCTACTGCTTCTATTCTACATCTACTTATTCTACTTTATTTCTACTAAATCTAATTCTACTGCAGTGACTCAAACCACCAAAATCCATCTGAGACCGCTGGCTGCTGACCTCCTCCTTCCTGTCTGCTCCACTGTGGACAAAACCAGGACTGTGTGAGGCCAAAACACACTGATTCCAATGTTTATAATATGAATCTACTTATTCTACTGATTACCCTCCTCATGTGGAACATGTTATAACACCTATTCATTCAACAGTGATAACTGCAGTGGTTTAACTAATCAAAGGCTGTTGAGTGACAACGGTGCTCTTCCCTGGTTTATACCCTAAACTAAGTCAAAACAAGCAGACATGTCATGACAGTATAAATAACAAGTTTCATATCTGTTCAGCAGGCCTTCTGGAGGCTTAAATCAAAGAGCCTGGAGAAAAATAAACAACAGTTAACAGAAAAATGAGACTGACAACAGAAGGAGATGTACAGAGAAATCTTCAAAACAACAGTGTGTGTCAGTGTGTGTCTTTGTGTCTGTGTGTTTAACCTCTTGGCGGCGGATGACAAGGTCTCCTTCCTTGTGACAGAGGTGGATTCCCTCTTTCGTCCAGAATTTCCTCCATTAGGGATACAGGACATTGAGTAAGCTTCACGCAGCGCAGCACCACCTGGGGGTAGGCACACTGCTGTTAACATCAAGTTTAAAACTGAACCTGACCAGTTTAAGTCTAACCTTAACCATATAGAGACTTGTTTAGTTCGATGATGCATATCTGTTTAGTTAAGTTTCAGTACTTTATGATCTTATTCATAAAACATGTAAAACCTTAAATACATTCTGAAGTAGAGAAACCACAAAGTAAAGTCTGAGCAGGAGAATCACTCAAGGTCAAATGTGACACAGAGAGAATATTACAAGTAGAAACTTTTTTTATAAATGCTTCTTCTCAAGCAGTTCAACGTCATGGCGCCATTTTTGATTTCAGAATCAGTTTGTACAATATACAACAGCGACATATGATCTACTGTGATGAAAAAGCTGCTTTAAGCTTTGGAGCAGAAACAGTGAGTATTCCCATACGGCAAAAAATAAATCAAGTACAAAGAACTTAAAACCTCATTGTTACCTTTCCCTCCCTGTTGTTTCTTGGCTGAGGAGGAGGCAGACACTTCTGAGGCAGCGAGGCGGCGAAGGACGTCAGCGAGAGCAGCTTTCATCACCGTCAGCTCGTCCTCCTGCTGCTGAACTCGAAGCTCCAGAGCAGAAAGACGGTCGTTGACATCAGAAACACTTGCTCCAGACATACTGTCATCTGTAGAAGGATAGAGACACTGAAATTCAATATACTGTTGACTAGGGATGTAACGATTCACTCAACTCACGATACAACACGATTCATGATAATGAGACTGAAGACAAATTATGAGATGATTGAAAAAGATTCCTTTATTTTTTCATGAAAACACCAATGCACCTTGTAATCTCTTTGGCTCTTGAGCTCGTTTGGGCCTGCTTGTTACTACCAACCGCCTCTGCTCTACAGCGGTTAACGCTCACACGAGTGACTAGGACGTCAAACAAGAGAATCATAAATAGATAGCGCCCTCTGCTGTTTAAAAAAAGTATTGTGACACCTTTGAATCAATTTTTAACTGCCTCACGATAATTCTTTACATCCCTACTGTTGACTGCAGGAGGCAGAAACATAAGATCTCAAAACTTTGTCATTTAATGTAGGGTAGATAACAGCATCTCATCTATAATAAAACAATCCATGGATCTCTTCATGTACTGTCACCATATGGAGCAGGTCCACTGGATTTCGACAAAATGTCACGTACTGTATAGTAAAGTGCAAACATTCGAGCTCAATATTCTATTGTTCTATATCAGAAAGGAGACTGTGTGGATCTCAATATACTGTCTTCTTTATAAAACATGTTTTTTTCAAAAACCCTGGGTCTCAATTAGTTGTGCACGCACCGATGCATCTGTTCAACATCGATCTCGGCCAATATTGGCCCTGTTGACAGACGTCGGCACATCAGCAAAAGCACGGATACTTTAGCGGAAGGCTCAAGGGGCTTTCCTGAACCTGTCGAGAGCTGGAGTTACATGAAACCCCCGAACAGCCAATCAGAGTGATTCCTCTCACCAACCACACCAACGCCAACCGACCGAAAAAAAGGCAGAAAAGTAGAAAAGTAGGGCAACGATCGCTGAGCGACGGTCCAACTAGAACAATCTCCATGGTATGTCAGGGCCTTTACACCTCAAGAAATCATGACACAAACATCGGTATCTGACTCGGAGATCGGCTCAATTGTTATTTCAAACATTACTATCGGCATCGGTTCATCTTTAGTCTTAATATTGTAATCTATTATAATAATCATATAATCATAATCACTGGATCTTACACATCTACTGTATAGTGTGATTAAAACTATCAATTCAAGCATACTGTCATCTACACTTACACAAACATTCAACCTAAAGTTACCGTTATCTATTGGAAGACAAAGTTGATCTAAATAGACTGTTGTCTATAGTGAGGCAGAAACACCGGATCTCAATAATCTATGGCAAGGGTTTAAAAAGTAGATCTCAATATACTGTCAGTTAGTCCTGCATGATCAAATGTTTCACCATTACTATCGCAACTTGTTGGTGAGGTTGCTACTGTCATAGATCATGTCGGTTATATGCTCATAGCAGACAATCAGTTATGCAAGACTTTTTTGAGTGAGTGCATTCCCGTTATCAGCAGCAGCACTTTATCCCAGTGCCAGCAAGTAGGGTGGCCAACAAGTGCAAAGGCTCAGCAACAGCCGAAACCAATTACATTAAGAAAAAGTGCAGCTATTTCAGGAACGAGGCAATTAAAAAACACCTGCAAACAAGTCCAAAACAAATGCAATGACCGAAACACGAACTGAATCAAACGTGCTGCAAAAAGACGAAAACAACTGCATAACCATCAAACTCATATATTTAAAAAAGAAGTGTGAATAGAACAACAAATCCAGTCTTAAACGGAAGATCTCCAGGTCTGTAGGGCACTCAGTGAAACTCCTAGTTTAAGTAATTTTAATGCTACTCTCTGTCACTACTACAGTATGCAGTTTTCCCATCCAAACAATACATTCACTTCCTCGTCTCCCTCCTTCTCTAGTCAATAATAAACTGTTCCACTGAGCACATTTGATTGTTTAAGTATCTGTATCTTAATCATGACTTCATGACCAAGCAGGGTGCTTGTTTAAAGAATAAACTACAACTATTTGTAGATGATTAACACCCTACTTTTATCTGGCATGACAACCTTCTTTATATCCCAATATATAGTGTAGAAAAAAAACAGCAATGGCAATGTCAGCTTTTTCCTCCCTTACAGCCCTACTGAGTGAGTCAGACAAACTGGATCCTAATACCCAGTTATCTATAATGACACAGAGACAGAAGATCTATATACCGTCATCTGTAGTAAGAAACACTGAATTAAATTTACATGCACAGGGAGAAAAAACACTGGATCTCAATCAAGAGGGAACCTCTAGGGCTGAGAAATGATGACAACATGGAAGTATAAAAAACTGCTGTTCCTCAAGTGTCGACTTGTCGCTGGCTCCGAGTCAGTCAATCCACATTAGTCTACATATTAAATCCTCAACATTAAATCAGAAATAAACATTTTTACAGCCTGGTACAAAATGCTTACCTGATTTTTATGTAGGTCCTCTTTCTAACCTATATTAAGGCTTAAACTGTTGCAGAAAATAGAGGAGTTGTTGCTTTAACCAAACGGGGGATGCTGCAGGTTGACAAATAATAACCCTGCTTTGCTGTCATTGAATAACAGAAGAAGAAAGAGTGAAATTGAAGTATGTTATTGATATGTAGTACAACATATCAGGTGTCACTTTCCGTGACTGCACTCACTGTACCTTGCATGATAGTTCTTTCAGTTTTTGTCAGACATTACGGGTAGCAGCTAACTCATGAGTCAGGATTGTTGTTGGCTTTTCCGACAATGAAGACAGAAAACAGTAATAATGAGAACAGCAGCTGTTTCAAGTAACCCAGTTTGTGCCATTCACGTGCCACTCATTCAAGTAGGTAGCGTGCCAGCATTTAGTCCACAATGTTTGAGCAACCCTCTTAGCTTGTAAGAAGTAAACCACTTTAGTCATCAGCCATTACAACCATGCAGCAGGAAATATGATGGTTAAGCACCAAAAAGAAAAATCAGGTCACGGTCATCGACTTTATAGCTTTAACAAGGCATTTGCAAAACCCTTGCCCTACCCTCTCAAACAAATAATGTAATAGCCTTCCAGTTCAGACTGGGGACTCTCCTCCTAGTTAACACTGAACACTCTACTACTTAAGACCTAAAATTTAGACCTGAGCCTTGCATCCAAGATCAGACCAAAGACCCTCCCAGTTTAAATTGGAAATCCTCTGAGTTCAGACCAGAAATTGTCTAGGGTTTAACCAAAGGTTCTTTGCTTATTCAAACCAGAAACTTTCCCAGTTCAGTCCTGAAACCCTTCCAGTTCAAACAACAAACCCTTAAAGCTCAGACCAGAGATGTGCTTACTAGTAGCCCAGACCACAACTGTCCTCCAAGTTTAAATGTGAGACTCTCTCCTTGTTCAAACCCTCCACATGAAGACCAGACACCTTCCAGGTTCAGACCAGAAACTGGCTTCCCAGATCCGAGCAGAAAGCCTACCAGCTATGAAAAGTGACCATCAAAATTAACTAAACCCATTCATACTAATTCATAGGCCAACCGTAAAGCAGCAGGAGCAACTTGGGGTAAGATGTCTTGCCCAAGGACACATTGGACATGTGACTACAGCAGGACATGCGGCTGGGGATCGAACCCCTGACCTTCCGGTTCATATACAAATGACTCTACCAACCGAGCCACAGCCGCCCTAAAGTAGTCCGACGATAAGATGAAATCTTGTGCCTTTGTATCAATGCTACATATAACTGAACTGATCACAGTATCGACTGTTAAATACATAATGGCTAACAGAAAATAATAAGAGGCAGTTTCATCATGTGCACGAAGATGGCACCAGTTCAACCCCGCCCACTAGCTGTTAGTGAATAATACTGAATATTAAAGGCTGTGTTCTTGTAGTAGGTCAGCTGCAGGTTCCTTGGAAATATCTTAAATAGTTGGGAACACTTGGAAGGTTTGTAAACACCTGGTACTGTGTGTTTGTGACAGTTTAGAGCTTCTGTTAACTTAACTTTTCTTAATACCCTAATATACTAATGTATACCTTTATATGCCATTTATATTCAATAAATATCCCTTTAACAAGTTACACAGTTAGATTTTGAGCCAGGTAAATAAATGTGATGATTGGGATATCTTCTAAACATACACCACACGCAGTTGATCTCCTTCCCCCTAAACACCTGGAATTCTGAAAAACCAAGCTTAGCTTACGCTCGTCCCCACCAGATACAGGTTTTTTTTTTCTTGAGAGGGGGGTACAAGGCTGAGAATTATCCTTCCCTTCATGAGGAGAAGTTGGTTTTGTGGCCCTGCAGCCGCCGCAGGGGCGGTGCAGACTTTTTAGATAAATACAGCAGTGACACGTGTAAAGCCTTCAAAGGCGCGTGCAACGCTAAACGTCCCGCCTCTGCACGGGCAGGTGGCCGGCTCATATTTACGGCGCGACCTGCTGCTGGGACTCACCTAGGCTGCCGGTGAATCCGTCCATTTTACGGGAGAAAAGCGGGATTCCGGGCTGGAGGCCTGCGGGAGGCTGAGCGCACACTGCGGGCCTCCGTCCGGGGTTTTCCAACGTAGCAGTGAGAGCAATATGCGAGCCAAGCCGGATATATCCCCGCTGCGCTGCCCACAGTGTCTGTCCGTCCGTTAGACCGAAGATAGGACGCTTGCCTGCGGACTGCAAGGAGAAGCCGCTCCCGGAGAATCTAACAGCCGAGACACAGACGAAAGAATCCGCGGAGCCGCAGACACGACGGACCGACGCTGCTGCGTGCTTCCGACTCCGCCTGCTCTGGCAACGCGCGCTTCCCCTGGAGAGGGGTGTGTGTGTGTGTTTGTGCGCGCGTGTGTGTGTGTGTGTGAGTGAGTGTGAGTGTGTGTGTGTGTGTGTGTGTGTGTGCGTGCGTGCGTGCGTTCGTGTGTGTGTGTGTGCGTTTGTGTGTGTGTGTCTGTGCGTGTGTGTGTTTGTGGGGATAATAGAAAAATTGGAGGGCTGAGAAGGGTGTTCGGAGGATTTTTAAGGGGGACTCAGGGTAGGTAGGTCAGGTTTCAGACGGTAGCTGCTTTGAGGAGCTGCAGCGCCATCCGGCGGACATTTACCGGCGTTACACAAACATTGACGATAGGAAGTGATGCAACACGGAAGATGAATTATGTTTGAGTTTAAATGTTATCGATCAGTGATGGACAAATAACCAAGTTAAGAATTTATGTAACTGCTTTCATTTATTTTGAATTGTTCGATAGTTAATTAAAAACAAAAGAAGTTAAAATGCATGTGGGTTTAGGTTTGTAAACTTCAACCTCTGCGCACTTCGGGATGTGGTACATGTGGGGTTGTGGCGCAGCCGCAGTGTGTAGCAGTCAGAACAGTCAAAAAGGTTGTCAATTGTCATTTGCTTTAGATACAATATAGTCATGAGGTTTATTGTCTGTCCATTTGGTGGTGCTATGAAGAAAAGTGCATCTTTGGTCTGTAAATATGTGTTGAAGGTAAATGTCATCAAACATGTAAAGTTTGTCTCAGTGTGGAGCCAGTAGCTTTTAGTTACAGTCAATCATGTTTATAGTGTCAAAACAATAAGTTACACTTTTTTAAAATTTGTTTTGATCAGAATTTGATATATTGAGTAATTGTTTCTATTGATTTATGCATTATAAATATGACCGGTAATTAATACTATTATTGTATTCTTTATTATATGTTTATATGCTTTTACCAGTCATTAATATTATTATATTGTTTTTTATTATATGCTTTGGCAATATTTTCAAATTCGTGCCAATAAAGCTTACTGAATAAATGTTATCCTTCAGGAAAAAGTCATTCAAGTATAACCCCCGGAACTGGGGAAATAAACAAAAGTGGACATCCTCTTTTGTGACATGATACAAATGCCTACCTAATGTTGTACATGTAGGTGAACACACTGCGTGTCATACGGGGCACTATGGGGGCAACATATGTGCTGTCAAGAATGTAAATTTCACAAATTTTGCTGTATGCAAAGTGTCAACACTGGAGCTCTGCAGCTCCAGTGTTGGGTTCTAAGAAAAAGAGATTATACCTGTGATTCAAGCACAATAAAGGTTTGTTTGTGGTTGAATTTATCAGGGTCAGAAAAAAAAGAACAAAGTAAAAACAAGTTTCAATTTTATTTTATGAATACAAGACATAAACATTCACTTCTATATGTATAAAAAAAGAATCCCTTCAGAAAAAAGGTCATTTTTAAACTCCCAACATAAACAATAAAATGAAATCATAAACACATTAAGAAATAAATCTGCTAAAGCAGAAAATTGAAACAAAATGTTCTGTTATTTTCTGATTGGCTCAGTCACCTCGAAATCTTACTTCATAGTAACATTTTCAACCTATATGAATCCAGTGTCAATAAAGTTTTTAAGTCTTTTTTTAAATCAAACATACAGGTGATGAATCACCTGAGAGGTTTTGAGGAACAGTCTGCCATTTCAATGATTTAAACTTATTTTACCACTTCTGTTGTTCTATTTTCCTGTCAAGTCTTGTTCAATGTAAGTTCTCTGTCTGTTTCATTTTTGGTGTTGCTGAAATAAAAACAAAAATAAGTCCAGTGAGTACATGTTTTTATACATGAGGCTCAAATTATCCATGTCAATGAAATATGACCGGGTCTAAGATCATGTCGTTTTTTTTACTCAACCAAGATCACAAATCAACACAATAGGTAATTTGAGTGTATTTTTATAGACGAGTCAGAAATATTTTGATTTATTTCTCTTTTTTGTCATTAATGAATATTCATCAGTTTTGGGTTGTTGCCATTTCAAAACGACAACATCAATAATTAATGATACAGATTACATTACATTGTTTGTGTCTGCAATAAGCATAAAGCTGCCAGAGCTCTGTAAACCTGCCTGGATGACATCACTGCCTCATCTTTCTCTCATTGGCCCAGCTGGTTAGACCCTTCAAACCTGTTTTTACATTAAGGGTTCATTTCCTGTTTAAATCACAGAAATTAGTTGAACAGGACCAAAACGCTCAATCAGAAAACATTTGGGTGATAAAAATACTTTTACTGGACTTACTTTATGTGTGTTTGTTTTGTACAGTTTTTGATTAAAAAAGAGAAACTGATACTATACAAGACTTGTTAAAGTTATATAAAGGAAATAAGTAGATCAATCAATCAGACACATTACGTTAAGAAGACCGTTAAAAAGAGAAGACCTGAGTTCAATCTGATGATGATGATGATGATGATGATGAAGATGATTATAACGATGGTGATGTTGGAGGCACTGAGTGGTAAACAGCCAATCACATCAAAGGTCTAAATGGTTCAATTAACATTCAGAAAGAGGACTGAGACAGTTTGATCTGAAGGCAGTCTGGTGCTGAGCAGCTTCTCGTCGCAAAGATGAAGAAACGTTCAAGGATAAAACAGACAAACTAAACACTGCAACATCAAAGGATCATCCAAAAAAAAGGAGAACATATGTTCTTTCTCAGGACTGTTAAGGTTTCACCATTTTTCAGTAACCATAACAATGTGACGATCAAGAGAATGACTGCACTGATGACATGAAACGTAGCTTGATAAGGCAGAGCTGCTAAAGAGGAAGAAAGACAAAAAAAAGGAAGAAGAGGAAGGCACATCTGACTGAAGAAACTTGGTCCAGTAACACCTGGTTGAGGCCCTGCCACTGCAGGTGGTCACCCCCCTGCATGTTTAGGCCACATCCCCTGCAATAGGAGCTTCAGTAGTTGAATTTGACCTTCAAGATGTCCGAGATCAGTGTCCTCGCAAGGTAGATCCCCACCATCTGTTCATGGGTAAACAGATAAACAGAAATATTGAGTGAGCCAAAGTCACATTAATATCTGCTGAGCCAATAGGAACAACACGGCTGAGGACATCTAAGGTTTGTCCCTCTTTGATCTCAGTTATTATAGTTGATTTATCAAATAAACGTATGAATCAAATATGTATCATTTGAAGTCATTTTTTGGAATACCAGTGTAAACCCTAAACAAGTTTAAAAATCAGTGTCTATTCTGGACATGCTCTGTAAGAGTTGTGCTAACCGGGCTTACATCCATACCATTTATGTTTTGTTACATGCTTTCCTGAAGTTTCCTCATTGGATGATAGCAAGAGTTCACTTTAAATGTCTCTTTCTTCACCCTTTGTTTGACTTTTTTTGTCTTTTGCAGAAGTCATTTACTTTCAGGCAGGCAGCTTAAATAAGGAAGTGTGTGTGCACTCTGGGGCGTTTTTCACGAGCAAGCAGGGAGCAGCAGACTTTACTGTGATGTTTGCATTGCTGCTCAGTGGTAGGTTTTTGGATCTGTCACATCAAGTAAAATGAATCCCACTTGTTACATTTGTATTGTTATAGCAATCTCCTGTGAAGGTCATTTTATTGGCTCACTCTGACACCGTACACTGTCTGTACTGTTGCAACACTAGCAATGTTACAGGCTGTATTCGTACCTGCAGCAGAGAGATGACGATGAAGACGATTGCTACTGTGTAGAGGTTTCCAGGTAACCAGTCTTCCAAGGCAGGGATACAGCCTTTAGTGAAGATATGTTCAGTCCACTCTCTCTGTGCACAGGAACAATGAAGTTCATTTAGGAACATGTTCTAATTTAAAACATAAATGTTAAAACGCAAGAACAGATTCATATTTGAAGACATAAAAAACATGATCCACTCCTTGTTAGAATATGAGAGTCATAAAAAAATGTATATGGATTTAATACCGATATATTTCTGATTAGTGTTTAATAATTAAACACTGTGAACAGTTACCACAGAAATGTTAAGAGTCATTGAAAAACCAAATTGGGAAGTTACGAGAGAGAAAACTCTAATCAGGTGTGTCAATCATTCATGTAGTTCTGTTTGCTGTGTGATAACAGCTAAGTTGGCTCACTTTAAGAAAACTACAAAATTACCATTATAAACACCACATGTTGAATCTAAGAATATGTTTCAGTGAAAGAAATAATGTCATATTTAAATACACTTATGAGTCAAATTGTTTACTACTTCAGTTAAAAGCTATGAATTAAAGAGGATAGCATACAGCAAGCCCGCTCACTGACTATCATCATGTCTGGGTTTATTTCAGGTTCAAAGACCTGCTCGCTGTTATTGTCACTTACTGTACTTTCCACTTGTTCATTTGTTACTTATACTTTATGAGATTACATCATCTCACCTAAAAGCTTACAGAAACACATACTGTAGACCAAACTGCTGACCCTCTCCTGCACCAACAGGAACTTAAATGAACCTCCTCTCTAAATGAAATCTCACCTTTGGTTTGTTTCTAACATCATAGCCACACTGAGTGTTCACCACCGAGTCCTGCAACAAACAACATCATTAAAACTCAAACAGCATTATGACACATTTATCAATAGCAACAAAAACATCAATTGAGTAATTTTCTGACTGGTTATATTGATATTTAAGCAGGGTAAACTATCATTTGTACTTATAATTAATGGTCACAACTCACAGCAGGATCAGTGACGCAGCAGGAAAAAGGAACTCCACACTTCTCTCTACTGCGATGGGTTTCATTACAACTGAAATAAATATTCAGATCCCAGTCGTTTGGCTCCTGAGCTCCACAGCAGTGGTTCTGTTAAAAGTAAAACATGCTTCACATTTTACGATCAGGAATAAAACACTAAGGGTTTAACTATCAGAATCAGAATCAGAAATACTTTATTAATCCCCGGGGGGAAATTCGGGTGCCAGCGTAGCTCTTCAATACACAGTAGGAAATAGAGATAATAATAGCAATAAAAATAAGCAAGAAGTAAGTACTCAGTAAACACTATAATAACATATGTACAAGGTAGAGATAAACAGTATTTACATGATGAATTTACAGGTGTTGAACAGGTAGTGCACGGTGTATGTATTAGTGTGTAGATAATTGCACGTATAGACATATTGCTTGTATATACAATTATAAATATATTGCACAGTTGACTGGTTAAAAGACAGATTGCACATTAAATAAATAAGTAAATAAGTCCAGTGTACAAGTGAGGGATCCAGAGCTCCACAGCAGTGGTTCTGTATAATGCACATTATGCTTAATCATTTCACTTATTCAAAACTAAATAATTAGCAGGAAATAAGAAAAATAAATTCACACAGAAACTACAGGCTTAGGGTTAACTAAAGAGTCCCGAGTTTTTATTAAGAGAAACAAGATAGTTTTATCAACTGAAAGAAAGACCCTTGATGGTACTTAAAGATTACTGACCTGCACAGTTATAAAGACAAAATAAAAATATGTATATTTTTATTGTGTTGGTATTAAAGACGCAAAATAATTTACCAACGTGGAGACAATGGACGTAGACTTGTATAGCACTTTTCTAGTCTTGTACTCAAAGCGCTTTATACTTCATGTAACATTCACCCACTCTACCCATGTGCACCTGAGGTGAGAGAGGTCTACACACACACTTTTAGAGAACGAGAAAGAAGAAGTGAGAGGGACAAAGGGAGGGGTCCTTTGGTACATCCCTTCCGTAAATACATTGATTGAAGTGCGATCTCAAGCTTCTAAGTGACGATTATGTGATTCCATAACGTTACTATATTTGTTTCGATATGAAACATCATTCTCAAAAGCTCCACAATCTGCCCACCTGCTTCTGTGAAAACAGAATTTGATGAAAAAGCATGTGGTAATTTAAGCCCCCCCCCCTCCCCCTATCAACACAGAGGACTATTATTTCCAAAATCTTTGTGACTGACTCAGGTATCTCAAACATATAGTTCAGGGCTGCACTTTGTTGATTGACACATGCACCATGACAAATACTAATGTGACCTGATGTGTTAGATACATAATATAAACCAGAACAAACTGGTTTGAACTACATTCTTCATGGTTTGAAATGTTTACTGGAATGTGCATGCTTAATGAGACTCAACTTTGATATCATGTATGCCTCATTACTATTTCAAGCCAGAGTTCCAGTGGCTTTAAGTGAGACCAACTTCTAGAGGTTGGTAAGTTACAGCATACAGTGTAAACATTAAAGTTATAGTTTCCTGCTGTGCTGAAAGGCAAATTTGATGTTGTAAAAAAATCTATTTACCATCCTCTGTAGAGAGTCAATGAGGTTCTGCAGGTCAATGTCATCTCTGTACGCTTTGATGTTTGCTAGGAAAAAGTCGTTGATCCACTGTCTGACCTGGCTCTGGAAAACAACTGCAAGAACTGCAGCTGTCAGCTCCAGGATGAAGATGAAGCCGATCACACCAGAAAACTAAATGAAAAGACATACAGAACGATTACAGTGCAAAAAATACACAAAAAAAAGCAAAATGTGTTGAATATTTAGAGCACTTTTTTAGGCTGATATTTTTAACTCCCAAACTTTAACGGATAGATATTAACATACAAACTTTCTCTGAAGGATAATTTCATTGCAGAACAGAAGTGAACAGATTATTTTAAATGTAATTTAAAGGGATGGAAATTTAGGAAACATTAGTGGACTGATGTTTTAATGTAAAAGCATGAGTAAATACATGTGCTTGACATACAAACTTAAGCAGACAGATGTTTTCTCTTAGAGCTCCCACACAGCCGGCGAAGCCCAGGATGAAGGTGATCCCGCCTACTGCTAGAACCAACCAGACTGGGTCAAAACCATGCAGCCGGGTCACCTGGGTAAGATCTAACAGGACTCCCTGTAAACCAAAATAGTCAAGTTGAGGAACGGAAACCAGTGAGGAGACAGTCCAGTCCTGACTTAAAGATATTAATTATATATTTTAATACTGAATATAATTAAATGTAAGTAGGTGTATAAAGTAATAGTAAAAGTACAAATTTCACTCACATTTTTAAAGGAAATGTGTAATAGGAACAGTTGTATTACTTTATGCCTTCTATGATAATTACACGCTGACTGTGTTCATTCACCTTTTCACTCCATGCCCAGAAACCAGCTGCAATGAAGGCAACTCCAGCCAGCTGAAACACAAAGACCCAACAACACATTGGATAATCAGATCCAATAACAGACATGAACCAGCAATGAGTCAGATCTGATAACACTCACAGACTAATGTGATTCTTAACCAATATGTCTTTCTCATAAGAGAAAACATCAAAGAAAGTCCACTGAAAGTGACATATTTAAACAGTTATTCTAACTTTTTTTTTAATTTGTTATTATGAATCCAGTTGTCTAAAGTTAAAGATTTTCTAAAGTTGCAAGTTACCAAAGCCTCCCTTTAAAAAAGCAGGAGGGAGGTCCCTTACGGTCATTCAAACTCGTCTTGTTTGATGAAATTCTGAACAGAACTTTGACTCATGACATTTCACAGGAACACACATTGAGAAAGAGTTTCCAACACCCTCAACCACACAGGATGCCACAGACATTCTTCCTGTTAACTATCAGACAAGAAGCAGCTCTCTCTGAAAGTTTGTTTCTGACACAGTCGTGAATAACATTTCAACAGGTGGACTGGTAAAGAGGTGTGAAAGCAGGTAACTCACCCAAAAGATGATGTTGTAGCTGAACATCAGATATTTGTAGCAGCAGCTGACCTCAGCATTCTCATATCGATAGTAGTACATCTGTCACAAGACACTGCTGTTACATACAAAATACTGTAACAACACTTTCAGTTTTTACATTACACATTACACATTAGAAATGTAAGCAATGAACTGTAAGCACGTTGACACAACACATACTGTATGCAGTAGGGCTGGGCAATTAATTGAAAATTAATCGAAACCGAAATTCAGAACCTCTAACCGACGTAATCTTGCCCATGTCGATTATTTCGATTTATTTTCAGGGCAGAGTCACATCCAATCCGCGGCATGGAAGCAATGTCCGTCGTTTGGACACATTTTGTGTTTAGGGACGACGACACCGAACAAAAATACATCAAATGTAAACACTGCGGAAAAACTGTTGGCAAGAAATGCAAGTTATTTATTTTCTACTGTTTTAAAGAAGTCAATTTCTACTCTAAAAACTAAAATGTGTCTTTTTTATTTCGAGCGATGCTTCTGTTTTCAGTTCGAAATATTCAATAAATAACCACTAAATAGTTCATCAGATATTATGCACTCTTTCATTAGAAACAATATCCTAGCTTTAATAGTTAAGCATATTTAAATTAGAGACACCATGTCAGTGAACTATGAGGGCAAAAAACAAAACGAAGTAATCGTTCATTAATCGTAATCGAGGTAAAATGTTCAATTAATCGTGATATTGATTTGAGGTCATATCGCCCAGCCCTAGACTATGCAGTATAATAACTACAGGGTTTGCAGCAGGCACGTAGAAAACGTACTGTCTTTTAATAATGTTGCAGGTTAACAGAACACTGACTATTAGCAATTAACAGGTCAGTACAACACTGACTGTTAGCATACAGCACTGGCTTTTAGCAGGTTAATACAACACTTACTATAGGGTAATACAACAGGGTTAATTCAACACTGACTGTCAGCAGCTAGCAGTTGTTACAACACTTACAATATATATAGGAGTACTACATCACTGACTGTTGGCAGGTTAATACAATAGTGATTGTTAGCGGTTAGCATGTATGCTAATAGCTCTCAACTGTGGATATGACAATTGGCTTCTTTTCTAATATTAAGTACTTTCTGTAAACCATCGATTGGTTCAGTTACTCTCTCGTCTATTTGTTTCATATTGACTAATGTCGTTAATGTAATGTTGAAACCCGTAAACAAAGTTTGTTTCAGAGCTAACAGCAAACGACTTAAGCTAAAGCTAACTATAAAGCAGCAGTATACAAAGTGTGTTTAACCGGAGAAAGTGAATCATGAGACGATAACAGAGAATAACGTAGTCGGCATTACCTCAGACCAGATCTTATAAACACATTCAGGTTATTCCAAAACTTTTATCAAATGAACACAAACACACCCTACTACTGCGGTGTTTCCGCCAGAAACAAAAACATAGCCTTCTTCTTCTTTTGTTTCCAGTTGATGATAGAAGGACCACTTTAAAGGTAATTACCGCCCACTTCTGGAGAGCAGAGGAACTGTGAAAAACGCGGTAAAGACCACACAATAGGACTTACATGTTCGGAGTAGAAGAAGTAGGCCTACTCATTTTGCTTTAGCATAGTTGTTCGGCAGAGCCAAAAACACATATTCAAGCATGAATTGATGAATGAATAGATAAATAATTAGAATTAAATAAAGAATGGTTTTCTTGGTTGTTTCACTCTCTGATGCTATTATTAATGAATGATGAATGGAATTCATTAATAAATAAATTACAAATTAATGATTAAAATGTTTGTTCAAGTTTTTTCTCTCAGATTATCTGTGATCACTTAATGATTTGGTGGTTCAAGCTCCATTGTCACCATGACAACAGCATGCTTTCATGTTAATTCAGCTATCAGTGATTTGAAGAGCTACTTAAATTACACTGCTCCTCTAAACAAGGCACTTTGTCCTAATCAGCTTTCTGTGAGACTGCTGAAGTCACAGGATCACATGGTTTATGAGTGTTGTCCTGGTAAGAAGCCAGACAGGCACCTCAAACGGGTGTGACTAAGATGGTATTTGTCACCTGAACAAAACAGAAAAAAAATAGTTGTAGAAGAATACATTTTGATTTGTTTTTGTTTTTCTGATATGTTTGAATTTGTTCTAACTACAAGACAAAAATGGGCTAGCGGTTGAAAAATATAGACATAACCTATGAATTTGCAGCAACTTTTTCAACACAGGTATGTCACAAGCTCATAGATGTTGTTCTTTATGTTGCAGTCTTTAATTAAATTAAATAATTAATAAAAACGTTATTACAACACTAGGAAACTGGATAGTGAAGGGACTTCTGTCAACTCATAGAGCCTACCACTACATGTCACATTTACTCATTCTCACACACACACGTCACACACACACACACACCAAATGGCTCAGCCTTCAGGAGCAGTCTGGGGTTCAGTATCTTGCCGAAGGTCACTTTAACATCAGGACTAGAAGAGCTGCCGATTGAACGGTAGATCGTCTGATGAGTGGACGCCCGCCCTACCTCCTGAGCCACAGCCACCACACTCAGAAGAATTCTATTATGATTCTGTAGCCTTGTCCTCCTGTAACCATGGAGACAGTGACCCTGTGTTCACTGTCACCATGGTGATAAAACTTGCAAAATTCTGGGTCAGACTGATGCTCAGCTACGCATCCACATACTGTACTGTACATACTGTGGCTCCCTGATAGACACTGTGTGACCTTGGGTATTTACAAAGGTCTGTTTTGGTTCTGTCCAACTAAAATGTGTCTTTTCACTTCTTCTTTGCTCCAACAATGTTTCATCTGGTCCACCTTTGACATGTGAAATCTCTTTTGAAAGTGCTGCTAAAGAGAGGGAAAAAAAACTCAACATTTTAACCTGTAAGGCAAGTTTCAGATGATCAACAGAGACCTCATTTTTTGGCATCAATAGCTTCTCATTTTGTAGTGTGTGAGTGTAAGATCTGTTACTGTGACGCCTCACCTCCAGCATCCCGTCAGTGTCTCCATGGCAACAGGGCCAGTGATATGACACATTACACAATATTTGGATCATTTTTGTCCGAGACTATATGTGTGAATGTGTGTGTGTGTGTGTGTGTGTGTGTGTGTGTGTGTGTTTGTGTTGGGGATGGCGGGCACTTTAATTGCTGTCTTACTGAGGACCAGTTTTACTTATAATCCTCAACCAGTTTGTACATTTTGGAGGTTTGAGGTGTTCAGGTTAGATTCCGCTCAAGGGACAGGGCTAAGGTCTGGTCCTCACACACAGGCAAACAGGTGTGTGATTAAATGTGTGGCTAAACTGTTGTGATCTACATAGCTGAGCTTCAATTAAACAAGGGAGGAATAGCTACTGCAAATTACCACAAGATGGTGCTGCTCAATAACAGGTAAATTCAGGTGTGTGTATAAGGGCTCCTTTATAACAACTCTGTTCCATCAAATTATTATATAGTATATATAAAGTAGTATAGTGATACAAAAATGTATCGTCTGCAGCTTAGTGAAGAGACGTACATCGCTTTGGAAGAAAGCATCTGTTAAATTAATTGTAGGTCAGTGTATGAAAGATAAAATGCATCTGTGTTCACAGAAAAAGTAGATCTGATTTTTTATCTATAGACTGACTGCAGTCAGACAGCAGATGAACATTCACTACTCTGGCCCATACAAAGCTTAAATAGAAATAACAACTTGTAATTCTCAGACTGGTCTTCCAGGAAAGTTGATGTGAGGTCTGTTATGTAAGAATTGATGGAACAATTAATCCTCAATAAACCCACTGAATCCAACAATATGAGACTGATTAGACGAGATAATAAGGAGAGGATCAGGACTGATAAAGAATGGATCCCCTCATACACAGGAAGAAAGTATTTTGTTAACAGCTTGGAGAAACAAAAATAATACAAAGATTATTATTGTGAGTATAACATGACAGATTTGGGAATCTTGAAGGTACTTTCTTTTTAGCTGCCTGAACCTGAATGTAATCTCAGACCAGTCAATGTTTAGGGGAATTGTATCCCATTGTGAGGTCTCTGGATAGTGATCAAAACAAGACTAAAAATAGTCAAAATGTGGATGGAGTTTGGAGCAGAGATCGATAGAAATCATGTACGCAGCAAACCTCCCTTTGCTGTTCATCTGTCTACAGTTACCTGTAAATCATGAATTAACACAGAAAGACAAATTGATTCTTTTAAAACAAAATACATTTTAATGTCATTTCTTCACATCAATAATACTTTACTGTACAAAATATTGGATTTCTTTAGAGCTCTATAAATTGTTTATCTCTGAAAGCTTAGCCAGGAAACATCAACGGTCGATGAACACCTTGTTGTCTGTCATCCAGCTTTCAAAAAACGTCTTGACCAATCTGAGGGACGCAGCTATTCAGCCTCACTTGTTTCTGGGCTGAGCTGCAATGTAGAGCGCCACCAGGCAGTATAGCGCCCCCCCAATAGTCAGACCCATGGTGGTCCGGTAGAGCATCTTATCCATAAGACCCCTCTTCAGGTGTACTGGGATCCCGTCTGACCTCTGACAAAAAGAGAGATATATATTACTTAGAAACATCGGGCCTCATGCATCATCACCCAAACGAAGACCTGTTAGATAAAATAATTAAGTAGTATGTGAGTTTCTAGTTACAATGCAATAAACGTCTTCTCTAGATAGTCCACACAGCTCTTTTTTCTTTTTTGCCATTGGTGGCTCCCAGTGACTCCTGTCTTCAGTGGCTGGTCTGGTGTGGTGGGTTACACTCACTGACTGGAGTGGCCCATGTTTCTGTTTGTTGTCTGTTGTCCAGGACATTACATCCTGAGATTTGTCAAATGGTTGATGTGGGATTAAGCACTGACATACTACCTAGCCAGTGGAAAGGACATTAAACACAGCTGTACGAGATGTGGGCTTTCATGAACAAGTTAAACTACATACTGATGGTGAACTGTTGTTTTAACTCATTGTTCATTATATAATTTACTGTGAATGTAATGTATTTGAATACAATGTAAACCAATATAAACAATTCTTCTCAGTGCTTCTCTCCTTTTGCCTCCCCTGTTTTTCCGTCACCACAAGGCGCATGCAACCGCTGTAATGTAATCGTGTTATCTACTCCAAACTGTTCTATTTTACAATATATCCAAAATTGTGCTGCTCGCCTTCTCACATACTCCCACACCCATGACCACATCAACCCTTATCCTTCATAACCTCCAATGGCTCTCCATCCCCCAGCGTATCCACTTCAAACTCCTTATTGTCACCTACAAGCCCTCCGCAACCTGGCTCCTCACTTCCTGTCTGAGCTCCTCCAACAACACTCTCAAGTCTGCTGACGTAATCCCTTTCTAAAAAGTTTACTATCCTCTTGGTCACTATGATTATGAACATTTTGCATTGTACATTCTGGAGGGATATAAGCCCCGTTTCGACCGGAGGAACTATCCCCCAGAACTATGGTCTTTTTGAGGAACTACGTGCGTTTCCACCAGATCTACCAGGGTACAAATGTAGTTCTGGGGTGGAAGTTTACCCCTAAAAAAGACCCTGCTAGGGGTTATGTACTTTCTGAAGGTCCAGGGACATTTGACAATAGGGCATGCAGCCCCTGCAGAGCTGAATGGCTCTGATTGGTCAGTCACAGCAGGGTGTTAGATCACCCACTGTGTTTAAAAGAGCTGAGAGCCCATTGTTTTTACCCTACCTTTATTTTAATCAAAGTTTGACTGCTACAATTATAAAAAGGTTCAAAACACATTAGATTAGACTAAGTATGACTTTAAGAACAAATTAACTAAACTAAAAATAAAAATGAATAGAAAAGCAAACAACAGAAGAGTCAGAGGTTTAATCTGGATTTAAAACCTTTATAGTTTTTTTAATCTCTTAAATTTGTTTAGTTTTTATTTAAGTTTATTTTAAGTTATTCACTCATGCATGGAGATAAAACAACTTGGTTTGACTTCTACAGAAATAATCTGACTTTATGTTTGTATAAAATAATGAGGGACTTTTTCTTTCTTTATTCTCCATTAAAAAACATCTTTAAATAAAATATATTCTAACTTTGGTGACTACAAATATTTTTCAGAAATACAATTTTAAAATGATCCTACACAGATCTCGTGTATTCACAATAAAAAATCAGATGTTCTAAAGTTTAAATGTCAAAATCATATAAAAATACTTTACCCTAATATTAACTTTAAGAAATTAATCACAGGGGTTAAAATCATTTCTCTTCCTAAAAGGTGTGTCTTGGTGAAATAAGGGGAGTGAGGTATCCAGTGTTCATTCTTCTAATACTTTGATTAGAGTCCTCTTTCCTTTAATGACACTAAACACAGCACTCATCTTCTTTCCATTGTTAATCAATGAAGTCATTTGCAAAGCAATACAGCCCGATTTGCATAAACTGCCCAGAACTTCAGGCAGCAGTGGAAACGCAGACAACCATTTGCCACAGGAACCTTTTAGTTCCTTGAAGAGAAGTCCCTGAACCTTTTAGTTCTGGGGGCCTTTGGTCGAAACGGGGCTATAGTGTGAAACTAGCTTAAACCTGAGGACTCTTGCTGCTTGGGAATTAGAATCCCCCCTGCTCTGAACCAAGCTCTTGGTATAGTCCATTTACCCCAAACTATTCTTAGTTGTCTCCACAAGAATGTTAGGCGCCCTTTTATAGACACTGTAGGGGAATCCAATTGGCCCTGGGGCTAAAAAAGCCTTTGCTTCCCTTTCTAAGGCATCCACTTCCTTGCACCTTGGTGGCCTTATATCCATAATAAACTATCTTTCCTAATGTTAGCAGGAATGCCCATTTCTCTATTCCATCCTACCTCTTGCTTTACAACCTCTAGTTACCCTCCCTTTCCTTGCCTGAACATTCCTTAACAAACTTATAACAACAACACTTTGGGTAATTGCCCATGTGATATAACAGTATGAAATCTTTGAAGACAGCACAAGGGGGGTGTCTAATATGATTTTGACAATCAGAGGGTCTGTATATTAAGTGTCAACTCCAAAAAAGGACTTAAGCTAAGTGTATAAATTATAAAATCTTATTTTAAGCCACAAGACAAAAGACACAGACCAAAAAGCACAGCATATGTACCATCAAACAACTAGGCAAGCAACATGCTTTCATCTCCTCTTTTTTTGTATAAATAGTTCATATGCAGGAGAACAAAATCCAGTCAATATTTTACACCTCAGTTAACACAAATTAAGCAATATCACACTTGAGGTCGTGATGTAGTAGTGAATATCATCATGGCTGATATCTTGTCACAGGCACGAGGCCACAGGACATGCGTTAAAGATATTCACACATGCTGACATTCAGAACCAATTCACAACCTCAAGTGTGATATTGACTTTTATACAACAGTCCTGCTAGCAGAAAGTTATTACCAACATCATATTACTTTTTAGTTTATAATTCATTGAAGACCATCATTAGTTCCATAATGTAATGACACAGGACTGTTGCATAGCAACTCAAACATTTTCTTGCAATGGATTCTTGCTACACTGTATGTCTACATGTTTTAGCAGAACAGACCTTTTTTAAATACACGTACACCAAATGTATGGTTCAGTCTCTCGTGCATGCATGTTTTGGTGGCTTGTGTGATTTTGGGGTATCAGCTTAAAAAATAAAGACAAAGACTTTACTTCTTTTTCAGGACCTATGGAGTGTTTCTTGTCCAATCAAATAACTTGGTTGGCAATAATAATTTGAAAAAGAGTAAATATGAATTACTGTCAATTAAACCCTCTGTTATGGCTGGTACTGGTCCTGTTTATCCACTTAAATAATGTTGTTTTAGTATTTATACATTTTTTTAGACAAGATCATGTGTGGGAAACACTATGATCAGGAGTACAGTGTTACCCACACATAGACAATACCCAGGTATATTTTTGGCCATGACAGAAAGAGCGAGAAAAAAAAGGTAGTGAGAAGTCCGCTGACCGTAAATGCTACGATTATGGTGCCATGTCTCATTTTAAAACTGTTCCTGTTCATGCTGTTGTTTTAATATTTTCTACAACTGCTGCGTGGATCACGCCATCATCAATAGTCTAAGTGAAACAATTTAGTAATGTACTTGAGCGTCTCTGGTGCTGGTGAATATTGTCAAAACACACAATTAAAAGACTACAGAATAAGGCAAGGCAGTACAAGCCGCTGTGTAAAAATAAAGGATAAGTGCAGGTATGTTTGTGGGTGTGGGTGTGTGTGTGTGTGTGTGTGTGTGTGTGTGTGTGTGTGTGCGTGTGTGTGTGTGTGTGAGAGCGTGCATGTGTGTGGATAAGAGAATGGAAGTGAAATAAAATGAGCAGATTAAGTGGTTGGTTTTAAACTACGTTCTAAGTAAAGCACAATGAATATGTCTAAAACCATTATAATATCAAAATATAACCTAAGCTAGTAAAAAAATGAAATAATGAAATAGTAATTACCTGGAAGGCTTTCTGAAGATCTGGGACTTTGTTGGCTCCCAGATATTCCACTTGACTTCCTGCTTCAGACACCAGCTTGGTTGGAGTTGCAAAGGTAATAGGAGGGCTGACGGCTGGGATACTAGGACGCAGACCCTGAGAGTGACAGGCAGGAAGAGAGGCAGGTTAAGATGATACAACTACTGCATGTTAATACCAGCCTACGAGGTGATGACTGTCTGCAGCCATACTGCATGAAGGTGTTTAAGTAAGTTCTACTGTCCTCAATTTTCCATCTTTTGCCCCTGTACTAATCTTACTCAAAATCTTCTGCAAAATAACTGGAATTTTCAGATTTACCAATTATCAGATATATGGAAAATATTGATTAGATGTTCTTTAATCTGATCTTTTTCAAACTGAAAAGGGTTGTCCGGGAAGATAAATTGACAAGAGCTTTTATTATTGACTCATCTGCTGTTAGTTGAATTTCGTTATTCACATAAAATGTGAGAAAACGTAAACAGAAGTAATATATTTTGTTTTGGGTAGATTTTCAGATAAACCTCTTCATCTGTTCTATGGGTAAAATTAAAGATAACTTAACACTACAGATCCTCAGACCTTAGTAGGAACTGGTTCTGCTAAGCGTTAGCATTAGCAGCTGTCCTCCTCCCGGTACTAACAAGGTCATGCGGTGATCGCGCCTTACCTGCGGGCTGTAGGCGGCGGCAGGAGCACCGGTGAGCCGCTGCGTCACTCCATTCAGTTTGTAGTACATGTTTGACTCAGGTAAAACACCTGGACACACCGAAATTTAACCTGTTATCTAGGACACAGTTGCTTAATGCTGGTCTCCCTCCTGCTGACGACACTGTGCTGCGTGATGACGTCGTAGCAGCGTGCAAGGACCTGTGGCCGGTGGGCGTCCATTATCTGCCTGGGCGGAATAAAATTCCAGCAAATAAATAAATAAATGTTGTGGTTTTTTAGAATAAGTTGAATATGGATATAGAAGCATGAAAAGATAGGTGAGAAATTTAATTTGGAAGTGGTTATACCCTATGGAGACTGAAAAACATACTGTGTGTATATCCATTCCATGAAATGTTCACAGAACAACTGTATGAGAGCATGAAACAAAGAGAGGCTCTGTTGTCTCAATATGGCTTTAACAGAACATACATTCAATGCTCTCAAAGCCAAATCTAAACTTAAAAATTCACAAGAATGGTAGAAATTATCCATCACTCTTTTGTTTTATGTAGAAGTTTTGACACTGTCAGTTTATCAGAAATTTAAAGTAGCCTATTATTTAAAAACCTAGCAGAGTAGGAAGTCTAAGAATCTACCTTGTGAATTTATTACAACATAGTTTATCAAGAAAATGAGTTCAATTCATGAAGGGTGTGGATTTTTTCTTCAAGGTAAGGAATGTATCAGGTACAGCACTGACAAGGGAGTTGAGTTCGGCCTTGTATGGTAACAACATTTTTTATTTTTTTTACATTGTAAAAAGCATTGTATGGTAACAACTACCTATTTGCATTTATAAGATCCATTTTACACCAAATATTCCTAGCCATTCATTTTAATTGTGAAGAACATAGGGATCTATACAGTATTAAGAGGTGTGAAGTTGTGATTGTGAATTAATTTCCAGTACAGAAAACCTGTTGGAAATACTTAAGGTGTCTACACACATGCACAAAACTCCAGAAAATGTCCTTTCATTCCCGGAATTAGCTCCATGTGTGAACGTAAAGGGCAGATATTTTTAACGGGACATCACCAGACTGTTTTTTCCTGCTAACCCCTGAATTTGATCTTCTGTGGAAAGTCAGGGTGAGCCGATGTATGAATGCTATAGTCTGTATCATTAAGGTCATGTTTTTTGATTTTTGTGTTCAAATTTGTTCAATTCATGTTTTATTTGTTGTCTCCATCCTTCTTCACACTTCTGGTGTGTCCCACCTTGTGTGGCAACCCCTCCATAATTGTGCAATTGGATCACCTGCATCTTGTAATCCCCTAATTATGTGTAATTAATTCCTGTGTACTTTTCCACTCTTTCATTGATTTTGTGGTTATGTCCATTAAATGAGCATTGATGTAACGGCCAAAAACTGACATTATAGTGACGACTCTATGGCTTTAAATTTTGGATTTCCACAGCATCTCTTTTACAACCATACCCCTATTGCCCAAAGGGAAAACGTCACACTGTGAGGGACATGATTGAATAAGGAACTCAGGAAAATTTCAAGGGCAGGCTATCCTGAATTTCTAAGGAGTGCATGTGTGAAAACAGCTTTAAAAAGCTTAAAAGACAAGTTTTACAAATTAGCCATTCATTCAGAAAAACAGCAGATTTTTATTTTTTTGGAAATTTTCTCCCAAGAAATTCCAAGATGACAATCTCATTAATTCAGGGAAACAGTGCTGTTTTTTTCTGAATTAACAAGACAGTTATGTAATTAATTCAGAATCAGAAAAACAGCCTTTTTTTTATCCCCGCAGGTAAATAAATATAAGTTTTACAGCAGTAAGTACATTTTTTTTTATTCACTTAGTGTTGGGGTAACTTTTTTTTTTTTTTTTCAATTTTAGCTTTATATGGTTTCTTTGAGGTGTTTCTGAATGCAAATATCAGCGAACAGGTATACGAGCCTGTTGGTTAAGAACATGTGGTATTTATTAACTCTTACCATACTGATGTGTGTTCAACAGGTGTGCACATGTTTGATGAATGCGGATATTTTGTTCTTCAGCACATTCTACATTTTATTAGTAAAACAGAATCTGGAACATTTTCTACACACTGTTCATTATGAGGATGGGAAAGCAGGTTAGGTTGGATGGGCAGGGTGGTAGATGGGTTGAGTGGGAATTTTTAGAAATGTGTAGTTATTCTACAAATGCAGCTGTTCTCCTAGTTCAGCACTCTTAATTCCAATAATGCCATTTCATATATGATAATTAATAATCAATTTAAACAAGCTAAAGATCTAATCTTTTAATAAAAAATGACTAGCTTATTGCAGAAATTAAAGATGATTTACAAATGAAGTCATTTTATTTAGTCCAAGGTAAAAAGCAAGAAAGAGAGAAAGAAAATGTGAGTGGTTAATCAGAGTTGGTGTGTAGTTGTCCTTCTGTTTAAACCCAGCAGTGTTTCACACAAAGGCAGAAGAATAAATAGAAGAAGAGTTCTCACTGAGATAAGTCACACTTCAGCTTCCTGACATTCAAAACCAAATTTCCAACGCTTCAACTTCCTGTCTGCTGTTACTGTGGAAACCATGGAGGGTGTTAAGCCAGTGGGAACAGATCCAGTCACAGACTACTTGTTTAACCCCTGAGGGTCCAAATAGTCCAGAGGAGACTGTAACATCTGGAAATGGTCCTGGGGAGGGAGCTACAAGAAAATATTTCATGTGAATTCCTCTGAAAAGTATGCAGGAGATCTGCTGATGGTTCCGTTTCCTCTGGCCAAAGAGAAGTCTCTGACCCAACCCAATTTCCCCCCAAAGCATGAGCGCAATGGGACACACTATCAAAACGTTACACATTGCAGTGTGAAACACACATTAACATTTTATAAAAAAGAAAGAGAGCCATATAACCATAACCTATTTCACATTGTTTATATGTTACAGCTAGTCAACAAAGAAATCCTTCTATAAGAACATTTAGCTTAAAACAAACTATTCCACAAACATTTAAAATGCAACCACAATAGCGGGTTACCAGATGCTATCTCTTACTATTACATTTCTAATGTTTTTTACTCTATTCATGCTTGCTTTGCTCAAGTTGGGGTTTGGGACAACCACATTTTAAGATTTACATAAAACTCAGAGAAGTGTCTGCAGAAAGAATGACATTTTGCCTTGAAAAGTCTGCAACAGAGCTCCAAACACTTTTAAAGATTTTACATCTGGACAGCCCTCAGTCCTTAAAGGGATACTTCACCCATTTGCATTAAGCTTTGTATCAGTAGTAAACTTGTGTTTTTATTGAATGGTCTTGCATCCAGCCCTCATTTCCCCCTGAGACGGGAAAAATCCGTATTTTCTTTTCTGAGAAGCAGCCGCAGGTGACGCAAAAATCGTCATATTGCGTCAGCTGCGGCTGTTGTGGTTAGCAGGGGTGAAACTACATTGCTAGTTCCTCATGTTTTCGACCACTGAAGCTACAGACCTATTACAGATCAGTGGGCGGGGCTTCACTGCCAGAATCTAAACTTAACATCCGCCATCTTGCTTGGAAGCTATGCTAACAGGCTCTATGGAGAAAGCTGATAAAAACCGAGAATGGCAAAAAAAGTATGTTTCAACTTCAAACTGATATGGATGAAGGGGATTTTAAAGGTTTTGTGCTCGAATCGGATGTTCGTGGCTCTTTCTACGAGCTGCCCGCAATATTGCTGCCAGGTGCCTTTTGCAGACAGACAGCGGCTGAACAGGGAGCCTGAGCTGGGCTCAAGCTGGGTGTCTCTACGGATAAAGCTGATAAGGACCGAGAATGGCGAAGAAAGCATGTTTCCACTTCAAACTGATATGGATTAAGGGGATTTTAAAGGTTTTGTGCTCGAATCGGATGTTCGTGGCTCTTTCTACGAGCCGCAATATAGCGGCGAGCTGGCTGCTGGTGCCGACAGGCAGGCTAGCTAGCCTAGCTGGCTAGGTCAGCGGCTGAGAAGGAAGAAGGAGCCGGGGCAGACTTGTGTTGTTGGTACTGTCACTGTTTGCCTATGACACAGACATAGAGTCCGTTTTCTGCCAGGAATTTCCAAGATACCAATTCCTTCTGAAAGAAATCTCGGAATCAGTTGAGGAAATGTCCGTATGTGTAATTGTCCGTATATAATGCTGCATTCTGGTGCTGCTCGGGTGGTCCCAACTCGGAGAAATCTTATTGTCAAAAGTTATATTTGAGAAAGAGTTTATGTGCAATACGTGTATGAATAAAAAGTATGTTAACATTAACAAAACACAAAACCGACTTGAGCAGGTGTTTCATGTGCATTTTGAAACTCGGAATATCGTTTTCCCGATACCACGTGAATGCACCATAACTTCTCTACTTCAGCGGGAGTGGCCTGCGGTGCTGTGCATTCTGGGAGTTGTTGTCTTTCATCCACATGAGCCAAAAAGACACTTACTGCCTTTTCTTGGTCAAGAAGGCACCAACTTCAAAAATTATTTCACATTTCTACTACATATATGACCCAATGTCAATACAGATTCATGTTTCAACAGGTGAAGTATCCCTTTAAACACCTAGCAAAACACCCCTCAGAGTACCTGAGTCCATGAGTGTGGAGATTGGGATTGGGCCTGCTTTAAGTAAGTGCCTGTGTCGAGGCATGATCACTTTCAAAGCCACTAGCTGTCTGCTCTGCATCAATTTAGCTAAAAGTCACTACACTTTACCTCTTTGCCCTGTTGTTGTCTGCGTTATTTGGAGATTTTTTCATAAAAATATCAGACAATTAATTTGCCATGCTGTGTTTTTTTTATAATATAACAGCACTCCAGCTATTTAAGTAAAAGCATTTTTTATTGATATGTTATTGCTAATGAGCAACTATCGTTGTCCGCAGTCATATGCCCAGTTTCCACCATGAGGTCCAGTTCAATGCGGTTCTGTATTATACCCCTTCTTCGCATTTCCACCTTCAAAAGTTATGAATGGTACCAAAATAACCAATCTGTACCGTCCTACTTTTTTGATACCATTCTTATTGGTTGCCAAGCGTACCGATCCACCCTAAAGGGTAGAATCATCACTTTCCGTGCGACAGTGGTTATATAGGACAAACACAAAACACATGTTTAAATATCCCCTGTTTCCTGTGTCTTGGTCTTCCTCTTTGTTTATTTGCTACACTGTGTCGAGCTGTTATGATGTCATGTTATTATGTTGCTGACGTTGCTATTGCTGTTTGACACCTCGCTACTAAGTAAGGACACAGTTGGCTGTGGAAACGCAAGCAAGTTCAGGGTTTACCATACCAAACTGTACCTAACCGCTTGGTTGAAACAGGGCTATATTGTCTGGGCTGTTAGGTCTTCAGTGTTTCTCACGTTGATTTATTTGTGGCTGGTAGTGCATGGAAGTGATTATTGTTCCTTCTGAGAAGACTGTGGACCGTTTTGATTAGAAGAGCGGTTTGAACTCCACTTACTGTCATTACAGTGAGAGCACAGAGAAGCAAGGCTGTTCCATGAGCTCACCCGTGTTTCCAATAGCGACCAATCTCTATGCAGGAAGCAGAGAACAGAGCATTTTCTTCTTTCACAGGACTTGCCCCCAGCCCCTTGTTTAGTGGATGATGACACCTGGGTTAACATATGATCTGAGTGGAAGCTTTCACTGTAGCAAAAGGCAGCAACATCAAGTTTACACAGGAGGATGGAGGGATGGACTTGGTAAATGGACTTGAGCTTGTATAGCACTTTTCTAGTCTTCCAACCACACCAAAGCTTTTGTACACTGCAGGTCATACTTTCACACACTGATAACAGGCTGCTATGTTAAGTGTCCATCAGTATGAGCTAATCCCATTCATACACATACTCCACCGCCGAAGCAGTGGGAGCAACTTGGGGTTCATTGTCTTGCCCAAGGACACATCAACATGTGGCTGCAGGAGCTGGGTATGGTCCCCTGACCTTACAGTCTAGAAAAGACTGACTCTACCACTCAGCCACAGGCGAAAAAGCCATAGCCTTATTGGACTTGGTAATCATAGAAAAGGCAGAAACCTCAACATTGACGTTTAAATGACGCACACTCATCGACCAATACCTTCTATCTGACTCATTCACCAGAGCACAAATATGGGGTTTTAAGAACACTACACCTTAGGGCTTAAAATGTGCTGAAAATAACAGAAGAAAAGAGGATGGATCCCCAGCTCCTGTAGCCACATGTCCGATGTTCCCTTGGGCAAGACACTTAACCCCAAGTTGCTCCCACTGCTTCGCTGCAGCGGTATATAAATGTGAATAAATGGGATTTGTTAATACTGATGGCAACTTTACATAGCAGCCTCTGCCATCAGTGTGACTGGGTGTGAATGGGTAGGTGTGACCTGCGGTGTGAAAGCGTTTTTGAGTATACAAGCTCAAGTCCATTTACCATTTGTTAATGGATGTTATATATGGTCATAACCTGATTGGTGTGAAGATTCTTAAGCTTCCAAATTTAAGTCTGAATTCTCAGGAACATTCATTACTTTAACTTGAAATACTTTTGAAAAATTGTAAATTTTTGGCCTTTTTCTTAAACTGATTTTTTTTTCAAAACCTAAAAAAGACTTCAGTCAGAAATCAATGTAAATAACTTCCAATGTACTGTTAAAAAAGTCAAAGCAACTTCAAACCAGGTACATTAAGACAGTTAACGTTCATGATCTCAGTGCTGTAAAGTCTGTCTGCGTTTCACCAACATATTCATCATTGATTGAATTTTCCACACACATTCTGTTGTTTTTTTTAAATTGAAATGCTTGAACACTTGCTCTCTAAGCCCTGACTGAGACACAAACTGCAGCTCAGAGAATTCACAGGTTTGACATTTTGGTTAAAGGAAACTTGTTCTCACAGTGTTCAGTTTCTCTATTTTCAGTAAATTTCATCTCGTTTTCTCTGGGTTAATTTCGGACGATTAAAAAAAACACATGAACATTATTATTTCCATACTTGGGTTTAAGTCATTCTCAAGTGGCACCCTCCAGTGTTGAAAATGAAAGCCAATGCAGAAGTGCAAAAAAAAACTGCAGTTCTTAAAGTGTCCACTGGAGGCTGTCTCCCTCCTAAAGCCAAATATTTTCCGCCAGGTCCTATTTTTAAAGCAGGAAAAAACAATTACAGCCTGCAACAAGTGGTTTAAAATGACTACTGTTTCTAGCAGTTCAAGAAATCTCTGTTTAAGCTTTTCGGTGAGTGAAATTCTAGTAATATTGTATTGATGTTGTATGATGTTGTAAGATGCAGTTACACTGCGCTCGCCATACTTGAGAGTTTGTTCAGAGTTTATCATACATTATTTAGTTGACAAGTGCAAAGGAGTCAGGGTTGTTGTTGGCTTTACCCTGAAGGGATTATGATTACAGTTGTGGTAAGAAGCTTGGTTTCTTTAAATTACTCTTCGTGTGTAAAAAGATCACCTGCCGCTCACTGGATTTTCGCACAAGCATGTGGCGATTTAGTAACGTTCCACACATTTTTCTTGCATATTTAGTCTGATGAATTAGACTAACAATTGAAGCCAGACAGAATCGCACTTCATGGAAAACCCAAGAGTAAACTATAGCTCATTCAAGCTATTGAATTAGCCACCTGATTGACTGTTAGGCTTTAATATCTTTATGTTTGCCAACCAATTGCTCCTCTTCAACAACTCTCTCTTTATGTTAACATCTTGCTGCAGAAAACCACCATGTAAGCAGTCAATTCCTAAACTGGAGACTTCATATATGCAGTCAAAAAACCATTGAGTGACATGACTGTGGCTTTGTGTTTTATTACTATAGTTTATGGTTCTCAGTCATGGTTTCTCAGATTCTTTTTTAAATAACTTTAATAACTCTTTTAAGGAATTGTGAGCAACATTGTTTACCAATAGCTCATGTCAGACAATAGTCCTGGGACTTAAGAGGAAGCTATTTAGAAATTCAAACTAAGACATCTTTCACTAAAACAATCCTGAGCAGAATGGATCAAACAATTCCCTCAGATGTCAAAACAAAAGTCTCATAAGCTAATTTGAGAAAAAGTCTTTGTTTGACCTGATGTGGAGATTTTTTGTTTTGTTTTTGGAGTTTGTTAGACATTGATATCTTCAGGATGTTTCAAAATCCTTTGAGTCAATGAACTCCATGTTGCTCCTCCATCTCAGCAGTCAGGTGTTTACCTCCATATTGTCTCTATCTCTATATTTAGAGGTTAAACTCCATGTTACTTCTCTATCTCAGCAGCTGTCAGTTGATGAACTCAGCAGAAAGGCTGTGGGTGCAGCGGGCAGAGCGCACCTTGAGCTCATCGTAGCATTGGACAAAGCTGTGGTAGATGAAGGTGATGGGCAGTGCCAGCAGCACGATGCCACTCACTACACAGAGGCCACCCAGCACGCGTCCTGCAACGGTCACTGGGTACATGTCCCCGTACCCAACAGTTGTCATGGAGATGATCACCCACCAGGAGGCAGCAGGGATGCTGGCATAGTCCTGGTTTCCAGACTCTAGGTCCAAGCCATGCTCCAGCAGCTGTGCCAGTGCGCTGAAGATTGCCATGGCAACAAAAACGAAGATCATTAGCATCATCATCTCACGGTAGCAGCGTCGCAGCGTCAGGCCAAGTGTCTGCAAACCCAAGAAGTGACGTGCAAGCTTGATCACCCAGAAGATACGCAAAATGCGAAGGACGCGCAGAGTGACTCCGGCCCGCTGCAACTGTGAGTTCTCCCCTGTTAGATTTGTCACCGTAACAGAGATGTAGTACGGTGTGATGGCCAGCAGGTCGATGATGTTCAGAGGACGACGGACAAACTCACATTTATCTCTGGAGACAAGGAAACGGATGATACACTCAGCTGTGAACCAACCGATACACACCGCTTCAATGATCCTGCAGGAAAGACAGCCAGAGAGAAGAGAAATACAAAGACCAATGAGAGGGCATAAAGACATAATAGACATAACTATTAAAAAAAGATTAGACTGACAAGGACCAACCAGAAAAAAGACAATAAAAGACAAGGACTAATCAGAGTGGGGAGAGAAAGACAATGACCAATCAGATGGATGACAGAAAGACAAATACTAATCAGATAGGGGCAATATAAACAAGGACAAAAAAAAGAGGAGAGACAAGGACCAATCAGAGAAAGTAGAGAGAGAGGAGACAAGGACCAATCAGAGAGGTGAGAGAGACAGAGGCAACTTCATGATCATAGTGACAAAACGTATGCAAGCTGCATTTCTGCCAAACAGCCCAATCCTTTTCAGCTCAGTTTACATCAGTTAACTTAAGTCAAGCTCATTCCATCAATTTAATCCAGTTCAGTTTAGTTCAGAACAATCTAAAAGCTAACTATCGTCAGATGACAACATAACCTTTGGGAGAGACCAAGAGGCAACTTTTGGTGTTGAAAAATGAAGCCGATGAGGAGGTGCAAAATCCGGCAGTTTGTCGAAGTCTCCACTTGACACTGGCTGCAGAAGCACACATACACACGCAGTCAAAAAGCCAGTTTTAACAGGAGAAATTAACATGTTTACAGCCTGGTTCAGAAAACAAAATAGGTCTGATTAGCTAATGTCTCGCCCCCCATACACACTGTATGGGGGGATGATATTTTTGATAAATCATTCGTTTTGATTATGTGAAGGATAAGAGTTATTCTCAATCAGCGCGTGGCTGACATGTTTGAAAGATGGGCCCGTTTTCGTTAGGCTTAAAACCCGCCTTGGCTCCAGCTCTTAGCCTGTCTTAAGGCTGACTGAAAGTTAGGGTGAGCATGGCGACCGCCAATAATGGGACTCCAAAGCCCCCTGTAGTAACATATGGGTGACGTCACTAAGGCTTCTTCCATTACTATTTTAAGTCTATGGGAAAAGACTTTCATGGCTCCGGTCGTAACCAGCGGTTCACAAAAAAGGTCTCTAAAAGCAGATTGTTGGTTGACCTTGCATGCAGATGTTTGTTGTTCCTAAATGTAAATGATCATCCTGCACAGTTCAATTCAGTGAAGTTCAATAAAATACTGTCAAGTTCATATTAGTCCGTGTACTTTTCAGTTTAGTCCTTTTCACTGAGATCTCTTCACTTTTGCCCTGTTTATTGTCCTGTTCAGTTCATTCAATGAGTTTAGTTCAGTCAAGTTCAGTTTAGCTCAGTCCAGTTTCTTTCAGCTCAGTCCAGTTAACTCAAGTCCAATCTAGTTTATTTTAGTTTACCTCACTTCACCCCAGTGTAGTCCTGCCTGTCTATTACAGCCCATTTAAATCATTTTTAGTCTGGTGCATCCACTTCCTGCCTTATAATCTGCAGTCCAGTTCTATTCAGTCAACTATAGTCCTGTCAAATCCAGTTTAGTTCAGATTTGTGAAGTTCAGTCTAATTCAGTTCATTTAATTTCAATCCAGTTTAAACCAGCAGAGTGTAGATCAGACCAGTCCAATCAAGACCAGTTTTATTCAGGTCTAATCTTTCCATTCTAGTGCTGTTCAGTTCTGTTGAGTTATAATCATTTTATTCCATTTCAGTCCAGTCCAGTTCACTCTAGTCCAATCCAGTTTAGTTTTGTTTATTCAAGTCCAGTTCTGCCTTGTTAAGTCCAGTACAGTTCAGTGTGGTTCAGTGAAGTCCAGTCCATATCAATCCATTGCCTTACAATCCAGATAGGTTCTGAGTCTCTGAACAGTCTCTGCAAATGATTTTAATTACTTTGTGGAAACACTGGTCCAAACTCTGTTCTGTTCTTGGTAAGTGAAGTGAATAAGTGCCTTCGCTAACTGTGAAGCCTCTACATTCAACAGGTTTCAATGGAACCTAAAGCATTTAATGGATAGCAAAAGAAACATACACATAGAAACACACACGTTGAAGCACAACACCCATTTTGTACAGACATAAAGGGAAATAAAACCATGAATGTTTGACTTCTATAGAGTAGGGATCTGTTACACTGTGGAGAACATTTTACTGGCATGAATTTCTTTACTTGAGGCAAGGAGGGCTTACTGAAAGCTTTGATAAAGATGAAAAGGATGAAGATCAGTCATCAGATTTCAACCCATCTGAATACCTGCGTGATAGACAGTAATCTCCAATACCATCAAACCACCAAGTCAGGGAACATTTTTAGGGGAGTATAATGTTTATTCCTCTAGAACAGTTCAGAGACTTGGAGAATGCCAAGAAGCACTGAAGCTGTTGAGGCAGCTAGATCGTTTTAAGCGTGCTGGTTTCTAGTCATATGAATGTGTGTTTGAATGTATGTTTGTTTGCAGCGTCCTTATCCTCAGGTAAGCTCAGGCAGGTCCTACCTGTGCTGGTCCAGGGTCTCGGCGGTTTTCCAGTCTGGTAAGGTGCTAGCACACAGCATCACCATGGAGATGACCACGAACAGCATCGACACAGAGGCAAGGATCTGTGCCACCAGGGAAGATGTGGGCTCCTCAAAGGTCCTTCTCATCCTTTCCAACCAGCGGCTCTGGGGCTCCTCAGGGCCCCGTGGCTCCTCCTCAGGAAAGAAGTGGACAAAACAGTCAGACAGGCGGTCGTCGAGGCGTCGCTGGCAGCAGGGCTGCAGGTCGCCACTCTCCAGGCCCCAATACAGCATCTCGTTGTAGAAGGACAGCTCGCACATGTGAGGCACGAAGCGTAGCTTCCCGTGCTGCAAATACAGCATAATAAAGCTGAAAGCCTCAGAGTGCCGGTCGAAGAAAAACTCATTCCTGTCACGGTCATAGTCGTCGCAGAGCTCCAGTAGCTCACTCTCCGACACACAGCGATGCAGTCGACTAAGTCTGCTGAGAGGGAGGCGCTTCATGAGCTCTGCTGAGAAGGAAAACCTGCGGCCGCCAACGTTCAGGGTGCATAAACTGCCTCCAAACTTCATCTTTGTTTCCTTCAAATGGCAAACCTGGTTTCGAACTTTGTCATCTGTATGTTAAAAAGTTCAAACTGTTTCCAAACTTCATTTTATTTTTGTCCAGAAATTCTTTCAGAATCCATTCTCTTTTGGTCAAAAAGCTGAAGATACTTTAAGACACTGTCCTGCAGCGATTACAACCCCAGTATCTGTGTCCAATGGTCACTGGTCTTTTTGATTTATCAGCATCCAAACTAAATTTTCTGTCAGAAATAAAAGCAACTGATACTTCCAAATTCTAAATCATCTTCTTATGAAGAACTCATCTTCTTCCAAAATATTCAGAGCTTGAAGGAAATAAAAACATTGTTAGAACAAACATGAATTATGTCTGTCCCACTTTGATTTGCAATCACCTTGCCCTCTCTGAGACTCCCTTATTGTTAATGCTCTAGTCAAACTGTTGAAGCTGGTATTTAACATAAACACTAAAAACTCACCAAATGTCAGCATGTTCTAGCCGTCCTGAGGCACAGATTTGTGTTCTCCTTGACTTCTGTGTTGTTTCTTGTCGTTGTAGAATCTGGGACTGAAAAGCAGTCGCACATCCTCCTCCTCCTCTTCTTTCTGTCTGAGAGGAGGAGGATCAGAGCGATGATTCAAGCAGCTCTTAGTCTGAGCCGGAGAGAATGTGATCCTCCACAAACCTCCTCCGTGTCTCACAACTGAAGAGAAACATCACCTCCTCTTCCCTCTTTTACATCATTCCATTCCTGCTTTTATTTTCTGTCATATTTTCCTCCTCCTTTCCTTCAGATCTTCATCAACCACAATTAAACATTAAATCTGCTTCATTTTAATTTAGTGTTTCAGTGAACATCAAAAGCAGCTATAAATAATGAATATGACTTTATTTATTCATTAACTGCATTTTTTGTGATGGAATGACTCCCCCTGTTGGGGGAATTTGAAAACTGCAGATGGTCATCTTTCTCCTTAATTTGAATTCAAGTTTAAACAGCATCATGATGTTGATGCTGCTAACAGCATCAAATGTATTTGAAATAATATTACAATCATTATCTAAAGATTAGGTTACTGTGAATAAAGCTGTGTGGCGGGTGGGAAACTACATGTTCAAATATCTTGCTGGGTAAAATAAATAGGACATAACTTTACATTTCAATATCTACACAGACAGAAACCAAAACAATACATTTAGCAAATCTGAAAATCAGAGATCAATCAGTTCAATATTGTTTGCAGCCAGTGAGGATATCAAAGACCAGAGTGAAGAGACAACAAAGAGAGAAAACAATCCGAACTGAGATTTTTCTTAGAACTGGTGTAGTGGAAGCTTTTAACAAAGAAGAAATGTTTTTTGCAAGTTTTTCTTTTAAATGCAGGAACATTTAAAGGGATGGTGCAGTATTTTTTTTAAGTTTTGTGGTACGAGGTACCAAAAGTGTGTGTACTATGTACAGAAGATGAAGGTCAGTTCCTGTTCAGAGAGGCTGGGACTGACACAGAAGCTTAGCAATGTACTGATGTATGAAATATGTAATTAAGCCACTCATAAAAGTCCAATGCAAACAAAAGTATCAGTTAAAGTGTTCAATATCATTTTGAATATTCCCCTTGGGACTGTTTTTATCTGTACAACAGTTCTGTAAGTCTTATGCACACACTATCAGGTTTGCAGTTTAAAGATAAGAGAAAATAAGTACAATTATCGTTGAACTTACAGAAGAGTTGGCAAACTGTAGCTACAATTTTTTGCCAAATAGCCTATTCCTCTTAAGAAAGTAGCATTGCATGTGAAGTGTTGTTGTTTACATTCAATGCAGCTAGCCACAGCTAGCTCACAAGGAGGGGGTTATCTGCCACCAAGGTAAAACAATAAAAATATTAAAGAATATAATATACTCTTAGACTGATATTGACACTTAAACTACTTTTTTTTAACGATGAGGATACATTAAATAGTGCCTACCAACTGTCACTGCAGTACTTCTGGGTCTGTACTCTGGCCAGCTTCTTTAAAAAGGGGCTGTTCTGATCATCATCTCTGTATGTAATACATTCACCCAGTACATCATTGAATCCCATTTGTTACTGAAACCCTACCAACAAGTTCATTTCCAGCAAGACACGCTAAACCACCATACAATAATACCAACCTACGGGCAAGTTAGAGCCACCAAATAACCTACTGAGCATGTCTTTGGACTGTTGCAATGATAATAATAATAATGATAATGATAATAATAATAATTCCCTCGATTTGTATAGCGCTTTTCAAAACAAGTTACAAAGCAGGTACATTTAATTAAAAGCCAATAAGCAACACTTGAGAGAACATAACACAAAGTAATAAAACAAAAATAAAACCACAAAATCAATAAAACAGGTCTAAAGTAATTCGTTTTTTAAAATGAAAGGTCATTCCACAACTTAGCAGCCTGAACAGAAAAGGCTTTAGTGTTGAGGTAAAATGATCTCCAGAACCGGAGGAACTCAGGTTGCATGGGGGCTTGTAGGGGGTCAGCAAGCTTTAAAAGTGATCATCAGAGTTTTTTAAATCAATTCTTAAACGGACCGGGAGCCGGTGAAGTGATTTTAAAACCAGTGCCATATGGTCTCTCCTGTTGGACCTGGTTATGAATCTGGCTGTGGCATTTTGGATCAGCTGGAGTTTGTTTAGGTTGTGTTGTGTGAGACCAGCGTAAAGTGATTTGCAGAAATCTAACCAAGATAAATAAATGCATCAATTATTATTTCCAAATTACTAACGGATAAAAATGACCCGAATTTTGTGAGTTTTCTTAATTAAAAAAAAAACACGATTGAACAACTGAATTAATGTGTTTATCAAAACTGAGGGGTGAGTCAAAATGATACCAATGTTTCTACAGGAGTCAGTGATGGTAAATGCGTTAAGTCTGGGCCTATGATAACAATCTCAGATTTTTGTGAGTTTAATTTTAGAAAACTAGCTGCCATCCATCCTGTTAGAGACTATGTAACCTGAGGGAACCCACACTAAAACATGGACGATACACAAACTCCACACAGAAAGGACCCTGTCCGGCTGGGGATTGGTGCCAGAAACCTTCTTGCTGTGAGGCGACAGTGCAAACTACTGCACCACCATGCAGCCCATGAAGTAAAATAGTCTAAATAATATAACCTACCCATTCACACACTGATGGCAGAGGTTTCTATGTTAGGTGTCCATCAGATGTTACTAATCCCATTCACACACATTCATAAACCGACGATGAAGCGGCAGGAGGAATTCGGGATTAAGTGTCTTGCCCAAGGACACATCAGACATGCTGCTGCAGGAGCTGGGGATCAAACCCCGACGTTACTGAGAAACGACCACCTCTACCAACTGAGCAACAGCCGCCCCATTACCTTACTGATTAAAAAAAATGGCACCTAGAGTAACAGCTCCTCCAAAAAAACATTTATATTGCCCCATAAAACATCTAAATACAATCATTCTTTACAAACTTAAAGTTAAACGTTTCCACATGCTTGGTACTACATGAGAAATTAATTACATAGTTAAGTTTAGTTCATTAGTTTATTTGAATCAGGGACATGCACAAAAAAAACATTAGTCTCAGAAGAGAAGAGATGCTTTGTACCAGATTTAGCTGACTCGCTATTCTGTCCCTGGGCAGATGATGGACTAGTATGATTTTCACAGAGAGAATTATTTGTTGGGCGATGACGCCACTACAAATAAAAGCATTAGTAGTTAACTACATTTTCCAGCATCTTGCTGCTGTCACTGTTTTCTGAATCAAATTTTTTTTTTGAAGCTTAACTGTTTATTGTAGTTTGGTAGCAGCCAAAGCTCCAAGCTCCAGCTTTCCATCAATTCAATAAAATAAGTGCAGCGGAGGCGTATTCTGTCACAGTCAAAAAATTTAACTTCTAAGGATGACTAGAAGACGCAAGACTATGCACAGACATGACTTGGTAACGAAGACAGTATGAAACATGGACGTAGTCTTAGTGACATCAGCCTTTTTTTTCTGAAGCGGTCTCTTGAAGCTCATCAGTGGCGGTCACCATATTGATAATGCTTTCTCTTACCTAATAATATGCAAAGAGCTAGAGCTGAGGTGGGCTTTAAGCCTCAGCTACATAGCAAATGGTAAAAATGGTAAATGGACTTGAGCTTATATAGCGCTTTTCTAGTCTTCTGACTACTCAAAGCGCTTTTACACCACATGTCACACCTACCCATACACCCCCATTCACACACTGATGGCAGTGACTGCTATGTAGTGAGACCATCAGAAGTTACTAATCCCATTCATACACATTCATACGCCGCAGACGAAGAAGCGGGAGCAATTCGGGGTTAAGTGTCTTGCCCAAGGACACATCGGACATGTTGCTCGCAGGAGCTGGGGATCGAACCCTCGATTGAGAGACGACGACTCTACCAACTGAGCCACAGCTGCCCCTAGCACCTGTCTGTTGTTGTCAGTACTTCTGTTTGATGGTAACATCACTGTCTAATCCTTAATTGCTTTTCTTTAATGACAAATTGATTTAAAATAATATACCATGGGGTGCTTAGCTTCTCATTGGCATTGTGTGTCCATGTTTGTTTTTAGCAATGTTGTAACTCAACTCATCTTAGCTTTATTCATATAGCACCTTTCATACCTAAACATGTGCACCCCAAAGTGCCTCACAACACACAGAGCTAAACTAAACTAACTTAATGTAGTTAGCTTGTATAAAGAATATCAGAGGAACATAAGTAAATGACCCATCACTGCAAGCCAACAGAAATCTATGCAAACCAAAGGAGCAGCAGTTATAGGCAGGCAGGTTTCTGATCAGAATAAAGTGTTAACAGTCAAAGAGAACACAGTAAACAGACTTACACTGAACTCAGACAGAATCAAGCTCACTCACCTTTTATTTATTTATTATTTATTTTATTTATTTAACCTTTATTTAACCAGGTTGGTCCCATTTAGATTAAGAACCTCTTTTTCAAGGGAGACCTGGCCAAGACAGGCAGCAGCAAAAAACACAAAGTTGCACCTGAACTGTACACGCAGCTGCTCATCATCTGAAATAGAGTATACTGTATAAGTCTTTCCTGCTAACCCACACGTTGTCAGATTGCTCTTTGCCACTAGTATAAGACTTTCCAGCTTCCTTTTCCTCTGAGTGATTATCTGTTGATGACCCTGCCAGCCTCTGACCACCAAACCTTGTAAATATCCAAGAAAACCTCTCAGCCTTTAGTCCTCCTGTTTTGCCATGTTTCCTTGGTTTGTTTGTATACCTACCTGCTGGCTTACCATCTCATACGCCTGGTTTTGACCTGTTCGCCTCCTCCCTGCTGGTTTGTTTATTTGTACAGACTACCTACTTCTTGGTATTGAGACTCCTGCTTCTTCAACCACGTCCCCTGCCTGCTCCCACACAGTACTGCTTCCCTTACATGTACTCTTGTGTGCATGTGTTATGTGTGTGTGTGTGTGTGTGCGTGTGTGTGTGTGTGTGTGTGTGTGTGTGTGTGTGTGTGTGTGTGTGTGTGTGTGTGTGTGTGTGTGTGTGTGCGTGGGTGTGTGGGTGTGTGTGTGTGTGTGTGTGTGTGTGTGTGTGTGTGTGTGTGTGTGTGTGTGTGTGTGTGTGTGTGTGTGCTCCAATGGACTTGAGCTTGTATAGAGCTTTCGACTCAGCCAGCCTGAACTGTGTTTCTACTCGCCTTCTTGTTTCTGTACCTTCTAAAACTAAAAGGAAAGATATTGCCTTCGATTCTCTGTCTGATTGTGTGCTGCATTTGGGTCTCAACACCATAATAGAATAAAACCCAAAAAACTAAAGAGGTCCAACGTCTTACAAAAAAAAACCAGTGATATCAATTATATTCAACAAAAGCTTTTATTGTATTTTACAGCAAGATACAAGTATTTGCTGCAACACTTACTGTTTTCTTGGCTGAAAAGAAGCTTTGATGATAACACTTTCATTTACAAAAAACGTACTCATAAACAGAGACATGGCTCTTTCTTTATGAAGGCCTACAAACATTCAAAGGTAGAGAAACACAAGAAAGCAGCTACATCTGTTTTCTACAAACTGTCTCTAATCCTGCACTTCATACATGGTCCTGCAGTATTGTTTGCATAAACATGTATATATATATTTCAGCAAGCAACAACAAGAAAAAAAAAAGATAATAAACAACAACAAAATTTACTTTTAATTTTGTCACCAAAGTATTTATTCTCTTCAATCATTAACTTTGAGGTCTCAATATGTCTGCTGTGCTGGCAGATGAGGAGGAGGGGAGCATGAATGATGAAGAGGCGAAGCAGGAGGAGATGGCTTAATGTCGACCCCCTAAGGCCTCAGCTCTGAACTCTTAGTTCTGGGCTGGAAGCCAGGAGTTTTTCCCTGCTTCCAGTCTTTGAACCTTGGTTAAACCGTTCCGGGCCATTTCTCTTTTCTGAAAACAGAGATGGAACTGAAACAAAAAGAATTAAGTGTATTTCTTTAAATACAACATTAAAGACCTTGATTGCAAATTAAGTTGTACCTTCTTCTTAGGACAGAAACACTTTTTAAACTTCACGAACAGAGGGCATGACGTCTTCCTCGCGTCTTCTGTATCTGTACTGTGCATGTCCTTGAAAATTAACGTGACAGACGCAAGATGCAGTATGCACATAAGCGCTAGGGTCAGAGTACAGGCAGAGGGGATGTGACAGAGTCAACACAGTGGTAGGGACAACAATGGCAGAGAGTTTTGACGACAAGCTGATACACCTAGTCCACAATTATCCACATCTGTACGATGTGTCATTGCCACTGCATCGAGACAAACATGTCTGTCTAACTCACTGATGACAGATACGTTGATGTGGAAAACCTGCAAAACTAAATGGAAACAAGTTCAGTGTTTAGGTTCAACAAGTGACACTGTTATACAGCGACCTCTGCAGAATGTGCCTGTGGTTGCGGTTTTGTTTAGTTTTGAATTAAAAACAGATCTGATGGGTACATTTAGATATTATAATGAAACCAAACAAAAGGGCAGTTGTGAGGATTCTCCGTTTTTAACAACTGCTGTAACTAAAACTTCTACAGACGTGGGTCAAAGTCGACAGTTGACAGGGTTGCTATTTAAAATTAGACACTTTACATTACTCTGCTCCGAAGGTTGTTAAAAGTGCTTTTACAATGGCACAAAATTCCTGCAAACTTCCTGAATTTTTTAGGATGAGCTGCATGTCTGAACACCAACAGCAGAATTTCTCACTCTGACTTTACCCAGAGTTTTTCCTGCCAACCATTTAGTAAAAGTTGCTTGTGAAGTCAGCTAAGCTGATGGGAGAATGCAGCAGGACATTTTTTCAGGAAAAATTCATAGAGAGCGAGGGACGGTTGGGGGGTGGGCTGACATTTACATCCTGTGACTTGGGCACAACCACTGTATGCATGCGTCTGGTACACTGCTTCATTCTTCATTCTTCCTTCAGTATGTTCTTCTCCACTCTTTTGTTGAATTTTTTTACATTTTGAATTCCAGAAAAACTCGCACCCTATCTGGGTCTGAGCTCATTTAAGATGTATTGAGTGGAAATAGAAAACTGTCTTGAGGTCTGAGGTATCAAAATATGACTTTCTGTTAGGAAACCCTGGACACTTTGTACTTAAGAGGAGAGGAGCCATCAGGCTTGTTATCAGTGCACAGTTCAAAAGCCCGCATCCCCAATGGTAAGGAGGGGCATTAGTGTACATGGCATGGGTAACCTGCAGATATGTGATGACACCATTAATACTGAACCATGTTCACAAGTTTTGGAGCAACATATGCTGCCAAATAGACAACTTATTTTTCAGAAAAGGTCATTCTTATTTCAGCAAGACAATGAGTGGGTCCGCTGCAGTCAGTATTCTGTGATTAGGAAAAAAAAACCTTGGCTTGTGTCTCTAAACTTTTGTGGTGCGCACTGGCACTTTATCAGAACACCACAAACCATCATGAAGGCATGGTGTAACTGTATCACACTACAGAACATGCAGGTAAACACAGGTTTGTCGACTAAACATTAAAGCAACACCAAGATGGACAATCACTAGAAATACACATGAGAGTTTCAGCAAGCAAGAGTTTAAGTGCTGAACGCGTCAGACACACAACGTCATGGATTGTGATGAGTGTGATCCGTTTCTTCTTCTCTCTTTCTTTAATACAACGGTGCTTCTGTGTGTGATATGAAGCACATTTACAGTATAACAAACATGTCAAAAACAAAACAGTTCAGTCTTCAGCCAATCAGAAGACAGTAAAGACACAGTGAATGCAGTTGTACCTGAATGCTCAGTTTACTGTTGATAACACATCACCACCCAAGAGCAGAAGTTGCATTAAAATATTCATGATGGAGCAAAATAACTTGGGGAAAAAAAAGACTTTAACTTAAAGGATACAACATTTTAAATTAAAAAACAAATTTCTTATTATTTCATTTATTTCAGAGTGGTGATTTAATGGGAGAACAGCATGAGTCATACGATTTCCAGAAAAATCATAACAATAACTTAAATGATGAACTCTGTTGAGTCTTAAAGGTCAAAACTCAATCCAGCAGTGGGCTTCACTGCTTTCAACCATGAACAAGGCTTGTGGGTGAATTGTTGCAGAGCACTTGTTTTATATCTTTCAGGAGGCATGTCTGAGGAGCAATGTAGGGACTGGGCTCCATTGGCTGTGGGGGTGGTGATGTGGTGTAGGGGAGCAGTCGCATGAGCAGGGATGGGATGGCTTACCCAACACCCCACCAGAGTCCAGGGGGTACTCCAAGATGGAAGTGGGCGCTGCCAAAGCATACTGGTAGTCATATGGTGTTGCATAGATCAAACCAGACTCAGGCCCTGCCCCAGGCATTAGTGCTGCTGGGTGAGGCGGAACTGTCTGGATCTGACGAATCAGAGGCATAAGGGTAGGGCCTGTGGGGGCAGGGGTACGCAGGCCAGTGGGTGGGGCCAGGACAGGGGCAGGACCAGAGAAGATACGAGGAGTCTGAGATGTTGCTGCAAGACAGAAGGCAAGGGATGCTGAGAGAGATAAGGAGGCGAGAAGAGAAGGAGAGAAAGAGAGCAGTTAACACAGAGGCAAGGTGATTCTTCTAGTTGTGTTGGTAGCAGAATGGTCAGACTGTGTCAAATTAGTCAGATCTCTGGTTGGTTTTTAGTCCCTAAGTATTGAGTTTGTGTTTGGTCCAAAAGTCTTTGAATTATTGATTGTTCTCTGAGTGTTCTCTGAGACAACAACTAGGCTAACAAGAGGCACTGACATTAACCTCAATAGGACAAAAACTCTGAAAACACTTTATCTACTAAAATAATACACAGGTAAATACTAGAACATTTTTAAGGAGCAATATGTAACTGTGACATGTAGCATTTAAAATGGGTACTGCAGTCCAAATTCAAAACATTGGAGAGCGCTGTCTCCCGCCGCCCCCTCCTCCCTGCTGGTGCGCACGCGGGTTGCCATGTCGCAGACACTTCAGTGTTTAGCTAGCTCTGCATCGATCTTCAAACCTTTCTGCGTTCTAACCTCTCTCAATTGTTACCGCCTACCTTCTCTTCTCTCAAAACAAATACAGACCATTTTGGACGGGAATTGAAACTTAGAAGGAGGACATACTGACTGCTGCATTGTTGTCAGAGAAGCCAGCACTATAACATAGCATGTTTTATTAATGTCTGATAATATAGTACGGTCATTTTATGATTATATTTAGTAGATATCTTATCTACTAAATAAAGTTGAATCTAATCTAATCTAATGTAATCTAATATCTTACATATTGCTCCTTTAAGGAAACCAGTGTCAATGCTATTTTCGATCTAACACAGTTATCACTTTCAGGCCTAAATGAACTTGAACCCATGTTAGCAGCATGGGCATGTTAGTCAAATTCACAACTCAGCTCGACGCACAGCAGGGTTCCTATGCTTGGTAAACAATCAGTTCATATGCTTATCCATTCAAAGAGTTTTGAAGTTTGAACTACAGCTTTGGCCACAAAACTGATTGAATAAAACACATGGACTAGCACACAGAGTGAGAATTTAACACCAAATTTGGCTGGTTTCTTACAGGATTTGATGTTAGCGTCTCTGTACGTCCCATTCAGGATTGCTAACTCCATCAGTTGCATCTTCTTCAGACTGTCCTCCCCCTCTGCCTGAAACCAACAGCAACAACCATCATGTACTTCTTCTGCACTGTAGTACACTTAGAGTTGATCAAATACACACTCGCTGTAGGCTACATCACAGGGGATAAAGGTTACCCACCAGTAGAAGAAGAAGAAGATATTCTTTATCAATCCCACAAGGGGAAATTAAATGTTACACTCTGTTGTTGAACATGCTACACACACACATAGGCTGAAATACACACACATGCAGAAACAGGATCTAATGGACATGCACTAATGGAGAGATGTCAAAATGAGTAGGCTGCCAAGGTGGGCGCTCCTTGGCATTGCAGGAAGTGCACTGGCACCTCTCCAGCTACCAGACCAATTTCCAGAATGGCCTGCACCGGGACTTGAACCGGCGAGTCTCCAGCTCCCAACCCAATATCCTATAGACTAAGCTACTGCCGCCCCCAAGATGATGTAGTTGCTCAAGTTCTGCTTTTAATTATACTTTTTAGGTGTTATGATGCGTGTATTTTCATTTAATTCTTTGATTACATAATGACTAAACATTTAGGATATTAATACTGTTCAGTCAAGATAAATCTGATCAATTAATAAAGTATGCAACATTCAATTTGTTAGCATGGACATCACAATTACATTGAACGAATCAGATCCGTTGTTGAATGTTAAGTCTTTTAGTGCACATGCTAATTCTCAACACTTACTTGCTGATGATTACAATAAAGCATCATTAGACATAGCCTAAGCTGCGCGCACACTGGTCATTTAATCATGACGCCTGTTTCAACTCTGTATATTTCTAATACAAAGTGCGACTATTCTTCTAGAAAAAATTCATTCATTAGTAACTTAATGGTCTGAATGGCTAAGCCCACTTCTGCCAGTTAGGTGAGATTTACATCACAGACAGATAAGAATGCAAGACAGGTGAGATGGTCAGATATCAGGTGACTCACAGCAGGAACCAGCAGCTTGTTGACCTCCTCTACGGCTTGTTTGAGTTTGACCTCAGCTCGATTTTGCGCATCTTCCACTGTGATGAGGACATGAAGGTCCTCGTTCAGATGCTCCCAGTTTGGCTTCCCTCGATTCTGCTCCTCCTACATTGAGACAGAAAAATTGCAGTCAGGTGGAGACAGGTAGAGGACAAGACACATTGATACAAGTAGAGACAGAGAGAGGTATAAACAGAGAGAAAGAGAGACAGAAATGTGTGCTTGTTTAAATGTGATTTAATGTCTCATGGTGTCAATTCACTTTCAGAGATAATGTTAGTTTCCCATTTAAATAGACAGAGATCAATCCTATGAGGAAACAGACTGCAGGATAAGAATGTAATTTTTTCCCTTACATAACAATCTGAAGTCTAAACAACTTTTAGAACGGTCCATACTTAAACTACCTGGCAAACTGAGGAGCTGATAGGGTGACAACACACACTGTGACCACACACACTCCAGAAAAAAACCCAATGCTCACAGTTCTCTTTATATTGCCTCTTCTCTCTCCATTCCTTCGCCTCTCCTCCTCCTGTTTTCCTCTCCACTTCCTCCATACCTCTGAGTATCCCCTTCTCCTCTTCTACTTTTCCCTCTCCCTCCCTTCTCCTTTTCACTTCCTTCCACTATCCACTTTTGCCAGCCCTCTCACCTTTCCTCCTCTTTCCTTCTACTTGGCCTGTCCTCCATCTGGTTTCAGTTAACCCCCTGTTGTTTCCTCTGTCTTATGTATCCTTGTCAGCGTAGCAGATGGCTAACCTTGTTAGCATCACAGATGCAGAAAGACAAACACTTTTTGTTTTTGCAGCTGTGTGACTGAAATTGTTTTGATCTTTATTTTCACATCACTAACAGAATCAAAACTTTAGCCACCATCAGAACTATCTCTGAACGTAATACAGTTGATGTCCTGCAGACGACGGAGGATAGAGAAAAACACCAGAGGGGTCTCAGCAAAAACTGTCAAACTTTTGGTATTTTGGCAGTCACTATTTGATTTCCATAGAGATAAAAGTTACCATATATAGACATGAGGATGCTGCTGTGAGGAGCAAGGGTTTTGCAAATGCCAAGTTATCTCACTTAGCTTGATGCTATTAATTAGCTGTAAAATAAGCCTGTTAACTAATAATTATTTTCCCCACAAAATTAGTTTTCACTTGTGGTAGTGACCTGTTTATTTGTTAAAGGCCTAACAAAAATAATCTAACAAAGCATGTCGATTGTATCAGCATTTCTGCTCCCCTGCACATCTGTCTTTCAAATGACCTGTAGTTAAACAGCAATCAATGACAGCAGGCCAATTCAGAGGGTTCATGAACCCGTGAATCTCTATGATGTAAATGATAGACGTCTGTTAAAGGCAAAGAGACAGGTTGTCACTTAAAAGTAATGATTTTGCTGTTTATATTGAAAAATAAATAATTTAGTGAATCGATCACATGAGATGGTAAATTACATGAACAGTCAATTTCTATTGGTTTGACATCTGTAATTTGAACACTCAGCACTCAAATTCCAAGACGACCTCACAACTTATCATTAACCTGATAACAATCTGTAAATAAGTGCTCTACTTGTAGAGAAATGTGATGAAACCTGAAGCAGTTTGTCAACCGACAAAAACACAAGAGCTTCTGACCTTCTGCAGTTTAGTTCAGATAAACTGTGATGAAAAAAGACTAAATAAACCTCACTGCTGTTATTTTTTGTGTTGCTAACTGTTCTTTTGTCTTTAGACTTCTGCATGCAAAAATATAATCAATGTTACTTCAAATATTTTGTTAAATAAGTCAGGTTCCGTGTCAAGCTAAAATATCCTAAGTTAATTAAGATAAGAAAAAACAAGCAGCTGCTTGGAAAGTTTAAAGTTCTCCTTAAAGTTAATCAACATTTTTTAAACACCATGAAAATTCTGCCTCTATTTAAACTTCAACACTCTAGCAAACCGTAACAGAACGCAGCAAGTAGAAAATTATTGATCATAAATACAATTCAATGTCACAGTTCATGTGAGAGGAACAGATGACAAACATGCTGTTGATCTTCAGTAGTTTTCAAATAACAAGGAAATCAACAAAAGAACAGTGTCTGACAGTTCATGCTGCGATAGAAAAACACAGTTAAGGGTTAATAGTAGTACACATGTACACAATAATTAATGCTTGTGTTTTTGTGTGTCTTACCTTCTTTCTGTCTCTCATGGAGCCCCTCCCTCTCACCATGATCTTGCATTCTGTCTCTGTCTCTAGCTGCTTTGCTGTCAGACCACGAGGACCCAGTATTCTCCCTACAAAGTTAAACTGATAGAGAAAGAGATCACATTCTGGATACCATGAAGACTGATTACTGAGCAGATATATCTCCCTTTTACTGGCCCACTCAGCTCTTCATCAGCAGCAGACCTGGCTGAAAAAAAACATGTAGGAGGGATCTCCACTCCAAATATTAATTAACACATTTCAGTATCACTAGAGAGCCATTAGTCCCTCCTTCCTGCCTGCTCCCAGTTGACTGATTCATTAATCATGCACCCTGCTTCCTGCTCCCTGCTGCATACTGAACACTCCCTGCTAGTTAACAACTTTATCTTCCTGGTTCACTGCTCCCTTATTCGGTAATCCATGGGACCTATCCTTTCTCCTCTTGCTCCAGCTCACTACTCAGTGCTGCCTGTTCCCAGCTACCTCCCGTCATCTTTCCCCTTCTTTTTTGTTTGCTTTTACCCATTTCCTATACACTCTTCAGGAGACATCTGTTTAGAGAACTCCACTTCACAAGATAGCATCTACTAGGAAACCTTGCACTGTCACTTCCCTGTTTCCCTCTGAGCAGTGCCCTCTGTATGCTCCCTCCTCCATATGCCTACTGCAGCTGCTCCATGCTGACAACTGCTTTCTCCCTGCAACCTGCTTCTCCTTCGCTGCATTACTGCTTTCTACTCTTCTACTTTTTCCCAACTTTTTTTCACCCCCATCCCCCCCCCCCCCACCGCGATTCAAGATTCAGTCTTTATTGTCCCTAAGTAATGCAATGAAACAGCGAAGCATCTACTTGAGCAGCATAGCGCAATGATAAGAACAGTGTATTAATAAATAAAAACGATAACTGTATTACATGTAGATAAAAAGCTCTCTGCTGAAGGGTGCCTGTCCATTTCCTGCAAAAGCTGCCTCTTCACTACTTCCTGCAACTTGTTTCACATTGCCTGTTTCCACTTCCAGAAAAGCCCTGATTAAACTGAGACCGAGATGTGGACCTTACTGACATCAAAGCTGGCTACAGCCTTTGCTATAAAAAAATAGAAAATAGATTGCTAATCCAAACCGGATTTAAAACAAAGTGCAGCTGTGACCGATGGAATGTCATTTATTCTGCAGGAATTTCAAAATAACCTAAATTATCAGACACATTAATGTTGATAGCACAAGATGAAAAGTCAGAGGATGAATAACAAAAAGTTAGTACACTCTATCCTGAGAGGAGCATATATATGAGATCCATATTTCATCACATCATCCTTTTGAGTTGGTTCAGATTATATACTCTTCTTTTAGCATCATGCCTTTGTAACAGAGGTGAGAAAAGTTATCAGTTGAGGACTGTTATAATTCCATTAAATCTTTAACATGCCCGTTAACTGACCTCATCAGCTGACAACATGAACAGATCTGTTCATCTGACCTTGCTAAAGCTGAACTTGTTGTTTTCTCTCTCTGCAGGTTGATAGTGTAATAATAATAAACCGCCAAGAGTTGGATGTTTTTTGGTTTGTGCATGTCCCCTTAGTCTGAGGCATCACAATTGTTGACACGTGTCCTTTCTGAGCTCTGCTACATATCGGTCTAACAATGCCATGAACATGTTAATATGTTGGTTACATAAATGTTTCCTTTTAATGTCCATTTGTAAGTTGTAAACTAATAATCATAGGAACTCACACACACACACACGCACGCACGCACGCACGCACGCACGCACGCACACACACACACACACACACACATTTACACACTTACACACTTACACACTTACACACTCACATCAGGATGCTCCTTTGTGGGGACGTACAGTTTCTCCTGAAGATGGATGATTGGACCGACGGCTTCTGGCAGCTTGCTGATCCTTCCAGAGCTGTTCAGAGTGTCAATGTACATGTCTTTCCTTACACGGCTGATCTCTGAAACACACAACACCCATACATACTATCACACAAACTCCCTGTTTACTCACATGTGTAAACATAACATGTTAAAAACATGTGCTGACACAAAACATGTTAGCACACAACAGGTAAAAAGCCACACATTAATCATTTCTGCTATACAAAAACATGATCAATGGTTTTGAGTGCGTAGCATATTCAAAGTTGGTTTAAATGAATGCTCTCAAAGTCATAGGAAACAGGGTTGAAAGGGCAACAAACCTGGAAAATGTCAGCATGGGTGAGTATTATATCGGTTTCACAAAGAAAAGGGGTTCAGATAATAAATATTAAATAATGTATGGAAAAAAAGTTCAGGTAAAAAGAACCAAAAGACCAATAAAACTTTCAATCATTTCAATTTATAATTGCAATGCAACCACCTGTCCCGTAAGCTAGGAAAAAAGACAATGTGAACATTTAACAGTGGTTGCCTCATTGTTAGGAGAAGTATCATGAGTGTGGTAGGACTGAGTTAATGACAATGCAATTGGTCACAATCCTATCATTGCAAATGAAAGATTTGTTGAAAATAATTGAGCATAGTGTATCAAGTGTCAGTTACTGTAAATATGAGAGAGAGTGAAAGACTATAAATTGACAAAGATGGAAAAGGATGCAAGGATCCTGGTACAAGATATTGGTCCAAAAAATAGCTAGATCTGGTATCTCTAAAAATGGGCAGATCCATGGGGCAGATCTATAGCCTACAATACAGTTCTTTACTCTTCTGTCTTACAACCCTAATTGCGCTTACTACAATGACATCAATGCACTGGTAGGCCTGTGACGTTTGCTAGGCAGAGCCAACATAGCATATACATAGCTAACAAAGGCTAAGTAGTTTGGTGGTATTCCCGCTTGTTACACCAACAACTTCTAAGGCTACTCTAATATCTGCAAAGCTAATGTTGTGAGGGGTGGCTGCAAAACATCATGTTAAACCAAGCAAAGAAGACAGGTGAAACAAGCAGATCACTTTGTCGACTACATTGTAAAGATGCAAGAAACTTCCCAGTGATTGTTCAAAACACTTGGAACCACGGTTAAGTTTGTCATCACATAAACATTATTCTAGGAGCGCTCTGCCTGGCATCTACAAGAACATGTGAGCACACTTATAAAAAGAGTTAATGGATGTAAGAGTGATGAGTTCAGCAGAGATATCTGGAGCTTTAACGTTTGCCCGTTTTTATGTTTAAAGGCAGGGTTGGTAATTTTCAAAAACTAGCATGATTTTGAAAGTAGCATTCCCTAAGTGCTTCTTCTGCACCCACCCCCTCTCCTCTGTGCTCCCTCAAAAGCCACGCCCCTCACTTACATGCACAATCGCCATTAGTCCAGAAGCGGACCTCAGCTCATGCTTTGAGTATGGGCTCGTGCATGCATTGGGTAGAGAACCAGCAGGGAGACAGGGTGACGTGATTGGTTCATAAAAATGGAACCGAGTGCAGACATTGGTCGAAGTTTTTACAGGCTTACAACTGCTACAGATGACGGATTTTCTTCGTTCCTTATTCAGAGCACATGAATTATTAATTTCTGTCAGGACCCAAAGACAATTTCAACCAAAATCTTAAAAAGTTTATCTGGAGAAAATGACCAACCCTACCTTTAACAGTGTACTGGTTTGAGACGAGTTGCACGCCGCACAGTGCTGTGCCACAAGCTTAAACTTCCAAGGAGCACAGACACCAGTGACTTCATTTCGGCTGCCATAAAGTAAAGCTTGTACAGTTCATTTTGAGAGACAATACCATTGGGAAAAAGTGTTGGTAGCGTTGGACCAGTGCAATGCTTATGCTGCTTTGCACGCCACATACATTTCAGCTCAAGAAGGGTATACTGTCAAAGCACAGTGTAAGTGACACCATAGCAAGTGGTAGAAGGATTATGACAACCATTTAAATCAGCTTGTATCTATTTTGTTTTACAGTTTAGAACACCTGATGTTGCCTAACATGTAAATGATTTCCAGTCTCATCCTCCCAGTGAGGGATACAGGTCATTAATTTAAACACTGGTATCCAAATTAGTAGTATTGGCAGTCAGATACCCAAAGCCCAGTTATCTGATGAGTATGGGGACTTAAAAAGTTGGAAATGGAGAAGGAGAGAGACAACAAACCATCAGTGAGAGGGAGAGAGAAAGATACCTGTTTTCAAATGCAGCTGGAAAACTTCAGTACTTAAATGATTCAACCTGAATCTATCATGATTTATATATGTTTCAGAACCCAGTATCTTAGCTTTGCAGTGGCACAGTGTTTCTGTATAAAGCTTTCTGTAAAACAAAGCAAGCATTCAAGACTCATTGTGTGTGTCCTCACTGCTTCACTGCTTCTTTGTCTTACTCTTTGCCAGTTCTGTACTTTTCTGGATAACTCACCCCACACACAAGCACACACTGTCTCATTAGACCTTGGAGATTCTAGTCACCTCAACATGTCTATATAAAAAAAAATGTGTGATAACTTTGAACAGTTTGAGCTGTTAAAGATGGATTGAAACATCAAATATACACATTTTCAGATGAGTGAAAATATCAAAGCTGTATGTGACTTTATGTAAAGTTTAATGAATTTTTCAGGGATTAAACATAAGATTTGGTTTGTTTCGCAGAGACAGACAGAGTCGTAGAAGAATTGAAAATATCTAAATATATAAAGACCATAAAATACAAGATTTCTAAATGCATAATCTAAATAATGATACAACATTTTTAATGAGGACATATTATAGCCCTTTTACACATTTTAAAACAGTCCCTTGTGGCCTAAATGAAACACCTGTGCTGTGCTTCGGTCAAAATATAACATGAATCGAGCACCAGAGGAGGTGACCCTGTATAAACCAGCTCTCTCAGAACGCTCCATTTTGGTGTGTGTGTCTCTTTAAATGCAATGAACCCCCCCCCCCGGAGTTATCCCGGTAGACATCACTCCTTCGCTAGCGAGAATAAAAATGGCTGACCTGCGCAAAAGTTTTTCTCTAGGCTGGGGTTGGAGTCCACGGGTGGAGATACCAGGGGAGGGGAGGGTATTTTTTTTTACAAGAATCCCACTGTGATGTCACAAGGAGAGCAAATTTGAAACAAAACATTTTTCTCTGTGTTGTAAGACTTATGCTGACCACAAACAAAGGACTGGATGGGTTTAGTTAAAATTTTGTGGTTCGGTGGACACTCAGGTTACCCAAATATATGTTCAAAAACACTGTAAAAGTAGATTTTTCAAAATATGTCCCCTTTAATGTATTATTTTGAATCCTTGTCACTGATTATACTTTTCAAAGTAGTTTGCCGTACTTCTGCAGTGCACAAAAATACAAATTATTGACCTTTAAACATTCTTTAAATTAACTAACGTAAAAGTATAAATATAGGATTTTTACTTTTTATATTTTTGCACTGTAGAAGGGTACTTTAACTGAAAAGTGCTATTTCACCACAGTTTCTGAAAAATTGTATTAGTTGATTTGTTCCCTGTGTCAAACTAATGGGCTAATTAGTAACCTATTATTTCCAACAATAATTAACTCTAAGTATCTCTACTCAGCAGTAGAGTATACATAGTTATTTTGGCAGACCAAGGAGGACCCACGATATACAAACAGCCAGCTTGATTTTAAATCAGTGCCAGCTCCATGATCTGTAATCCTGGACTTAAACAGACTGATAGCAAGGTACAGTATGTAGTTGACGACATGCTTCCCATATCAACTGCTAAGTCTGTTGCCTTCAGAGATCTAATTAATCTACCCACATAATGAAAAGGGTTACGGTGTTACTATAAATGTTGTAAAAAATCACACTGCCACAGCAACACTAAATAAAGTGTACATTAATATGAGTATTGAAGCAAAAAAAAGTCAATTTAAAGTTACTTTACCAAGTAACTATTACGATAATAATGTAGTTACTAAGTTAGTTACTTTTTGATAGTAATAACTTAAACTAGTTACTAATTTTCAGTAACTCTGTTTGTTCCCTGTAAAGACAGACATGCAGTCAGATAGACAGGTATTCAGACAGATAGATGGGTTTTTAGATGGATGTTTCTAGATGGGGTCTCACCCTCGTCCAGGAGTCTCTCCAGGTGCTGAAAGATCCCACAGAAATTTGGCAGACTGCTCATCAGCTTCTTATCGTTCATGAGCTGCATCAAGTAATCCGGACTTGGTCTAGTTTTCTCCTTCCCCTCCATCTCCCCCACGGTGATCCGGCACAATGTTAAAACACAGAAGTTAGGGTGGTCCGGTTCACAGTGGGCCTCCCGCTTGGGTACAGAGCATTAAAAGACCAGGACCCAGACCAGATCCTAGAGCTGCTCTCTGTCTCCTCTTGTTTTAATCCCACAAATTAAAAAAAAAATACAAGAAAAGACAGACATCCAAAACTCTCTTGAGGCAGGGGAACCATCAGGATCAGAGGAGAATTTGTCCCTTCGGCAGCTCCAGCTGTCTCCCTGGCTTTCTGGAGCCCCCCAGTGCACAGTTTTCTGTTCCTCTGGTCCTCAATACAATCTGTCACACAAGACACACTCACACTGAGACAGACTGGGTAATGTGTGTGAGGGTGTCCGTGTGGGAGGGGGAGCTTAAACAACAATACAAGAGTAACAATACAAGATTTCAGAAAAGAAGTTTAGTTTAAGCATCCAAGTTTAAGTCTGTTAGACAGAAATATGTTGATTGTCTCAACTTCCTAAGCTGTTAAAACACATCAAAGGGTTGTGTGATATAACATTTTACTTTAAATGCACTGCAGTGAGTTAGTGAGATCATCCCAAGGTGCAACACATACACTAAGAGGGTTCTTCTTTTTGACAAGACAAATAGTTTACATGTTTCTTTTTCATCTTACAGTTCAGTTTGCAATTGTTTTCCATTGTAATAATAATACTACATTGATGCACTAAGAGTAGTGTCAAAAAGTATTATTATAAAAACTTCCTGGCCAACTTCTCATTTGACATGCACACGCACTTACATACGCACACACGCATATCCCCATGTACAAGCGCACAAAACAAAATATAACACAAGTTTATTCAATATTTATTGTTGCTATATACTATATAGATTACAGTATGTATACGTTCATACCATTTTCACTCACAATTTTCACAACTTTTTCACTGAACATGTTTACAACCCTATACCTCAACTTTTTCACACATGCAACAACTCATTCACATCCTTATTACACTAAATGGTAACACCTTGAGCTATCAATAGGCTACATTCAAACTCTTATCTGACATGTTCACACCATTATCACTAAACACATTCATATCTTTTACCTCAACATGCTCACATATTTAACACTCAACATGTTTAACTACTTAACACCTTCACAACTTCAAAACTCAACATTTTCTAACCATTATCACTCCACACATTCAACCTTTCATCACTCAAAATCTTTTGCGCTTTAATCACTCAACAAGACCACATATTAATGTTCACACCTTCTTCAAGCAGTGTCCTGTTTACCTATTCATAACTTCATCACTTTGGGGTGGCAGTAGCTCAGTCCGTAGGGACTTGGGTTGGGAACCGGAGGGTCGCCGGTTCAAGTCCTGATGCGTACCAAAAATATGGAAGTTGGTCTGGTAGCTGGAGAGGTGCCAGACCACCTCTCGAGCACTGCCGAGGTGCCCTTGAGCAAGGCACCTAACCCCCACCAGCTCAGGGGGCGCCTCCCGTGGGGGCTGCCACCGCACTCTGACATCTCTCCATTAATGCATGTCCACAGGTCTCGTTGTGCATGTGTGTGATTCAGGCTGTGTGTGTGAGAAGCATGTCTCTAAATAACAGAGTGCGAACCAGAATTTCCCCATGGGGATTAATAAAGTATATAAAAAAAAAAAAAAAAAATCACTTAACATGTTCACACTTTCATCATGTAACAGGCTGAGAAGTTCATGAGTCAACATTTTCCACGAAAAGCACTCAACACATTCGCAAAGTTTTTTCTCACTTGTACACAGATGAGTAACACATTCACATCATCATCAGTCATCATCAGTGTACACTCTTACTTCACTTCACTTTTCACACTGTCACCTATCACCATGTATACAACCTTGTTATCATTTAACATGTGCAAAGTCCCCAGCACTTTGTTAGTTGAGGCTACCTCTGTACTTTTACTGAAGTACTCTGTTGAATGTAGAGCTGGCTTCACATTGATGTGATGATTTTTATATTTTCTAAATGATAAAAATCTGAAAAAAACCAACACATTTTATCTACGTTAAATGAAAAAGGCGAGAGAAAGGGAGACAGAAAAAACAGAGAGTGTCTTTTTCGCTCTTTCCCAGCGTATAAAGTTAGTTGGAATCTGCTGCTTTAAACACTTTAATTGGTTAAATGGTTTTACTTTTTCATATGGAAATGAGGTTCCCCCATCTCACCAGTTGGACAGCCACAGAAGGGAAGAAAAGCCATGAAAGGAGAGGAAAGGGGTCGGAAAGAGAGGTTGGGGTGCAACAAAACTTCTCCTTCTTGTGTTTTGGCTGGAAACTCGTCTCTCTGAGCACAAAAACGTCACATTGAAGAATGTGTGAACCACCACCAGAGTCTCTGTTTGACTCAGGCTTTGTCTGCCTGGATGCAAAGCATTAAAGAGTGCCTACAGACTGTAAGGAGGCCTGCAGCCAAAACTCAGGGCTTCAAAACCTCCTTTATCTACTAAAGAAGATAGTTTTAAATGAAAACCAAACAGTAAGCCTTGTGTAGAGGATAAAATAAAACTTGCCTTCTTTTTCTGTTTTTGTTTTGCACAAAAAAATTGTTGATAGAGCGATATTTGCCAACCAGCTGATCCACCAGCAGATCAGCTGGTAGCTCCGGCTAGTAAAAACTAAAGCTGTCAAACAATTACATTTTTTAATCACGATTAATTGCTGAATTTTGATCAATCACATTTTAATCGCATGTTTAAAATGACATTATTTCGCACTTAAAATAATTTTTTGTTAGGCTTTCTTTTAATGAGTTTTTGTACTGTCTTAAGCTGAGGATAATTTACTTCCTGTTTGAATTCAAACCTGTCTTTTAATTGAAATAAAGTAAGAAACTTCCATTAGATGGAAAGTTTCGACATTAAGTTGTCGGGACTTGTTCCAGATTGAAAACCAAATTAAACCTATGGAATCAGATTTATTGCAAATCTCATCAGAGCAATTAAACATACCCACAAGCAATTTATATTATTTCACATGAGCAGATATTAACTGCAAAGCACATACTGTAATAAAACTCTTTGCACACAAATGCATCAATGCACAGTCAGCTGCAAGTTCAAATAAAACATAGGTGAGGCAATTAATGTCACCATCTGCTTTGTGAGTGTAGAACTGCAGCTAGACAGACCCAGGTCCAATATACTTAAGGCTCTACCCAGAAGACTAAAGTACTTCTCAAATAAAGTCACCCAATGTCCCTGTTTCCCAGTGTGCTGCACTTGGGTTAACCCAGGCTAACACAGCCTGTTACAATGATGGTTCAATGTATCCTGTGCTAAAGGAGATAATACTAATGGAAGCTATGAATTTCATTTCCTTAACATGTAGAGAATTTCAACCACTCTTGTCATGGCTGAAACTTGAACACTTCTGTGGTTTTTCACATTGTAAGGAATGTTTTCATCAAAAAGGACCACTGTACTGCCCTCTAAAAGTCATTTTAGAGAAAGGGAATAAGCTATGAGATCTGTTGACTTTACACGAGCTAAGCAGCTGGATGACGTTTCTGCGATTTCCAAAGTCACTCATTTCTCTGCTCGCTCTGGCATGAGCAGCATCTCTAAAGTTTGTAACGATACAGTTGTGTCATTGGTCAAAATTCAGCGGCCCGTGGGGAAAATAAATGTAGCCCAAATGATCAGCAAATCAGAGCGGCATGCGATGGAACTTGTCAAGTATTTGGAAGAGGATGCTACATGGCTTGGGTTATAAAAAAAATCATCCCCATTGTGCAAAACAAACCGCCCATTTAGAGATATCCCATGTTTTTTTCCCCTTTAGCTTTGGTTGATATTTTGGGTTCTACCACAATTTCAGGGAATCTGTTGTAAGTTATTGATAGAATAATTTCCTCATCTTAAGGAAGAGGTTAGCCCTGCTAGCCCATTTATACCAGCTTTCCCTGGCTGCTATTTCTGCTGTCAAAATTGGCATTTGGGACATCCAGGGCTTTTTGAGCTCCTCAAGTGGACACTCAAACAACTGCACTATTTTGTACTTGTGCATTGGCTTAATTATTCAACACCGCGGGTTGTCACTTAGTCGGTACACCTGCAGTCAACTGACAGAGTCACGTTTCCAGCCTATGATTAATAAGAGCTGAAGGCTGTTGTTGATTCAGCAACAAAGGAGCAGTTCTTTTAGACAAACAATAGAACAAAATGTCTGCAGTTCAACGCAGCGATAGGGCTGGAGGAGAATATATTTTGCTGTTCTGCTGACTGAAAACATTTTTCACTGCTTGACAAAGATGACATTGTTGAATCCTTGTCTGTGAAATGAATACTGGAGACAAAAAAAAGCTTTGTGAAGAATTTTTAGTTCTCTCCGCCATGAATGCTAACCAAACAGATAATACTTTGTGAGCCACATGTAGGTAAAAGTACAGTACATTTTCGATAAAACCTTGACAATACATGTTTGATTCAAGTCACTCCAAATCTTACCTGTCAAATAACAAGACCAGCAAATAGCTGAAGAATGAACTGTTTAGGCCGTGTGAGTGTGTGCTCAGATCAGCCTGCTGTGTTGATTCATTGTTTTTCATAAAACAAAAGGAAACAAATATGTCTGTGTGCAGACACAGAGTTTGAATAATCCTCCTGTTTCATTAACATAAATTTCATCCATCATGTTTAATTTCTTCACTATTTAGCAATCACTGTCTAAATCCTTCACTGTCAAGTTCTCACAGTCAAACTGTCTCACTGTTAGACTGCATCACTTTCAACCTCACTGTCTCACTGTCTGTCACACTCTCTAACTGGTTAAAAGTTTGTCCTACACTTTGTTACATGCTTTGTATAGCCTGGGTCATTTGATTGCAGACCAAGTGAACAGCTCTCAGTATGGCTGATTTCATCTGGCATCAATATGCATTTCCAAATACGTCTCAAGAAACAACTTGTAATCACATTTAACCCACCTTTTATATAAAAATGTAACATGAGGGTTTGATGTGTGGAGGTCGGGTCCTAATGTTAAAAAGAACTAGCAGTATGGAGACAAATAAACTTCTTTAGCAGCAGTTTACTTTTCTCCACAATCATTAGCTCTAATATAGTTGCTTTAAAAAACATACCTGAATAATTTCAGATGCATGTTGGGTGCCACATATTCGACTTCGGCACACAGTGCTTGGCGACTCTCAGTCAGTCTCGGACTGTGAGCGGTCACTATCTCTAGGTTGAGGTTTTGATGAAATTGACTTGTTCAATTTACTGCTCACAAAAAATACAAGGATGTTCAATGAACACACTCATTAAGTGCATCGGCATTTTATGAAGAATCAGTAATTAGACATTAACCTCGGGTTATTTGGAAAGTACAAGTATGGGGTACTTAGTATTTCCATATTAAGTTATTTTAACTGCTACTCCACTCTCTTTCAGAGAAGAGTAATGTATCATACTGTAACTCAGTCAGCTGATGAATATCTTCACTGTAGTATTTCAAATATAAGGCAGTTTTTTGTAACACGTTATGTTTTACTAGAATTTGCACCTTTCCTTCAGTATATGCTCAGAGTGCTTCCTGGTGCTTTGTGATGGGTGGCGGAGGTCCTGGGAAAGGTCCTGGCTGGTCTTGCTTCAGGCAAGGGACTTAACAGAGTTGGCAAGCGAACAAGCAGAGAATCCACAAATCAACCAGAGAGAACCAGACAACAGAGAAGAAGAAGCTTTTATTGTGATGGAGATTTAATTAAAGGACTAGTTCACAAAAATGAGGGAGCCTTCATGTAAAATGGGGCACCTCCTCTTGCTGCTGTTTAAAATTGTTCTCTGCTCAGTAATTAGGAGTCACAGTGGGATTCTGTAACATCAACGATGGCTAATTTCCAAACTCTCACCTCCTCTCGTTTCCTCCCTTTCATCCTCTCCGTTTCTCCTCTCTTTTAAACTGTCTATCACAGTATGTCCTACAATCTCTGATTTGATCTGGAACTGCTGTGGGATGTTTTGGTTAAACCCGGATCTCTGTGATGTATAAAGGAGAGGTTTGACCCCTCCCTCAACCCCCTCCGTCCCCTCTCTGCTTCTCTTCCCGGGCTGGACTTCCTGAAACAAGGCGTCCTCCTTAATGAAGACAATCAGCTATTCTTTCCTCCTGAAAGACGCTCTGAGGACTCGATTGCACTGCCAAGGACAGAGACAAAGACACCAGGCGGTGTGTGTGGGGGGGATTGGGGGAAGAGAGAGAAAGAGAGGAGGAGGAGAAGCAGAATGTCAAGGCGAGAGAGTTTTTGTGTCTCGTGTTTTCCGCCCCATGACAGCTGATTTATATTCAAATGCAGCTTTTGAATGGTCAGTTCACACACATGCACACACACTCGCACACACACACACACGCAAACACAAACACACACACACAAACATTACAAAGGCCGAATTTAGCTGAGAGGGTGATGTCATCCATGTAAGTGGTGTAAAGCTACACCACCACCACAGCTCAAACAAGGATGCGAAGAGGCAGTAAAGGAATTAAGGAGGTGACAAAGTAGATAAGGGATGAAGGAAAATAACAAATCAGATTCACATCCATAGTGGGTTCAAAATGATTACATTTACTGATGGTACTGTAATTTAAACAAACGTCATCACAAAAATACGAGTCAGTTCATGTAATATCATTACATGTCTGCAGCACATTACATACAAAGTAAACAAAAAAAAAGTCCTGACTTTGAGCAGCTGAGGCTCACAATGACAAAAACAGACATGAGTACCATTTGAGGTTGTGTCTTTGTAGTCTTGTCTTTGCAGTTGGTTGTCTCTTTGTGGTCATGTTAAGTCTCTTGAGGTCACTTTGATTCATCTTTGTGGCTGTCTTGTGTGGGAGTATGTTTTTGTGGTTGTCTCTAAAGGGTATTCTTAATGGTCTGGCACTCTTTGTGTATCCTTCGTGGTTTTTTTTGTCTCTGAAGTTTTGGCTTCATGGCTGTCGCTCTGGTCCTGTGTTAATGGTGTTTTGTGTTTGTGACCAGCCATTTGTACTTGTGTCTTTTGGGTCATTTTGCTTCCTTTAGTAGTTGTTTAGTGGAAACTGTTGTGGATAAGTCTTTGTCCTTGTCTCTAAAGCTGTACTCAGACTGCTGTTTCAAGCCACGATATTTACATCCCTGTGATGTTTCGCCTTAAATCTGAATGTTGCAGAGGTGTCATGGGAGGAAGAAGTGTTTCTCTGTACTGTCTTAAGAGTTAGTAACAGAGGCGTTACAGAGGCCAGACAGGATCGGCTGAGCCAGCTGGGGAGCACAGCGCTGTCTGTGTGTGCAGGTTGACTGTGTGCCCACACTGACCCCGTGTGGCCATCTCAATGATTATTTTGTGTATCATCTTAGGTGTTTCGCATGTCTTTATGTTTGTTTGTTTTTCTGACTTTATGAGGTAGTTTTGTGTGTCTTCGTAGACACTTTGTGTCTATTTGTAGCAGTGTTAATGGAGATTACCAGGTAGTTATGGCAACACAAAGATTTGTAACAGACGATCATGATAACATAGACACTGAATCACCTAACCTGAAGCTGAGCAGATGTTTGAAATTAAACTGTCAGTCTGTCAGAAAGTTTCTCATGGTCCAGCAGAGGAAGGCCTTTGTGTTCTTTTGTTTGTTTTTGTCTGCAGGTGGGCAGAGCCAGCTAGCTGTCGGTTAGAGAAACTGTGGATCTCGATTGGCTCTGCGGGAGCGGAAACGAATCTCAGAAAGTTTGGAGTTAATGCCAGAGCCGATGACTCCTCTTTTTGCAAGAGGGAAACGAGCCAATATGGCATCTGAAAAAAAGAGGAAGACTGTCACAGAAAGTAAGGACAGTTATAAAGATGGTTGCTGCAAATTATGTGAACTTACTGAAGATGGCGTTGATCTTGTGTGGATCCAGCGCACTGCGTTGTGGATGAAAAGCTGGCCGGCGACTCCGTCCACCTCTCAGGTTACTGTTCATCAGTGTGTTCATATCAAACACACCCATTAAGAGTGTTCGGGCCATTGCTGTTGGAGACTGGGCCTGATTTGCTGCCTGCCAAGAGCGGATATCACAGAGAACTCCAGAGCCGGGATACACCTCCACCTGGCTAACCTGGATAATGCAGGTAACTGTATTCAATAACAGACCTTCTACAATAAGTACACCAACTGTTGACAGGTGTTTAATAGGGCTGTAAATAAGCTGATAACCAGGGACGTGTAGAGGATTTTAGAAGGGCAGAGGCCCAAATTCACAAAAGGGCATTTTCCCCCAAAAAATGTAATAAATATACACCTGACTACTCTTTGACATCGTTAAAGACATTAAAGATATAAGTATTTAAAACCAACTCATGTCAAAGGGTAGTCCAAAGCAGTATCATTGTTGAATGCATTTATTTTACCATCAGTTTAATTTCTAATGGTAAACAAAACACAAAACTGTTTTATAACAATCAGATTGAATTTCATCAGTTGTTGTTTGCACTGTGTAGCCTACCTCTCATCAGCGGATCCCTTTCTCTTTATTTTCTCTCTCTCTCTCATCATCTCAGCTGTTTCTCTCTCTCTTTCTGTGCATTCATATGACATTACTGCATGTCACTACCTTTAAATCCCAGTTACTAACCACATCTTCTTCTGGGAGCTCCTGAGCTCTCTTAGGTTCCTTGGGATTGTTGCTCCTGCTGAGCCCTCTTAGGCTCCACGGGATCGTTGGTGGACGGCCTGCCAAAACAACCCCCCCCCTCCCTTCGGGATCGTAGGTGGACGGCCCACCTGAACAACCCCCCCACCCCTTTTTTCCCTTGTTCCCTATCCCTCTTCCTGCATCTTATCCCATCTCCCCCTATCCCGTTCCAAGCCCGGCGCAGTCTAGGCTGTGAAGGCTGTTTCGTCATGAGCCGGGGTGTCACTGCCAAAGATTTCTGCCTTTTAATAAGGAAGTTTTTTCTGACCACTGTATCTTTTGCTGCTTTGCTAAAGTGCTCATGATGGATTAAGCTGGGTCCTTGTAATATAGCAATAAGTAAGGTCTTTTACCTGCTTTTTGTAACATAAACAATGAGCATGGTCTTTTTACCTGCTCTTTTGTAATATTAATAGACAAAGAGTAAGGTCTTTTACCTGCTTCTTGTAAAGCGTCTTGAGATAACACTTGTTATGAATTGGCGCTATACAAATAAAGATTGATTGATTGATTGATTGATCATCTGCATCTGTCTGTCTGTCCCTCTGAATGGAACGGATTAAAAGATGCCTTGTGATCCCACAGTAGTGGTTTCGCTAATTAAACAGTAGCGCCTGTAATCAGTATGAAGACAGAAACGTACATACTCTATTTAGTCGACTTTTTTGGATGAAGTACTTCAGCATCCGACCTCTGACACTTACTTCTGTTTTGGAAAAATCACAACAGACTGCAATGTGTTTTTTTCCGCCAGGACATGATCACGCCGACATCTCTCCTACTCACGCTGTATTGCTGGAGTGCCTGTGCATGCATATGCGTGTTTGGCGTGTGGCCGCATGAACTCGCAGCTGCAAGAGGATGAACGAAAGGGCATCGTCCTGGCCTAGATCACAAAGGCTATCTCCTGACCTGATATTGTTTACTAACCAAAGACATCTGTTTGTTGGGCCAGTCAGTCTGTGCACAAAAAAGGGCACTTTCTCTATAGAGGGCAAAATGGCAGGTGCTCAAGCTGCTTTTTTGTCTATGTGTGCATGTGCCTGCTGTGTTAACATTGTTTAAACAACCATAAGGTGTTAACAAGCTGTCAAAGAGGTTTCAACAATATCAAAGAGATTCAGTGTTAATTGGTTCAGACATGTCCTCACCTGTCCATTAACATGTCCACTAGTGCACTGGCTCTCAGAGCAGCTCCTCCTTAGCTCGTCCATGTCAGTTTGACTGCAAAGCGGTGCTTCCTCAGCCATATGGCTCCCCAGGCCCAGGTCAGCTCCTCCTGGCACCTCCTCGTGGTCAGAACCCAACTGGCCCCAGGACTCAGACATGTCCCCGCTCAGCTCCTCTTGGAGCTGTTGGACGTAGACCTGTGGGCTGAAGTCTCCATCCTGATTTGTAGTTGGGGGTTGGTGATGCGAGTATGGAGCATAACTGTCACTCCTGCCTGTTGCCGTGGAATTGGAGAGCTGACCATTGGTCTGGCCCAACGTCTGCCACATAGTGGACAGGAGCCCAGGGATTTCTTGGAAATATAGATTTATTTAAATGTCATAAAATCATATGAAATTTGACCTAAAAAATGAGTTCTGGAGAAAGGGTTTAACTAGATCAATTGTGAACCACATCAGATGTGACAAGAAGTAAACAAAAATTGAAGTGATCTCATCCTATGATTTTCTGTTTGGTCTTGGATTAGTCATCTTTGAACAGGTGTTGTGGATCTTGACTCACCGTGGACTAGCATGTTCTTCAATCTCTGGTTCTCTGCTGACAGCTCTGCCTTCTCTCTTTCCAGCTCTCGAACTCTAGACCGCAGGAAGTGCAGCTCAGCAGTAGGTGACGGGGTGAAGACAGGCACATCTGACACACATGACTCCACCTTTACCACCTATAGGAGGGAGGTTGTAATGAAGATAATAAGAGTAAACTCAGTTGGGACACTTGTTTGTTTCATTTCACTAGATTCACTCAGGTGTGTCGGCCAGAACACCACTTAAGACCAAATCTTCCAGAATATGAATAAAGAGAGAGCAGATATGGTTGAGTGGCTATTTACTTCTTCCTCGCAGTAACACAAATACAGACATCTCAGAGGCCATGCAATACAACAGAGTATTGGGTCTTGCTGTGGTTTTCTATAAGAAAAATAAAAGCAGAATATAAACTTAAGGAACTCGAATCTGATTGCTTTGTCTTACCTCTAAAGTAACATACAAAATACTATACAATAATGTAATAGGTAAATAATGTGTAAATGTAATGTAAATAAATAACGGTAGGCTACATGTATATGTTACCTAGATAATTACACACAGAAAGGCTATCAAAGGCGTTACAATCATACAATCATTCTCCTATCAAATATTAAGATACTTTTATTGTGAAGCCCGGAAGTCAAACAATCCTCCTCTTGCAGAGAGCGACACAGTTAGCAAACCTTGTAACTTTACAGGCAACTAAACAAACATTATTAAACACGGACAAGTATTAGCACTAGGTAAGTATAAACATGTAATGAAATCGACATGACTTTTATTCAACTACTGTGGCCGGGGGGAAGTTTAGCAAGCATGTCGGTGCTGTGACGTCGGCTAATTTGCATATACATGACGAGCATCTAAGATCCAAACTCCCGCTCAGCAGGAGTTGTCATCTCTGCATCAACATAAAATAACACACAATATCACAAATATAACTTTTGGTAAGAACTCACTCTTTTCATTTACGCACAACCACCTTATGGAGTGATTACTTTGCACACTGATGGCTCATCTGTCATCAGCTGACTATTGGAGACTACCACACTGCTCATTACTACATGACGTAATTCGCAATATCACCAGCAGGTGACGCCCCTCCCCTATTGAGCATAACAGCATCAAATTGAACAGAACAGGAATCAAACTGTATTTTAACATAAAGCTATAACCATAACATGTAACTTTTGGGCCATTTTCTACAGAGGTTCACAGTATCACTTGGACTCATGTCATGCTTGTATATAAACTTGTATTCTAGTCCTTTTTTTTTTTACTGTAAACTATGGAGGGGTAATATGGCAAAACAGTCTGTGCCCTATGATGTTAAGCAATGCTAAAGGTGATAGATATAATGTCATGTCATATTTTAGCTTTGATGATGACTTTGTGGCTGCCATCAAAGTTGCTGATACTTGAACTTGAGCTAGCACACTTTGCTTACATAGAAACACTGGCCTTTAAAATGCGACACCCTGATTACCAATTAGTCTGACTCGTGTTGCACCGATATGCAAACTCAATAGGCCTCAAGTGACTGATACAGGTTTACGGCACTTAGTATTGCAGTAACAAATTAACATTTATTGTGTTATCTTTTGGTATATGTGCACTGATTTTCTCTGAAGCGTCTCTCGTTGTAGGGGAAATTGAGACTAGACTTGTTTTGAATTGATCATATCAGTGTTTATTTGAGGCTCTGTAAGACTAAAGCATAGCTGTGTGTATTGTTCTGTTGGAAGGAATCCGTTTTATGAAGAGAGAATATGGGAACGTGGTTTTGAGTGTTGTGTTTTGACAAAGTAGTTAACTCTTTTGCAGTTTGTGGGGGAAAAAATCGTTGAAATTAAAAATTCTCTTTTTCTAGATTGTCCTGGCCAAGACAGGCAGCGGCACACTTCACAGAGTAGCAAACAACGAGCAGCCATAGGCCTACTTACAAACATAGTATAAGATACATCAGCATAAAACAGCAAAATACACTATAACACATTTAAACAGCAAATATTTGTGCAAGATCGCCCACAAACATACATATAACTGGCAGAACATCTCCAGCCAGATGTGTCTGCCTCTTTAACATCCTCTTAACAGCATCCAATGACAGCGGCTCGTTAGGTTTCAGATGTTTTTGTTATTCGTTTCCAAGTAGCCTACAGGAAGCAGCAAACTTAAACGTCTTTTCCCCAGTTCAGATCTGACATCTAGAACAGACAGTAAAGAAAAAGGTACGTTTTCTGGTGAATCAGTACGAAAGATGGAAAACACTGCAGCATCATTAAATTCCAATGTAGGCTGGCTATGCGTAGCCTATAAATAAATCATAAAAAACAAGGTTTCAAATATCAAATCTATTTCAACTACTGCATATTCGGATTTATTTAAAAAAAGTGAGTGTAATGCACTGTGGATGAAAACACATTTACTTTTCACATTAACGTGAATGTATGCACCACAGACTGTAAAAAATAATGCACACATGCCTTTCAAATGAAAAGAAAAGAAAAGATGAGAAACAATGTGAGGAAATCTTACAGCCATGCCACTGCCCTATAAAATGCACACATTCATCCTGATTTACAGAAAACATACAGGCCTACACATCTATACATCATAAAGCATAATGTATGGTTGAATGTATATCAAACACAGTGACACAGTGGAGGTGAACGTGTCTCCCTTTTAACAGTGTCTCACCGTCGGGCCGGTGCCGCCGCTGTGTGTCCGCTGCTGGACGTTGCTTTCCGGACTCTCCGTCATCAGAAGACACGAACCGGAGACGCTAACGGTAATATAATGACTGATAATTCTCTTAAATGCACCGTCCTATTGCCGCCAGCAGCCGCTCTCGGTAGAACATAAAGAAGAAGAAAAAAAACAAGTTTATTAAAATTCATAAATTCATCAACTTCCGGTGCAGCGCTGTCCGTCATCTTCGAGTGACCGCGCTGTAGTTTTAAAGAAGAACGTTTTGATGCTTGTTTGCGTGCAGCAGGACTACAGTTCCCAGAGTGCACGGCGGCCAGTACTTTGTAAACACTAATGGAGTTTGAAGGGCGAAGAGACGGATGATCGGTAAGTGTTCCGGTTTTACTGAAGTCTTCTAAATTATATCATAATTTACTGCACTGTACTGATCTCTACAGATGTCCACCGAACTGCAGCAGACTGTTTGTACTGTGCTTCACTTACGATATGTTTGTGTGATACCAGGTTGTCATTTAGCAGTTCCTCGCAGCCAAAATCAGATCATATAGGCTACCTGAATCATCAATAATCTGATATGTATCTTGCTCAGTATTAGCGATTATGACGGATTAAAGACTGTCAGACACATATGTGATGATTTTTAAGTGGAGGAGAGCTCACCTGTTACCTGTATGTACTGTCTCCTTCAGTGTTTGTGCGCTATAACCTCGGGCCGGGTGTGCCTGTGGAGCTGCAGGAGGAGGCAAGTGTTGCCCAACTAAAGGAGATGGTGGGGAGTCAGCAGGGAGTCCAGCCAGAGCACCTCAGGGTGCTGTTCGCTGGGAGGTCTCTGAGAAGCAATGCCAAGCTGCAGGTAGGAGGGTGAAAGACCTTAAAGGAGCAAAAACATGTGGAAAGTCCTAATTTCTTTACAAAACCATTGTGTTTTATTCATTTTTTGTCTTCTTCTCCTCTCCTCTATTATTCGTTTCTTTCTACTCTACTCTCCTCTCATCTTCTCATCCCCTTCTCTCCTCCTACTATCTTATGTCTCTCATCTTTTTCGCATGTCAGGATTGTGACCTCCCAGAGCAGAGTACCATCCATGTTGTCCTCCCTTCATCAGGTTCTTCCTCCTCCCAGCTTGGCCTGTTGCAGGAGAGACTGGCTCGAGGCAGAGAGGAAGAGCAGGACAGTCTGACCAGGTTGGACCTCAGCTCCTCACGACTACCTTCCACCTCCTCCGGTCTGGCAGTAGTTTTAGATGGGAGTGATGGAGGAGAAGGTGTCAGAGAAGTGGATGAGGCGAGAGAGGTGGAGCAGGCTACATGTTTGAAAGGTTAGTGAAGATAAAAACACAATGTTCTCCTGCACTCTCTGTCAGTACTAGTGCCTTAACTGTGTGTCTTGTTTGTGTGTTGTGTGTGTGTTTACAGGTTCGCGTAACTGCAGTATGTTTTTTGTGTACTGTAAGAGCTGCAGGTCGATCCAACCTGGAAAACTTAGAGTACGCTGCAGCAGCTGCAAACAGACCACACTGACACTGAGTAGGGTGAGTCTAGTCCGTATGCTACACAGTACTTATTAGGGCCCGAAGCACTGACAGTGCGAAGGACCCTATTGGAATGCAAGGAATTGTCGTCCTGAGTCATGGTTTTCCTTTGCACAAATGAATCGCTTATTTGGGGGCTTTAACATTCACATAAAATCACACAATTTTGCACCAAGATCAGGAGTGCGTAAAATTTACATGTGATAGTTTTTCCGTACAAGTGCGAGGAAAAATGGCTCAGTGGCGCCCCCTTGAAATTTTCAAAAAGGCCTCCTGTAATAGCTTTTTTTCTCCCACATGCATGACAATTTTTTTACATGTTAACCGTGCCAAGACCTACAAAAAAGTCCATTAACGTCTTGGTGAAATGTCTTCAGGAAGTCCACTAATGATTTTTGAATGTCAAAATATAGCGTAATTTTCACCGTTTACAGGGTACCTATTTGAGCATCTTAAGACCTTGGCTATACTAGCTTTCCAAGCTCAAAGGCCTGTGTCCAAAACTGTTGCTATACGGATGCATCGTTCGCCATCAAACAGGAAGTAGTTATTTGAGGAGCTTACCTTGGTCGTATACACACGAAACGTCATACACATCATCCCAGTGGGAAAGTAAAATGTTTCATATGGGCTAAGTTAGTGGGTGTGGCTAAATGGCTCAGTGGCGCCCCCTTGAAATTTTCAAAAAGGCCTCCCCATAGAGGTTTTTTTCACCTACATGCATGGCCGCGGCATACTGTCAAACTTTGATGTCAAAGGTTTCAGCACTGGATCATGGCGAAAACCACAAAAAGAAAGAACAAGAGTTAGTTAGAAAAAGAAAATATACTTTCTGACTCAGAAATGGAGGAGCTTGTGAATGTAGTTAAGGTTAGAAATTGACATATCAGTGGTTTACTGCAGCAGGAGGTTCACAATCATAAGAAAAATCAGAGAATGACACCACGTTGCTGCTGCATTTACGCTGTCCTCCTACAGTGCAAAAGAAATTCACCTTTCATCATTATGCTCGAGTATATCTGCAATGTTTATATGTTTGCAGGACCCACACTGATTCATATATTGTCAGAGTGCTCACGTCAGTAAGCAATCTCCCTCACTCTATGATATTATTAATTCAAATGTTTGATCAATGAACACAAACTTTTAGCTGTGCAATAATGTGTGAACAGCCAGGTCAGGAGAAAGTTCCGAAGCAGACCTCAGGACATTATCTACATATTATGAGGAGTGCATATGTGAAAACGGCTAAAGACGCCACTGCAGCCGCACAATTTGCAGCTGTGCATCATGTCAATGCCGGCCTGAACCACTCTGCATATGAATATTCTCTGATCCTCATAGTGTTGCCTTTTTGAACATGCCAGAACTACGATTTTCACACAAATCGATCTGCGCAGCCCACTGTTAAGCCACATCCCGCTGCTGCTGCACTCCCGCAGTAGCGACAAACCTCGACATGCACAGGGGTGTGAGGGCCCTTCATCACCGCTTGCAGTTTTAATTCTATATAATACTCGTGTTACCCTTTACATATACTACACTGTATACTTTAAGGACTATTACTACACTATATTTACATTTCTTTATCTAGACTATGCAACATTTATATATGTAATCTGTATGTAATGTTTACCCTGGTCCACACATTTATATGGTAATTATTATAATGTGTAAAAAGACATTTATATGGTACTTATTATAATGTGTATTATAGGTTTGGCCATTGGGGCCACTCTGTGTCTTCTACTAGCAGTTCAATAAAATGCTAGTTAGGTTACTACGACTATAAAATTGCCCAAAGGTACTATTGTGAGCATAAGTAGTTGTCTGTTGGTGAGTGTCAGGCATGCGATTGACTGTGAAGTTGTTCAGGGTGTACCCCACCTGTTGCAAATTTCAGCTGAGATCAGCTTCAGACCTACGTGACAGAGGATGATAAGAATTTCATTTATTTTGGTGTGCGTCCTTTTCCAATGACCGCCTTCTCTGATCGAGTGATATCATCCTGTGTGTTTGTAGTTTCTGTTTTATATGCACTACTGATGCTACTAAATGTAGTATAAAGAATCTGCTGGTTTGTGTTTCACTTCCAGCAGCCCTACCTCCACTTCAGAGCTTCAGAGCAGTCCCATGCACAATCGTTTTGAGATTGTAATTTGGGAATTCCTGACATCTCTCTACTATGCACACAGTCATGCAGTCTCATGCCCTTTCATGGGCATCAAAGGGGCGTTTTTCTATGCTAATTGTGAAACATGCATAAGCTTCCAGCTTAAGAGGACATTGCACTCTTTAATTTCAGAACACAATTGCAAACAATTAAGTAGTTTAAGAAGAGCTTCATTGGTCTGTCCAAAACTTTTCTTCAGATCTTCTTAAGAAGACATGTAAGAAACAACATTGGAAGATATTGGTGAATTAGTCCCATGAACCCTGTTGATGAGACATCATGGGTATTTTTTTCCCTCTGTTCTTCAGGGTCCATCCTGTTGGGATGATGTCCTTATACGAGGTCGTATTCATGGCGTGTGTCAAACAGAAGATTGTCAAGGCAACATTGCGGTAAGGGGGTGTGGCTGCTGTCTAATTCTGGCTTTCACAGTTCCATGTGTCGGTTTGTGTTTTGACCAGTTCTGACCTGTAACTGAGCATTTGTCTCTGTGAAGTCAGTCCATTCAGTGGTACTCTCGGAGATGTAGTTACTGTGTGTGTGTGTGTGTGTGTGATTGTGTGGGCAGGAGTTCTACATGAAATGTGCATCCCATCCAACCTCAGATGACGACATTTCTGTAGCCCTGGACCTCATTATGACCAACAGAAGAGAAGTCCCCTGTATTGCCTGCACTGACATCATGTAACATACATAACCTCACTCTTTTGAATAATTTCTGTTTAATGCAAATATGTCAATGCCTGCTGTTAAGAAAAGGAAATTTCATTGAAGATAAATCTCGCTCACGCTCTTCCTGTCTCTCTCTCTCTCTCCTTCTCTCTCTCTCTCTCTTCCCTGTCACTCTGTCCCTGTCTTACTATCTCAGGGACATGGTTCTTGTCTTCCAGTGTTTGGAACGTCATGTGATCTGTCTTGACTGCTTCCATCGTTACTGTCAGACACGACTAAATGAGCGGCAGTTTGTGTGTCATCCTGTGATTGGCTACTCTCTTCCATGTGCTGGTGAGTGTGTGTTGTGAATGTGAGAACTATGTGATGTCACTGATTTATATATACATTAGTCTGAGTCTTACTGCATAAGATTACTTCACTTATCCATAAGATCAATTCTTCTACTCCAAAGGATCTCTCCACTGCTCCCTAACACCATTACATTGGTTCATAAAAATATTAGTATTACTCCAATCCTCAGTAAGATTACTTTTATACTAGGGCTGCTCAGGATTATTTGGATTGATATTGAGATGATGATTATTAAACATGACTTCTCATGGATTTTACCAGATTGAGTTCCATTTGCCTTTGCTGTCAATAAGGACTGCTTTTCTTGCATACACCAAACTTAAACTGAGGCCTCTGGATAAAGATTCTAAATTCTTTATGTAGAATCTGTTAATAGAGATTATTACTCCCTAAGATTTCTCCTGCACTCCCAGTATCATCATTTTAATAATAAGCATCACCATTTTAATCATAATCAACGGCACAGTTTTTTTAAATTCATGGATGAGTGTCATCACTAAAAAACATTTGAACGATTAATATTGTTAAAACCAGTAAGAAGATCTTGCACCTATTCTTCTGCTCCGCCATCCAGAGTGTCCTGCAATAAAGAGGCCCAGTCTGGGGTCTGCGGCCTCTCAATCCAACTAAAGTCTAGGATACTAAGACTCCTGGGTATCTACTCAAAGTTGGTGGGTCACTGTATTGAGCGCTTTTTCCTATTGAGTTGCCCTAAGCACACCCTCAGACTGGCTGGGAAGATTGCCTCAGACCCTTCTAATGTCCTACATGAGGAGTATCAGCTCCTGCCCTCTGGTAGGCGTTTTAGGGTGCCAAATTGTAAGAGGAACAAGTACAAACACTCTTTCATTCCTCACTCAATATCACTGCTGAACAAACAGTAGAGCGGAGGCAGGCCAAACTCCTCTCCAGCCCACACATTTCCAATCCTTACTGTACCTGACCTGGGCTGCACATGGACAATGAGCATGGTCTTTACAATGAGCATGGTCTTTTTACCTGCTCTTTTGTAATATTAATAGACAAAGAGTAAGGTCTTTTACCTGCTTTTTGTAAAGTGTCTTGAGATAACACTTGTTATGAATTGACGCTATACAAATAAAGATTGATTGATTGAACACTTTAACATTTTCATAGACAATCTCCTAACATTATTTATATATTTATGTCACTCCTGAACTGTGATTCCACTCTGTGATTTTAAATGTAACTTGTGCTGTTTGTACGTTCTGTCTTTTGAGTGTGATGTGAATGGGATGCGAGGATTTCTGAGCCTGTAATGCAAGACACATTTCTGTGCAAACGGACAATAAAGTGTTATCTTATCTAAAGTCATAAGTAGAAAATGTGTCAGTCAGGTGGTTGAAACAGTACATGACTGTGTTTATATGTTGTTGTTGAGAATATTTACATGTGTTTCATAAACTGATCTGTTTCCAGCTGGATGCATCGACTCTCTCGTTAAAGAGTTGCATCATTTCCGGATTTTGGGAAACGATCAGGCAAGTGTTTTACTCCTCATCCTCAAAAGTTAACGTGCACCAACTTCAGGAAAGGAAATTAAAAAAACTTAATAGAGACGTCATAGAAGTTTATACATAGTTGCCATAACAAACATTTTTCTTAACTATCACAGTCAACAAGTAGTAGGATGGCTACTTTATAACTAAGGATGAAGTCCAAGAATTAAAAACTACATTAACAGACATCGTAACGTCTGTTACATTGTCTGTTAAGACGTACCACACAAACCATTACTGTTCTAAAGAATTGCAGGTGGGACTGGGTTGGTTTAATGTTATCCTGACAGAGCATATATGTTCAGCACATTGAATCTCCAGTGATGGATCTGTTCAGACTTATTTTGAATATTTAATTGTTGAAAAATAGAAGGTCCAGTGAGAACATTCAAAGTAATGCTTAATCTTTGTTCCTCGTGATGAATGGTGAGAGGTCTGATTTGAATATTCAGGAAGTTTGTGGTTCTTCCAATAACCAGGCTGCTCCCGCTACATGATGCTGTCAGCTCTTTCTCAACCAGCTCCCTGTCAGAATCCTGAAGCTCCCTCCCTTTTTTTTTTGGTGCTATGTCAGCTCCCTGCTGGTCCACTGTATAGATGTTTTTAAGCATCCAACATGTCTGTTGTCTATTTTTACACCCCTACTCTCTTCTCTCCCTCTTAGTATGAGCGGTACCTGCAGTACGGGGCAGAAGAGTGCCTGCAGGAGATTGGAGGACTCATGTGCCCGTCACCTGGCTGTGGGGCAGGGCTTGTCCCAATTGAGGGCAGCAGAAGGGTGGAGTGTGACAGACAGCTGGGATGTGGCTTTGTCTTCTGCAAAGAATGCAGGGAGATGTACCATGAGGGGGCTTGTCACCCAGAGCCCGTCCCACCCCAAGGTGAAGCCTCACAGGTGAGCTTACCTATCAATCAAGGACAAATCAGCCATAGATTAGATTGTTTTGCTTTAGATTCAGTACTAAAACAGACATATATGGGTGCAGCTAACAATTCGGTCGTGGACCTTGTCTCCCTACTCCAAAGTCATATCTTAAGTTGTTAATTATACTGTAAACGTTGAATAACATACAGAAAAGGATGTCGCTGCCCACAATATGCCGGCTACAGTGAAAGCCGCAGTGGCTGAGGCAAAATTGTCTTGATATTGTCAGACAACAGCCGAAGGGTTTCGATATTGGGTCACTATTCATTTTTGCAGTTTAACCTGTCCCCCCCCCTTTCCTCCCCCTCTATACCTTTCCTCAGGGTTTTGTTGTGGAGGAGGAGGCGTCCCTCAGAGGGAGGTGGGATAGAGCCTCCCTGCTCCTGGTGCAGGAGTCAACTAAACGCTGCCCTAAGTGTTCAGTTCCCGTGGAAAGAAATGGTGAGGAATGAGCTGATCCTAACTTGTCTGAATGTTTTTGAACTTGTTTGAATTGCTGTGAACTAATGACAACAGATGGCTGTACCAAGAAGCAAGTTCATCATACCCTGGCTTTCTGTCAAAAGGGGGTGTGTGACGCATCATTTGACTCTTCTTTCGCACAAGTTGTAGCAATCACAGGCCGCCTACTTCACTCGAGCTGTTATAAGGAACAGCAATAATATATATTAAAATGTTGACCTCCACCGCTACTTCAAATTCTCAGAGGAGAATGCTGTGGAAAATGACCTGACAACTGTGCCAATTTGAGCTTCTGAACATATTTTCAAGAGCACAATCAATTGAACTTTGGTCTAACGCTATCCTGTAGTGAGGGATACGTTGAAATCACTTATGTTTATGGCCAAGTAATCATGCATAAACATCCAACTTCTTTTCCTTTTTTATTCTTGCTGTATTATATTCTGATTGCTTATTGAAACTCAAAGGAAACCATGACGCTTACAGTTCAACATATTTTCAAAGGCCTTTATAACATATTCTTTCTACTGAGAACCTGTATGTCTCATATAGAGTATCACCCGGAAGAGCGCCAACAAGATAATGACACTGACTGTAATCTGAAATTATGAACATTACCTGCTCCAGATCAAGTTACGAGTGCAACATGAATTAGCAAAGCAATCAAGTCGGTTACCAATAGAGCCATGATCGTAGCACTCATTAGAGAAAACAAATGGAAGGATCCATCCTTTTTTCAATATAAGACACGTTCTTTTCCTCTCTAGAGCTTGTTGTTACTGTGTCTTTTTGTTTTGTTTGTCCAGCTGTCAAACACTGAAAGCTATACATCAGTGCTCAAAATCACCTTAGCTATGCTGCGCAAAGTCTGCAGGCACCTCCTCTCTTTGTTATCTCTAAAGGACAAATCAGTAACCCAGAAAAGATAAATCAGTTTGTATTAATGAAAACACATCAGCTATGGTGAAGGATCAGTTGTTTCAAACTGAACAGAGGACAATCCAGAGGCCTGCATCATATCTATGTTCTATCATGATCTCAAAACATGCATTTATTTGATTGAAAATATGTATTTTTCTGTATGGGAGTCAGAGATGTGTGTGTAATAGGTTTGTTATGTGCTGTCTCCCTCTACAGGCGGCTGTATGCACATGCAGTGTCCTCTGTGCAAAGCAGAGTGGTGTTGGCTCTGTGGAATCACCTGGAACAGAGAGTGTATGGGAGACCACTGGTTTGGATGACACCAGATGTTCCCAGTTGTTGTCCATAGACACTTTAGCACCTGTAAGAAGGAATAAAACCACTGACCCGGCACATGCAGCTGATAATCCAAACTTTGGGGGTGGGGTTATAAATAATACCAATTAAAACGTGGTCCTTCATAGTTCCTGGAAGGTGAGTTTGGATCTAAAGTCTGTTAAGCTTATTTATTTATTCACTAAAACAAACGTTTTCAAATCTGATGTTCAACAGAGAAACCATAAAGATTACTCTCTTTAATGGAGCTTACATGTACATACAGAATATTATGTTATATCATACAAATGAAAAAAATATAGACGTCAACACAGAATATTGTAGTTATTCATGAACCAGATTATTGCTGCCTTGTAATTTTGATTTGACAACTATATTGTTTATTGACAAATTCAACTTTTAAATGATCAGTATGACTTAATATTTCAATGTATGAGGGATAAAGAATCTTTTGTTTTGTTTAAAGCAAAGAAAAAAGATACCGCCCATACACGTGTTGTTCTGCCACAGCTGCAGCTCGTTGGAATAACAGAAGCATTTTTGAAACATGCGATCATTCAGGACTTGAGAAGTCGCGAATTTGAGTCTTTTAAAAAAAGAACAGTTTGTGTTTTTGTGGGCCAGGGATGGGAGATGCACATTTTAAACAATGACTGTGGTTTGGATTGTTGTAATCAATTCAACACTCAACCAAAAACTGTGAATCAGTTTACAATAAAAATAAACTGGATTATTCAAAACAAGGTTTCCATCTTTCCTATTGTGTTCAGGTAGATTATAACAAACTCACAGTAATGCAGCTTTAAAAAGGACATCAACTGATCTGCAGGTTTGTTGGTTCACACCAGGCCCTCTATCCTCAGCTCTGACTTTCACCTACCAGCCACTGGTACGCTCTTCCTCTCAAAGACCTCATTTATCATGGTTATTTTTCCAACATAATCTCAATGTCTGGCCTCAGAGCGTTGTACTTGTCAAGTTCTGAGAGAGTTTGTCTCTTTGGAGAACGTTTTCTTCTTTTCTTTATGTTGAGTTGTTGGTGAAATGTTGGTATTTGTAAAAAAATTAATTTTGAGCTAAATATCTATCTATATAGCTAGCTATAGTGTATTGTGAGATGTAGATAAACAAGTGTAACCAAACACCAAGTGTTTGCCGGTGTTGGATTTTCTGCTACTTCACTTCATCTCAGAGGGAGATTTAAAAGGTACATATTATACCCCTTTTCCACCTTTTCAAACAGTCTCCTGTGGTCTAAATGAAACACCTGTGCTGTGCTTTGGTCAAAATATAACATGAATCAAGCACCAGAGGAGGTTTGTGACCCTGTATAAACCAACTCTCTCAGAGCACTCCATTTTGGTGTGTGTGTCTCTTTAAATGCAATGAGCCCCTCCTGAGTTTTCCCGGTAGACATCACTCCTCTGTAGCCAGAATAAAAATGGCGGACCTGCGTAAAAGTTTTGCTCTAGGCTGGGGGTGGAGTCCATGGGTGGAGAAACCAGGGGAGAGGAGGTTTTTTTTTTTTTTTACCAGAATCCAACTTGTGATGTCACAAACTGAGAAAATTTGAAACAGAGCACTTTTCTCTGTGTTGTAAGACTTATGCAGACCACAAACAAAGGACTGGATGTGTTTATTTCACATTTTGTGGGTCGATAGACACTCAGGTTTGGAAAATGTACATTTGTTTATCTTGTCCTGTACATATTTGAAATGTATTGTATCAGGATGAACCCCTTGATGTGTCAGTCCTTGCACTGACAAAAAATATCTCCCCCTTTATTTTGAATGTGTAACTTGCAATGAATCTTTGCTGTAGAAAATGTAATTAAAGACTGTTTCGGCGGCATGCTGTTAATCACCTATCCAACACCTACCATGCTGAGGGAGTAACGGGCAATTGAATGAACTGATATAGAAATAATCAATCTTCTCTCTGATGGTCTGGTCTGCTTTTGTAGGTGATATAGATTCATCAGTATACATCTCAGTCTGTTTCTTAAATTCCTCACAGGAGCTTTAAAAAAGATTCACTGCAACATTTTCATATTAGATGTCCTAAAAACTTTGATGTTGGAAGGTTTCAGTAGGATTTAAAGGCTGATTAATAATCAGTAGGTCTCTCTGGTGTAAATATGAAGATATCTATTTTGTGGAGCTCACAAGTTCAAAACAAACGAACCAGTTAACCAACATTAAGTGTATTTTTTAATACTTTTAAAGTTCTCTAAATAATATCCTACTGTGTAGGTCAGTTAAAATACAGCCACTCACTGACGGAGGGCAAACAACTTAAGTTCTGACTATTTTGTTTAGATTAATCTTAGTGATGGACCTAAACCTGGACCTGAAGCCTCCACCCTCTGATAAGACAAACCATTAACCTTTGAGCAGGCCAGCATGCTGATGGATGTCACTGTCAGCTGACTTTATGGTTTTGTTTTGATCACCTATACAAAAACAACGAGGTAAAGACTCTGTAAAGACAGATCAGCTCATTCTTTCTGAACCACCAGGATTCTAGCAGGATTCAGTGACTTCAGCAGGTTTTCAGTAGTATACCTGCCGGAACTACTAGGTCAGGCTAGTTAGAGGAGAAGCAGGTCTAGCGGACACTCTAAAAATCAGGATGAGGAGGGGAACCCAGAGTGGACTAACAGGCCTGCAGAATCCTGGATTGGAGCTGGAGATGACTGAGAGCACCAACACAACCCAGGTGAGATTAAGCTAGAACTGCAGTCAGGTCCACATGCAGTGTGAGTGTGTGTTTCAGTCTGTTGGGAGTCCCAGCATGGTGGAGCTTAATTCGTTACTTTTTACATGACACACTCACACTCATGAGCTTGAAAATACATAAAGACAATGAAGTTAAACAGAAATAATCACAAGTGTTCAGACAAAAACAGTAAAGTCCTCCCTTCTGGTTTACCCGGTAAAAAGAAGCAAACTAACAGTGCACTGTAACAGAGTTTTCCAAATCAAACTGAGGGGTTGTCATGATACCAGAATTTGATATGATACTATTTAAGATCAAATGATATTGATACCTGTTAAAATTGGAAGCTCTTGGCAGCCAATATTGGGTCATTTTGTATAATAAAAATTGCAACTAAACTCCTGCACACATATCTAAATTGCAAAAAAACAAGTTGGCAACATTTTGATACTGAAACGTTTCCAACTTATCAGTTCAATTTAGAGAATGTGCACTAGATATTTGCAGTAATTGATGAGTTAATTCCTCTTCTATACACCCGTTTTATAAAATAAATGTAGTTTTTTTCTTTGGTACTTTTCACTTCTATCATTAAAATAACAGACATTGTATTCTTTTAAAACATTGAAATCCAAAAGTATCGAACAATTTGGAAACCTTATCAAACTGTTACAATCACAATGTTATTGCTGCACTTATTTTTGTCTTCAGGTCATTGGGTGTACTCAGGACTTTGACAGCCCTCAGGTCTCAGGGAGCCCTCAGGTATTTGGGTCTCTTCAAAGGTCCAGGATGTCAGAAGCAGTCAAATCTGCAGCTTGGTGGGCTTCATACACCTGCAGCCGCTGGAAGCAGAGAAGAAGAAAACTAGAAGGTGAGACCGAGGCTCTGAGTCCGAGTATATATTTTCTAGATCAGAATTTTCTTAAAGTTTCAATGTTGTGAACATTCAGGCGTTCAGTTGGAGACACGGTACAGAGGTCTGGCTGAGGACGATGAAGGTGATAAGGAGCAGAGGGACGAAACTGACACAAGTAAAAACCAGGAACTGAACAGAAAACTCCTAAATCACTTCAGACAGCTGGCTGCTTCTAACTACGACACTGACCAGGTACAGAGCATCTGTAACCGACCAGGTGCAAATATTAAAAGAGGGGCGTGTCCAGACATTTTTACTGGGTGGCCTAATTGGGGCACCGACCCATACAGGGGGAGGCCAAATTATGTTTGCACACATACACATGAATTAATAGCATCCCCAAAGTTGTGTTCAATGAAATTAACCTTGTTAGGCAAATCAGCACACTGGGAAGCAAAATTTGACCAACGCTTACAAACATTTTGAAGGCAGGGAAAATGTGTGACGCAGATGGTGAGGTGTTGAATTGAAGCAATGTTTTTTTCATTGATGACTCTCAAACATTATATTATAAAGGTGAGTATAAATGATCCTCGACACATTGTTTGTGTTTTTGATTAGGTTGACCTTCAGTTTCTGGATGAAGTGATTTCTGACGGGGCTGATCCAAACAGCTGTGACCGATATGGACAGACCATCATGCACGAGGTCAACATATGACTTTTATCATTTATTTTATTCTACATAATTTTGTTTGGTTTTGCTTCAAAATTGTACAATAACAGGGTCATACTTATACAAAGAAACAACACAGAAAAAACCTTCAACAACAACGTGTAATAATAACATAAACAATAATACAAGTGTCATGACAAAACCCACACCTCCTCGCCCACTGGAACTATATAAAATATGTTCTTCATTAATATTGATATGTTTCTTATTTCTCAGAATCAGGGTCATTTAAAACGTTTTATTTCCAAAATTAAATTCCACCTGAGACTCTTCTATCCACACTACATTTTACTGCTTTTGGACTCGTTTCCAGCAAAGATGATAATTTAGTAACCCTTGGTAACACATTAAAACTTGTGTCGTCTTAGATGCCATCCTCCTCTTCATGCGAGTACAGTAAGGAAAGAGACAAATCTTAAAAAAACTTTTTAAATTGATGCAAACTTTCTGAAATCTGGTGAGTTTGTTTGATAAATACAGTACAAAAGAGTCACAATCCTCACATTGAATTTAAGTGTTTCTTGAGGCGTTGGTTAAGCTCAGTTGGCAGAGCAGGTGCCCCATGTACAGACTCTACAGTATGGCCCTCATCGCACTGGTCTAAGGTTCAACTCCCAGTCCTTGGCCTGTTTGGAGCATGGCATCCCCCATGCCTCTCATGTCCTGTCTCTCTCAAAACTGTTCTATCAAATAAAGGCTATAAGCTCTTAAAACATTTTTTAAAGTGTTTCTTCAGAGGCAGTCAGATAAAAATAGAATTAACAATTCTTTTTATTTGTTTTACAAATACAAGTTTAACTTCACACACTAACACTGCTCTGTGGTTGTTGTTGTTTTTCAGATTTCCAGGGCATGGAGTGTGGATGTGATGCGATTCTTCTTAGACCGGGGCTCAGACCTCCTCCGACCAGATCAGTTTGGAGTCACAGCACTTCATGTGGCCTCGGCGCTGGACTATCAGGACATGGTTCAGTTCCTACTAGACCATGAAGGTTAGTGTGAACAGATAGCGTTAAAAGAAGGCTTTTGGACGATGCACAGAGAACAACACAAGGAGACACAAAATGACCAAAATGATTCAGCTGGATCGTTTGTATTTCTCTCAGACAGGTTGGTTGTAGGACTATGGGGGGGGGCTATTTTACATTCTTGTACCCAGGGTACAATTCTCATAATACAGTATGTCCCTAAATGATTTTCAATATTCTTATCAATGAAAACCTGAATCCTGAACTTTTCTGTCCAGACTATATACAAAGTTCAGCTGCCGGCCGAAACATTTCAATAAAAACAATGATTGTTTAAATCTAACACTCGTATACGGTTTTTAAAATTCTATTTTGGCAAAGACTTTCGGAAACTACATTTGTCCAAACCTGATCTGATCAAAGGGTTTGTGCATTTGCTGTCCTCAGCTGATCCAGAGGCTCGGACTCTTCTGGACCAGCAGACTCCTCTTCACTATGCTGCCAAGAATGATGCTGCAGGTTCAATCAGACTGCTGCTGCAGGCCGGAGCCTCCATCAGCTGCATCGACTACAAACACAGAACTCCACTGCAGCTAGCTGCCAACCTTGGTACTACTGTCATCAACCATAACAGACCTCACCACCTACTTCTACACTCTCATCACTACTGATATCACTGTTACTACACAACTGAAATAACCAGTGACATGATTTATGATATTATTCTACCGGATCAATACTAGCTGTGTGTGTTTTCAGAGCGCAGTGAAGCAGCTCGGGTGCTGTTGGAGCTTGGAGCGGAGGCTGGGATGATAGACTCTGATGGACAGCTCTGCATAACTGCTCTGACTGGTCGGATGAGCCCTGTGGTAACAATTACTTGCCTACTGACAACTAACAGGGTTATGATTGGTCCAATAATAAATGAGTATTGTCAAACAGTAAAATAGATCAGAATACAATAGAACAGGGTGTATCTTGATTTGTCTGAATAATGATATTGTTGTGTTCAGGCTCTGCTGGCACTCAGCCAGTTCCATGTGAGCGACAGATTAACCAGACAGCAATTCTACTACCTAAACCTGCTGGAACCAGAAACACCTAAGGCTCCCCACCAAGGTAAAACTAACACTAATGCATTTATTTTTCACTCGGCCATGACTCTCCATGGCATCTTTAATGGTCTTTTACAGGTCATTTACTGGTCATCCACTCACTACAAACTGGTCCTTTACTGACCTCCAACAGCCCTCAAAGAGGACCTCAACTAGTATAGTTTTAGTCTTATAGTCATCTGGGAAAAAACTGCGATGCCATTGTTGTTCTTCTTAATTGATGTTAGTATTAATACTGTTGATACTGATACTGCTTTTTTACAGGCAATATTTCCACTTACAGTGTGATTCTATACTTTTTCACTTGTTGGTATAAATGTCTGTCTGCTTATCTATCTGATATTCTGTCTGACCATCTGTTTGTGTTTTAAAGAAGCCGTCATCAGTGAGCCAACATCTCCAGTAAGTTTCACAAATTAACTTCAGTTTATTATAGTGTGAAGTTAGTTGAACTGGGCCCTAATAATCAATCAATCAATCAATTTTGTATTCTTTTAGCGCCAATTCATAACAAATGTTATCTCAAAACACATTACAAAAGAGCTGTAAAATACCTTAATTTGTGTTATAGTATTTAAGAATACCCAACATTAATCCATAATGAGCACTGAGCAACAGTTAGCAAAGTTACAGTGGCAAGGAAAAACTGCCTTATCACACTACACTGTTTTTTAGCTTTCATTGTGCAGTGGTAACACTTACCACTGCACTCTGTAGTTAGTTAAACCATGCGTACACTATGCATGGTTTAACAAACTACAGAGTGCAAAATTGTGAAAAAAAGTGCATGGTGGAACTTAAACAGTGTGCAGTTTATAGTAAACTAATGTGCAGTGAAGTAGGAGTGTAACAAACCAGTGACCAGTATTTAGTGTGCAGTGAGTAGTGCAAAGTGTACTAACTTCAGTTTGCACTGAACATTGATCATTGTACTGTGTGCAGTACAGATCAATATCAATATGAACAGTGTATAGTGTACAAACCACAGTCTGCAGAGAACATCCTACGGTTACCAATAAACAACGTGTTGTGAACAGTTTACAGTGAAAAGTCAAAAAGTGTGCTGCAATCTGTTTACTGTGAACCATGTTTTATGAACGATGTATGGTGAACACGATATCAATGACCTGTGGAAAGTTGGAAAATGAGTTTGTCTTGACCCTTGTATATTGAACAATGTATAGGGTGCAATGAACACTGTATTGTGAGCAGTTAGCAGCGAAAAGTGTATATTAAAAACATTACAACAAACAGTGTGTTGTAAACTGTTCTGTGCTTATCTGTTTGGTCCCTGTTCCCAGCTGGAGGTGGTGGTGCAACAGGGGAAACTGGACCTCATCATGCACCCAGTCTTACTTAAACTGATACAGATCAAATGGAAACTATACGGCAGGTAAAGTCCAATCTGGTTTGTTTAATTCACTGTAAATCTTCACTGAGTGAACCCTTAGATGATTATGTCCCTGCTCTACCTGCTTGTTTGTCTCTATCAACCTGTTTGTGTGTCGGTGCCAGACTGGGGGCTTGGCTTCTCCTTGTCCTTAACATCCTATTCAATGTCTCCTGGACAACCGTGGCTATCTCTGTGTCTGTCCACAGAGACTCACCCGATCGCTACACCCTCCCTGAGGTGATGTGTCTGTCTGTCTGTCCGTCTTACTGTCTTTTCCTGGCTGACACTTTTTTTGACTGTCCGTCTGTTCAATTACTTTGTCTGTCTCACTCAGGACTGGTGGCGAGTCTTCTCTGTGGTCCTGGCACTCGTGCTGACTCTGGAGGAGGTGCTAAGGGAGGTGCAGGACATCCTGCGTTCAAGAAAGAGGATGCGCCTCTGGCGTCAGTGGGCTGAGAGCCGTCTCCATGATGACCTGCAATGCTCACATCCTATGTGGCCTCAGGTAGGAAATGTCAGGTTGGAAATGAAGTAAAATCCACTTTTACCAAATATAAATCTACAACCACTATCGGGTTTTCAAAACTGGTGGAATACAAGTGTGTGTGTGTTTGTGTGTGTGTGTGTGTGTGTGTGTGTGCGTGTGTGTGTGTGTGTGTGTGTGTGTGTGTGTGTGTGTGTGTGTGTGTGTGTGTGTGTGTGTGTGTGTGTAGGAGAGAGTTTTCCTATTAGATCAGAACCAAAGGATTTACAGAATGAGAGGAAACTACCGCCAGGACCTCTGGTATGACCCCTATACACACAAACACACAAACACACACACAAACTCTTATACAACATTTTAATCAAAGGTAACATTTTGAACAGTTTTATGGAAAAAATCTAAATGAAATGATTACAGTAATAAAGTCCGACTGTAATAACAACAATGCTTTTATTTCAAGTCAAGTCAAGTTTATTTGTTAACACGTTTAAAACAGCTTCAGCTTACCAAAGTGCTTTACAGACAAGGCATAAAGGAACAAAGAAAGACTTTTAAAATAAAGAAAAACAATAACAGATAACACGTATTTCACATGAGAATATCATAAATTATAGTCATAAGACACATACCAGTACTGTATACAAAAGAGTTTTTTTTAGAATGTTCTTTTCAAGGCGTTTAATGATGTAATGCCAGAAATTATAAACAAATTGATTATTAATATTGTTATTTTTGTTGTTGTTTTTACATAAGGAGGACAAATAACTAACGACTCTGTGTGTGTGTGCGCGTGCGTGCGTGCGTGCATGTGTGTTGTGTGTGTCAGGAATGTGTTTGATTGGGTGGTGTACTCTCTGCTTACAGTGTCGTTTAGCATCCACATGGTAGACGTGTTTCGACCATCTGTCAGTCTTCATACCCTCAGCCTGCGTCTGTTCTCTGTCAGCATCATCTTTCTGTGGCTGCGGCTGATGAAGCATGTCAGAGCCTTTAGGTAGGCAGACACCTGTTTAGTTTAACGGTTACAAACTATTGTTTAAAAGTGCTCATGTTACTTTGGGAGTGTGTAGTCTAAGAGATAGTCACTGGTCAGGTTACATGAGGATACATGGATGTCTGACTTTGTGGGGACTCCTCTGTAATCGTCTTTGATACTGATGTTAAAGGGTACTTTTTTTGTTATTGCCTCCTCGCATCCTCTACTCCACGACACAAAATCATTGCCCCTCTGCAATCATATTGAATATTCCATTCACTAAAGACCCCTTACACACACACGTTTCAAATGTGTGTATACCTATTATCATTAGTTGTGTTATAAGAAGGTTTTATGTATACACATGTCATGAATCTATCTATCTATCTATCTATCTATCTATCTATCTATCTATCTATCTATCTATCTATCTATCTATCTATCTATCTATCTATCTATCTATCTATCTATCTATCTATCTATCTATCTATCTATCTATCTATCTATCTATCTATCTATCTATCTATCTATCTATCTATCTATCTATCTATCTATCTATCTATCTATCTATCTATCTATCTATCTATCTATCTATCTATCTATCTATCTATCTATCTATCTATCTATCTATCTATCTATCTATCTATCTATCTATCTATCTATCTATCTATCTATCTATCTAATCTATCTATGTCTGTGTGTTTCTGTGTGTTTCAGGTTAATGGGTCCATTCATTGTCATGTTGGGGAACATTGTCGGGGATGTGATGTGTTTCCTGTTCCTGTACGCTGAGATCTTTATTCCCTACGCATGCAGCTTCTGGATTATATTTGGAGGTCTGTGTGTGTGGGATCTCCAGTTTTATTTCTGGGGCTGGTTTCATTGTTCCTGAGGTTCATGATAATGATACCATATTCCATAAATTTGAAAATTTGCAAAATGTAACACATAAACTAACCTGAAGACACAAGTTTAAAACTAAAATAGTCATATAATACACACAAGAATGCAATATTGTACTTATATTTTGAACTTGTGTACTGTCCTAAGCTTTGAGTACTTTATTTGCTATTTGAATTAAACCCTGCTTTTATTTTGAAATAAAGTAAGGACCTTGTGGTAGATCAAAGGTTATGACATTAATTTAATCACAGAGAAAGGAACTCGCTACAGATCAAAAACTTACTGAAAACAGCTAAAAGGAATGTTAAAAAGTGAAATGTTTAAAGTCACAAGGATTTCACTTTTGACTCATCAGCTGAGCTTTCAGTTTTAAAATGAAATGAGACATTCAAAGATGAAGCAGTGTCATTCTTTTTCATCACTTTGACTGCAGGGACACACTGCGACACCTGTCTACGGTGCACTTAAAGGGACGAAATAGTACGCAATCAATTGCAATTTAAAAAACAAATGCATTCATTTCAGACCTTAATTAATCGCGATTAACTAATTAATGCTGACAGCCCTAGTTTATACATGAAAGCTAGAACTCAAACACTGACAAATTATCTGCTTTTTAGATTTCTTTCAACCAAATGTCCCTTTTTCCTCTTCAGGCTCCTCATCAGTTCCCAGCATGCAATCTGTCTCAGGCTTGCTGTTTAGTCTGTACCGTATCACTCTGGTGGATGAGTATGAGTACACTGCAATGAATAAAGTGGACAACGTCATGGCTCCTCTTCTATGTGGGACCTTTTTGGCTGCTTCCTCCATTCTCTGTGTGAACATGCTGGTGGCCTTGCTGACTGACACCTTCCAGAGGTCAGAGGTCAATTTGCTCCATCCTAAAAACATATTCCTAAAATGCTTAAACTGTAACTGAGCAGAGATGCCAATCATTGTTTTCACACTCTGTGACACGAAGTAGAACTGATGATGATGCATTGTAGTCTGACATAAATAAGCAGCACATCAAACAGCAGCATTATTTGGGTAGTTTAAGGAGTCCGTGAATAGCAGAACATAATAATAAGATACAGCTAACCTGTGAAGATTACCAATGTAATGACAGTAAAAAGTGTTGTTAGTGTTTAAATAAAGTATAACCCACAGGCTGAACCCGAAAAAGCTTCATACTCCACTGGGACATGTGGTGCGCTAGGCCATTGGGCACCCTGCAGAAGTTGTTCATATTTTATTAGTTTTTCTGCTTTTCCTGTTGTGACCTAACACCTCACCTGGTCTAGAGGAGGTTATGATGAAAACTTCTAATAGATTTGGCTTTAAAGCCCTATCTGTTTTCTAATGCTTTTCCTGATGATATTCTCTGTGAGATAAGAGTATCTCAAAGAACAGCATGTTTTAGGTTATCTCTACTTCATGTTTTCGAGCTCTACAAAATATATATTAGAAATTAGGAGGCAATAAGAGTGCATCAAGTCAAACAAGTTAACATAAATTAATGCATTGCACAATACATTTCTGCAGCATTCGTCTCTTTTCTTATTTGAAGCAGTCATGGATTTTGGCTGCGATGACTTTTTCATTCCCTTCATTTCTGTTTGTTTTAACTGACTGAAGTAGACAGCCCACAATTGCTCCTCATTTTGGAAGAAGCATCATATGACCCGCAAAACGCACCCTTGTATGGAAACACACAGAGCCTGAAGAGGATAGCCTTGGTTGGCAGAAACCCACCTTTTATACATTTGTTCTCTTACTGTGGCTCTAGGTATTGCTTATTACTCAAAGAATCCATGGGTATGTCAAATTTTCTTTGTGTGTCAACCGGCAACTAATCTCTACTTGACAACTAATTTGTAATAATGAATTATTATAAAACTGCACTCAGTAAACACAAATGTTTGCATGAGGTTAAGTGAATGTCTGCTGGCAGTGGCAGCTCATTTTTATGTGTCTGTGTGTCTGCTGCAACGCTCAAATTTCCCCTCTGGGTGTCAATAAAGTAATATCTTATCTTGTGTATTTGTTTGTACTCATGCATATAGGGTGCATGATAACTCACAGGCAAATGCTGTGATGCAGCAAGCCACAGTCATCCTGCAGGTAGAGGAGTCCATGCCCTTCCTCCGTCATTTCTATGACAACCAGTACATCGCAAACCACTGTGCACCACTGGCCGAGGCCTACGACGATAACATTACAACAAACCCCCATTACCATGATGAGATGGGCCACATCACAGCCCAGATTAAAGTATGTAAGAACAAATTATTAGTTTTATTTTAAAGGTGAAGTTGAGGAATTAAGAGGACTGTAATTGTTTGTCTTGTGTTCTGTAGAATACATTGGATCAGTTCCTGGTGCTGCAAAAAGACATGGACCCAGTAGAAGGCCCTGGGTGAGAATCACTCACACAAATCTATCAACTGATTATATGGTGACAACATTTAGAACGATAACAGTAGTTAATCAAACCATTGTCTACTCAGCTTACAGCTAATAAAAACACAGTTTACTGTGTTCATAGCGACGTACATGAACTGAGTGACCCCATCTGTAAAGAAAAAACCTGATACATAATTTAAAGGTCACATATTATCCCAATTTTCAAAAAGTTTAAATTAGACTCAGAGCTCCCCAAAACATGTCTGTGAAGTTTCTTGTCACAAATCCACTCTGATCCTGTATTTGATCAAGCCTATAAACTCCTCTATGTCAGCCTTGCTCAGAACAGGCTGTTTCTGTGTGTTTAGTTTTAAATGCAAAGGAGCTGTGTCTGACCACGCCCCTATGAAAGGGGATGTGGCTCAGGCTTACTTGCACCGTGCTCTATTGTTAAGAATGTTGGTGAGAAGGCAGACTGAGAGGGCAGAACAAACACCTACCTGTGGGAGTATCATCCACCTGGGGGAGGGGTTACTGCCCTTTGTGATGTCACAAAGGGAACTTCGCCAAACGGCCTGTTAAAGCCCACATTTTCTGAAAAGTGGAGCAGGCAAAAGATGGAGAGAATTTTTTTTTTCTCATCATTGGGGGCTAGGGACACATATTAGTGTTAGAAAAAGACGGTACAGTGTATTTTTCATAATATGTGACCTTTAAAGTTTCCTAACTTATCAGTGATATATTCTTCTGATGGAACTCTTTGTAAAAAAAAAAAACCTATTGGTCAAAATATATATAATTAATACTAGACCAGACAGTATACAATGTAAAAGAAAGTACATTTACTCAAAAGCTGCACTTAACTAGAATTAGGAATTGCTTTTACTCATGTGACTTTTGAGTGTACTTTTTTTTGCATAGATTTTATCAGACACTTTTGGTTACTTTACAGAGTAACATGATGAAAATCAAGATATTATTGTTATTGCTGATAAATGATGACATAAAATCACAGATTAAACCAAGCAGATTGATACATTATTACTGTATTAATAATATGAATAATATACACATAGTATATATAAACACATAGTTTAGGCAATATGGAATAACTAGACATTCTAAGGAGAAATCTCCTTTTACACCGAATGTATCTTATTTTCATTTTAATTCCCATTTATTGAACCGGGAAAACCTCAATGAGATTTAAAATCTCATCTTTCAAGAGTGTCCTGGCCAGGCCAAACAATAAACAGCCATACATTCAAATACAATCCAAAATTCACAACATAAAATTAAAGACATGAAATAACAAATAAAAACAGCCAGTAGTTGTCAAGATCAAAAACTATCATAGAAATATCAGACAAAACACCTACTACCAGATGAACATACCTCCTAACCGTTTAAAGGAATCTTAAAAGTGTCCAGTGGCACAGACTCATTTAGTTTCAGGTCTTTTTGTAATTTGTTCAAAAAGGGAGCACCAAACTATTAACAAGTACTGTTTCAAACCTAATTGAAGTATTTCTTCATTACCATGAACATAAACAAAATGTTTTTCCCCCAAATACTCCCTGAAAAATCTTATCGCTAAAAATAGTCCCCAACTAATTTACTATTTCCTTCTATTTAAAAAAAATGAAAACTGAGTAAGCAGCTCTGAATGCAAACAACATACTGTTCCTTTAAAATCGAATTGACCAACTGTTTTTATCAGCAGCAACAAAGTCCAGAAAGACCAGAACCTGGACCAGAACCTGGACAATCAGGAGCTGGGGGGCCAGAACCTACATAACCAGGAGCTTGTGGACAATAACCGACACAAAAAAGAACCACAGGAACAGGACCTGCACAGCCAGGAGCTTCAGGCTATCCGAGCAGAACTGAAGCAGCTCCGGACTCTGGTCCAGCAGCTGGTTCAGACCAGGTCTGACTGTCAAAAGATCTGAGTCTGAGGAGATAAACCTGACTGATCTGTCCAGACCAGACATGACCCATCAGATCATCCAGAACCAGACCAGAACACAAGAAGAAAGCATTACTTCTTGGATTTTATATAATAATTTGATAAAAAGGAGTGAGTTTGTAAAAGTGACCACACAGGTTTAAACATGAATTGAGTTTTTAGTCTGCTTGTATGACGATCAGATTTAATGTTTAATGTTTACAATACATGTGTCTCTATTAACTAATGTACAGTATATGTTGTTGTTTTGTCATTACTTGTTGTATTGGTTATGCTTGTCATTGTGGTTTTATGCAACTTTGTTTACCTGTTTACCACCAACCTGCTAAGGGACTACAGATGGAAATTAGCCTATGACTATCATCTGGCATATTTACATGTTTATGTTCATTAATGTGCACTGTCCCTATTTTAAATAAATAATGCAATGCATATTCCTTTTACTTTGACATGTCTAACTAATACATAATAAAATTAAGTGAAATTGATTTAACATGTGTTGACAACCTTCAAAATGTAAAGATACAAATTTGATGTATTTTAAAGCTGTCTTCTCATAGTGACGTATCCCTCTGATAAATGTTGAATGGCAGCCATTTACACAATAAAAGACCACAAAAGTGAATCACCAACAAAAAATACACCCATAAAGTCAGTGCTTTAGGACTGTTTGGAGCTTACTGTAACCATACACAGTAATCATTAAAGGCTGTAACATCTAGCCACGCCCCCTCAGCTGTTGATGATTTCCGGCTCCGGGTTGTTCATTTTTCCACTGTTGAAGCCACAGAGCAGCAGAGGGAGGAAAGATGGCGGCGGCCCAGTCCGACAGAGATCTTCCATCCGCTTTATGTGCCGAATTCCTGAATTTCTCCGCCAAAGACACCGCGTCGGTAAGCGGCACCCCGAATTTAAAGACCAGCTGACCCTCACCTGAGCTGTCACTGTGTCACATTTAGCTGTTTCACTAGCTGAACGACAACATTCAGTATTTCATCCGCCTGCGCCTCGGCTTGTTTTTCAGCCTAGCTCGTCTACATAGAGCTACTGTAATGCTAATGCTAAGGCTAGCTTCGCTGCTCGCCTCGGAGTGATCTTTAAAACATCTGGACGTGAGATGTAAGCTGTCAAAAACAGCTGTCAGTTACCCCGAGCTCACGGCCAAAACACCGGCTGTCGATATTATTCAAACAATTGTGTTTTGCACTTTCTAAAACGCAGTGACAACGTTTATTTCAAATTATAACAGCCTCTAAACAGCCTCGTAATGTACAAACCTCCGCACTGGCGTTAAAGTAACCTCCGACCCGTCCAATTCTGGGGCACAGGATCAGATAACAAGCTGCAGCAAGCGATTCTCTCTAACTCGACTCCTTGATTTAACAGTTTTGATCAAATATGGGCTTTGACAACAATTGAAATAGATCAGGATAATTGACAGGAGAGTTAAATTAACTCGGTTCCGCATACCTGGACCAAACCACACGCAAAGACGTGACGTTGTGGTGTATTAAGTGCAATTCTACTCTCACTTAGCAGACGCTTTTATCCAAAGCGACGTACATTAGAGAGTAAGTACAACACAAGCAAGGATCTAGAAAAGAGGAAACATTGTCAGTAAGTGCAAAGCGAACAGCTTTAAGTCTGATTGGACACACAGGTGCTGACAGGCAGTGCACAGAGGCAAAGCTCAACATTGACTGCCGTTCTTGAGCTCTAATCAGTATAGAAACATCTTAAAAATCGTCGTTATCAAACAAAACCATCGTCATTACCATCATCATCATCATCATCATCAATAATATCAAAACCATTGTCCTCATCATCATTAAGGTCGTATATTCATGAAAGAGCTGGGTCTTTAGCTTTTTCTTAAAGGTGCAAAGGGACTCTGCAGATCAAATGGAGTTTGGAAGTTCATTCTGTATTGAGTGCAATTCTCAATTTGCAGCTAAATTTACACGTGACAGTATCTTCATATGATATTTGTACAACATATTTATGACCTACAACAAACTTGAGAAGTGACAGTAAAGGAAAACCAGGTTTTGGACAGTCATCTGTTGGCTGCTGTTAGCTCTGCTGCTTTAATGAAATATAATGCTGAGTGTGACACAGCACTACAGACAGACAGTAGGAGCCTGAATGAGAACATATTTTAGTTTGATTTGACCTAATAATAGCAAATAAAAATAATCGTATTTCAGGCTCTTCAATAACATTCATGTCATAATGAATTGGACCAAGCTATTTAATATGCTCATGTTAAGGGATGAAGGAGAATGTGTTATGATGTCGAGTTATAAACTCAAAAACAATATAAAACTCCCCTTCCCCTTCATTCAGAGGGGTGTTAAGTTTTTCCATGGCAGTCTTAAAATCAGGACCAGTCTTAAAAAAAAGAAGGATTACAAAACCTAAAGCCTTCCTGGTCTGAGTAACTTGTATCATGAAGTTGGATTTCAACTTTCCATGTTAAACTGAGTCTTTCTGCTTTGCTCTGTATGAAACCCCATAAAAAGGGCTGTTTGACATATCATCTGATGTTTCTTCAAAACAAGATGTAAAAATTGCGGGTTGGCCTACTTCAGTTAGCCTTTTACAATGAACAGCAGTTTTGAATTAGACAAATTATTATGGAAAAAAGCCACAACTATTGCAACAAATAGGGCAAGAGAGGGTCAGGGATTTAGCACCAGATTGTTTAAGATTGGAAATGGGTAAGCTTTGATTTATTTATCATACAACATAGGGCTGCTCAATTTAGGCAAAAATCCTTATCTTGATTATTTTGATTAGTTTGGAGATTACGATTTAGAAACACAATTACTTGTAGATTTTACAATGTCTGGATTACATGCATTTATAAAACTTAAACACTTTAACACTTCATCATTCTGAACACTTTGAAAAATAATTGAAAATAAAAAAGTGAAAAAATATAAATTTACAATAATAATATGTTATAAAAAATGTAATATATATATATATATATATATGTATAAATGTAATGCATATAAAATACCTGTTTGGAATCTGCAGTTACAATATTAAAAACTAGCATCGTAAAAGGACTTGATATCAGATCAGGACCAAGCATCACACATAATCTACAGTGGTCTGTAGCTGCTGTTCCTTTATCCTTCTTTTGGTGTACTAATGATCATGTACTGATGCTGCAGGTCGTCCTCAGATCAGATCTGTGATCTCAGGGTTAAGATTAATAATCAGTGTTCGACACTGTTTCAGGCTTAGCTAGATGTTAGCCTGTTGTAACCGTGTTAAGGGCTCGTAGTAGCTGGGTGCTATTCTGTTGATAGCTTGATATAGGTTTTTTATTAGTTAGGTGTTCCCCTGAGTCTAGCTTTGCTTAAGCTCAGTATACATTGGATAGTAGCTTGATGTTAACCTTATATCAGCTGGTTGTCAGCTCAGGTAGAAATTAGGCCAGTGTGTCACTGAGCCCCAGCAGGTATCACTAAGTAACTGTGACAGAGAGCGGATTAACCTACTGCAGATCACTGACTGCTGCTTCACTTGTGGAAAGCGGAACTGCAGCAGATTATTAGACTTCTACAGTCCAAGGCAAAAGTTCTACAGAACATTACTATTAGAGTTTCCTCAAAATAGCTCTTAATTGGGAACTGTTAGTCCTGAGTGTAGTGTGTTAAAGATTTAAGAAGCTACATGTCACAGCAAAGCTAAACCTGACAACTGTAATTGGTCAGATTGCTAGCATCCCACGGAAACTGCTTCTACTTCTACTACTACTAAAACTAGTGCAAGTCCCTGTAGCCATAGGCTTATTGTGTAAGCTCCTCCAAATAGACTTCAAAGTCATATGGCGTCATTCTTTCCTTCAAATCAGGAAACAGAATATTCACAGTTCACCTGATCCTCTTAAAATCAAACGCCAAGTTGATTCACAAGTCGGCTCATATATTGAGTAACATACAAGAAAACACAAGTGGAAACCAAATACAACATGCATCACTGAAGCTGTATCAAATCGAGTCCTTGTTTTTAAAGCTCAGGACACTTAGGGTGCGGTCACACTGGCCATCCGTACCGTGCCGTACTCAAGCACGATTGCCCCCCCGCTGCGCCCTGCCCCCACTGGCCAGTACGGCCCGCGGTCACACTGCATCAGGACTAACCGTGCCTGAGCACGATTACCTCTTGTACACAACGTCGTAACACAGTATGCATGCATGCTTTATGTTATTATGATGCGTGATCAGTTTACAAACAGGCGGACTCTAGAAAAAAAAAAAAGGGACGCGCAGTCGAGTCTGCGTCTGCACATCGGAGAACAACACAGAGAGCATGAAAGCTACTTTACTTACTTTGTGGCTTATTTTGAGTCACTTTAATCAGCTACAGCTGTAAATTAATTCCGCACATCGTAGAACAACACGGAGAACATGACAGCTACTTAGTGATTTATTTTGAGTCATTTTAGTCAGATACAGCCATAAAACTCTGGATTTCTCCCTAATGAATGCTGTCAGCATTGTGTACCCACGTGCTTGTGCTCGTGCATGAAGTGTACCGTGCCCAAGCACACCTCTCCGAAGTGTGCCAAAGCCAAGGAAGTGTACCGTGCCTGAGCACGGAACAGAGCGGTCACACTGGCCAAACGAACTGGAATTTAGGGTTGAAGCGTACTTGGGCATTGCCAGTGTGACTGCACCCTTATGGCCAAATTCCACCAGATGCGTGTTCGGTCCGTCTCCGCGCCGTTCCGGCAGCGGAGCTGATACGTTTCACTTTATTCAATGTGTGTGCTTCCACTGGGTCCGCTGCGCTGCGTCTCAGCTCCGTCTCAGCTCCGGCAGTCCGGAGCCCTCCGGAGCAGATACGCAAGACTTCTATTTTTGCCGGATGCCGGAGCACGACGCATCAATTCAGCACAGAAAAGAACAAGTGGGACGGGAAGTCAGACACCGATACAACATTAAAACATCCGGTTTATTTTCAGAATAAAAGACTCCGTTTTGATGGTTCAGAAAAACCGCTGTCGCGAGTTAATCTTTAAAATACCGCGGGAATTCCTTTGTCTCTGCACCCCAGCTGACCGGCTGTGCGCTCCGTGCTGCGGACGGAGCACGCAGCCGGTGGGTATTGAAGGACGGGGGTGCACGGAGCCGTCACGCACCGGAGCGGACACGCAATGCACACGGATCTGGTGGAAATTCGGCGTTAGTCTAGCCTATTTCACATATGAACACCTGATGTTTTCTAGAACATTTCAGGACCAACAGTAAGGAGTGAAACTCCATGTAAAGTGAACATCTTCAACCAGCTCACTAGCTCTTAAAATGTTGAAGACAATTACCTGTTGCACTCACACATCGGTGTCACCCTGACTTCACACAAACTCTCCACCTAGGGACTGGCTAGAAAAATCTGACAGGCAGATTCAGCCGTTTGGGTTCACACATGCATTCCACAATGTTGGTAAATTTTTATAACCGCAGATCACTTGTGAAGAGATTTCAATTCTGATGACTTTTTTAAATGTAATCAATACAAGATTTTCCATTGTACATTGTGATATTAGGTCATTTATGTCCTTTCTCCACTTCCCTTATCTTCCTCTCCCTCCTCCTCAGCGGTGGCTGGTGGCGCCAGATCTGCAGCAGGAGGTGTACCGTCATCTAGCATTGTATGTACCCAGAATCTTTTGCCTGGGCCCAAGCCGGGGCAGCAGTAGGGAGGAGCAGAGGGAAGAACAGAGGGAGGAGCTGGCTTGTCAGCTACTCCTCCTGGCTCCACTGGAATGGCTCCTGTTGGGGGAGGATCCGGCTTCTGGCCTGGCCCTCCTGCAGGAGAAGAACCTGCCATCACCACTGTGTGGACATGTGTTCAAAGTGGGGGAACCCACCTACTCCTGCAGGTAAGCCAAACCCACACAAGCACACGCATACAAAAATAACAACACAGATCTGGTATTTATCACAGTGTTTGTTTGTGTGCGTTTAGAGAGTGTGCAGCAGACCCTACCTGTGTTCTGTGCATGCAGTGTTTCCTGGGCAGCGTTCACAAAGAGCATCGGTACAGGGTAAGTTACTAAGTTTACACAAACACACACAGCAGCTAGTTGATGTGACACTGTAGAATCCTAAATAGTTTCAGGTTCACACAGACTGCACACAGGAACCCGAAGTGTTTACCTGATACTTTGTCACAAACAGAACCAAAACAAAGAAAATACACTTGCGTATTATTGTGATACAATATTGTGTGATACTGTATTTATTTTTGAAGAATACTTAAGATGCAAAGACTTATTGCAGCGGTTCTTTTTGTCTTAAAACTGACCAGAAGATGGCCTGTGTTAAAATCTATCTTTAGATATTTGTGTAACGTTCAACACAAATAACAGTGGCCCATGAAACTGCCACAGACATAAACAGCATGCTTCATACTTGTCCCTCCCTATACATTTATTTAGTTGCCGATACAAAAAGGGCTGGGACTTGGAAGAAGAGTGAGTTTTCTCTTATCTAATCAGAAAGGTTCAATCGCAGACTCTGGCAGTCCAAATGTTGAAGAGTCCCTGGGAAAGACAGTGAACCTCTGTTTGCTCCCACAGGCATAGTCAATGTTTGTGCATCAGTGTAAATGGGAGTAGATTTGATCCTGAAAAGAAATCTGGCACTTTGCAGAGCCCAGAAGTCAAGCAGTGTGCTCTGTAATTGCAGTCCAATGAAACATTTGAGATTTAAGCTTTTTTTTATCTAATGAGGTAGCCATGGCTCAGTGGCAGAGCTGTTCATCTTTCAACTGGAAGATTTGGGGTTCGATCCCCAGCTCCTTCAGCAACATGTCGAAGTTTCGTTGGGCAAGACACTTAACCCTAAGCTGCACCCACAGCTTAGAGTGTGTGATTTTGTATGAATCTCAGTAGTTAATACTAATGATGAACACTTTACATAGCAGCATCTGCCATCAGTGTGTGAATTAGGTAGGGTGAATGGGTGACATGCAGTGTACAAAGCGCTTTGAGTAGTCAGTTGACTAGAATAGTGCTGTACAAGTTCAGTCCATTTTGCATCTACCTTTGCACACAGAGTCAGTTTTTTTTTCGTCTGAAATTGCCCCATGTGTAAAAAGAAATACGATCTCATGTTGTGTCAATCCATTTTTTGGGACAAGTTTGATTTCCTGTGTTTTTTCACAGTTTTGTGTGTATGTGTCCCTACTTCATGAACAATTGCTCCACAGAAATCGATTGTAGAACCACTAAATCATCTCAGTGCTTGATGACTTCCATTTTGTCTCGTACTGCAAATTTGGCAATGAATACAAAAATAAATGCATCAGACTCGGTGTGCAAGGATTCTGTGTGCAAGGTTTTTTTATCGGATACGATTTGAAAAACTGACTCAGTGTGCAAAGACATTAAGTCATAACATGGATGAGGTTAAACCAGATACCTGTAAGGTCCTCAGCAGTTTGTAATGCTGCAGGTCAAAGGACAAGCTGTCAGCTGCACAAAGACCTGATGAGGCTGAGACACTTAACCCGAGAGCCTGTCTGCTGCATGTGACGCTCACACACACACACACACACACACACAAACATGCACACACATGCGTGTGCGATAAAGTCAGTCAGATCATCAGCCTTTTCCAATGCTTGCAGGAATCAGGATATTTATATAAATATATACATTAGGGGAGTGCAGTAGCGTCATTATCGGTATCTGTATCTTTACAACCCAAATTATCTATCTGTATTCGGATATAACTGGAAAGTGTGTGGCTTATACCAGAAGTGTTTTTTAGCTTTCTTGCAACAATTAGGCTATCATAAAGAATGAGTACAGACATAAATTACAATTGCCAGTGCCTGCCTACAGTAGTTTCTGTCTCTGCCTCTATCCTACTCAAAGGCTACGCGTGTACTCAGAACTTGAGTTACATCCAGTAACTACTAGCCTAGTTTCCCTGAGTGATAAAGACAAAGTTTAAACTAAACTACGACAGTTTTTCTTTAAGTGGAGGATATTAACATAGTTAAAAACGAAAAGTTCTAAGCTTAACTAATGTATAGTTTGCTCTGGTTTTAAAGAAATCTGCTTGCCAGACACAAGGCTTTCACTGCCGAACTATTAATGAATCCTTCCCCAATACGAGACAGAGAGATGTCTACAGCGCATGTGTGCAGCCTGCGAGTACAGAGATATGCTCAATAATGACTTTCATATTGTGGACTAAATGAAACGATCTCCGACTGGGGGCTTTTAAAAATGGAGGATATTAATACATCTTGATAAAATGACAGTGTCTTAGCTTTATTCTGATGTACGCTGTGGAGGTTTGACTGAAAAGAAGCCACAGCCTCAGTGAATGAATGTAGCGGAGGAGGGCAGACTGGAGCTGCTATGACTCAGGCAGTGCATGCTGCGTCAATGAAGTGCATAACATATATATATATATATATACATTTTTAATTTGAGCGTATTTGGATATAAATAATATCCAAATCCATCTCATCATCCATCTCATATACAGTACATACAGACGTATTGACATACAGATACACTCAGTATATTTGTGTGTGTGTTCTAGGGGTCCAAAACACGAGGTATCGGTTCCTGTGACTATGTGTAACTGTGTGTTTTACAGATGACAACGTCAGGAGGTGGAGGTTTCTGTGACTGTGGAGATGCTGAGGCCTGGAAGAAAGGTCCTTACTGCAACAAACACACACCCACAGAAAGCAGCAGGCACTCACAGGAGGTGAGACACATCCCTCTAAATACCTGTGTCTCTCTTTACCTTTGTCTGTCTCTGTGTCTCTTCCTGTCTATTTCAGGAGTTGTCTCTCTCCACTTGTTTTTCTAGTGAAATCATTGTTTTGCTGTTTGCCCCTTCAGGATCCTGTTGCTCAGTTACCTGCTGACATGGTTGCCCGTAGCTACAGCATCTTCTCTATCATCCTGAAGTACGCTGTGGACATGTTGACCTGGGAACAGGAGGACCAGCTACCTGAGGGACTCGCGCCACCGTATGCATGCATACTTTTAACACAGACCACACACACACACACACACACACTCTGCCAGGCTTACAGCTTTAACATTACTGTTGATGCACTAGCAGCCATGTTGGATTTTAACTCAGGCTACTGAAGGTTCTCAGAGTTTTCAAGTCAAAATTCTGACATCAGGGGGTCTTTCCTGATGACATATCAGACAGGGAACTCTGAATCTCCGACTTCAGAGATCGAATGGAATGCACCAACAGTACTTATTAATTAAAAGACGAATACAATACCTCATTCAGTTGGCAAAATGATGGAGGTAATAACAAAAGACTTCAAACCTTTACAGTTCCATGGATTAAATGATCCTTGTCTTGGGTCAATGAAGCTGTGAGAAAAAGAACAGAGGGTGTTATAGTAGCTGTTGACCTTTCATTCATGAGCACTGATTTTAAAAGGACCTTGCTAAGTTTTTTTTGACTCCAGTTCTGATGAAGAGGAGTACACACCTTCAAAATGCTTGTTAAATAAAAGACTCCTTTATTACAACACATTATGTAGTCATATTTTTAAATATCCCCTACCTTCTGTATTTGTCCCTCATTATCCCTTGCACATCATATGCATGCAATAAACTGACTTTTACTGAAATGTAATTCTTCCCATGTTGGTGTGTGTGTGAGCATGTGTATATTTACATGTCTTTTCAGGGAGAAAGAAGACACTTTCTACTGCATGTTGTTTAATGATGAAGTCCACACGTATGAACAGGTGATCTACACTCTGCAGAAAGCTGTCAACTGCAGCCAGAAAGAAGCCGTCAGCTTTGCCACCACTGTGGACCGAGATGTCAGTACTCTTCACATTAACATGTTATTCCAATTAAATATATTTGGCCAGTCTTGAATGTCATACATGCCTCAGTATATATGTATTCAACACATTCGTGATTATAAACAATATATATGGTTTTCACTATATATCATATAATAGAAGACTTACTATATACTTCTTAGTTATTATATTCCAATATCTCTCTGTCTTTGTGTGCAGGGCAGAAAGTCGGTTCGATATGGAGATTTCCAGTTCTGTGAGCAAGCCAAGTCTGTTATCGTGGTGAGTTTCTACCTCCTTATTAACTTATGAATTACCTGATTAACCTGTGTGTGTGCTAACTGTATATTCAGACAAAACTATCTCACTGTAAATATGTAAATCTTTATTTTGGGATTTCTTTGTGAGAGTAATCAATTTAAACGTACTCATCCTCACTCTGTGCCCTTCACCTCCCCACTCTCTTTTACCCTGTGTCCCCCCCCTCACATCTTGTCTCCCACTTACAGAGGAACACCAGTCGTCAGTCGAAACCTCTCAGGGTTCAGGTTATGCACTCATCCGTTGTTGCCCATCAGTGTTTTGCTCTGAAGGCTCTTTGCTGGTTGGGACAGGTCATCCAGTACTCTGGTATGTCTGGGTTTATTTGCCCACAATCCATCTGTGAGTGTGTGTCATGTGTGAGGGCTGACAGTTTAACTGTTGTGCTTTAGATGGTCTGAGAAGGATCCTGTGTCAGGTAGGCCTGCAGAGAGGGCCAGGAGGAGAAAACTCCTCACTGGTAGACCAGCTGATGCTCAATGACTCCAAGATGTGGAAAGGTACCAACGCTTACTTAACTTATTTATGTATATCTGTAGAGGTAATAATGCTCAAATAACTTTTATTCTTATATAAATCTGTTCAGGTAACATAACAAAGTATGTTCAACAATACTCTTTAAAACATGAGATATTTCACCTCTTAAACCTCCCGCTCCTCTCTCTCTGTGTCTGTCCATCTCTGAAGGAGCAAGGAACATCTACCACCAATTGCTGATGAACAGTCTCCTTATGGACCTCAAGTACAAGAAGATCTTCGCCATCCAGTTTGCCAAGGTAACACATCATATACTAATATAACTTATCTAATGCACTGTTATCTCTTTACCTGACCAACACAAATGATCATGACATTTGATCACTACGCTCGGCCACTACACCTGATCAATACTACTATATTCTCTGAATGTTAAATGAGTGTTTATTGTTCCTTAGCCTACATAGCTAATCTGACCAGCTGCTTTCAAAGTTCAAAATCATCTTACCTCAAAGGTTGTTTGGCTTTTGATAACTGTAGATGAGGTGCTTTTGCAGAGTTGTGAGAAAAGATGGTGTGATTTGATTAAAAGCTACGTGAAATGTTCTGCATATTTCCACTTATTCGTCCAAACCCCCATGTCCCATAATTATCAGTTGTTTGAGTTTGGAACATTGTTAATTGATCCACCTGTGGTGGTTTTCAAGCATCCACAGGTGTGGTCAGTTTACATGTATGAAACTCTACATTATCATTACATAAATCAGAATCACCTGTTCACCACATGGAACTACACTAACTCGCTCACAATCATCAGCATTCACAAAGCTTTACAGGAAAACATGAAAACATAATCTAGAAGAAAATATAATCATTAGATTCCACGGATTGAGGTTATCATACTCTGGGTAACATGTTGATGTGAAAGCTCGTGGTTTTCCCCGATTTTGTTTCCGCTTGACTGAGCGAGACTCCTCAGGTGCTAAGTGTGACCTGTTTTTCTTAGCCTGGAATTATTGAGATTAGCCTTCAATCCCTGTGAGCAGCAAAATGTGACTGGAGTAGCTCTCAAACACAAAAAACATTTATTTCATTTAACAAACAAATGCTGTAAATAATCAAGGGATCAGACTCTGTAGTTTTTAAATCTTATTATCACAAGATAACTCTGAAGGGGGCACCAGATGATCAACAGAACGGGATAGGAGGACAAAGTTAAAGCTCATGTAAGGACCTTTTTGTTCCTGCTGACAGAGAGATACTTAGTATTTATTTTCTTATAAAATGTAAACAAAGGCTTTTTGGCAGGAAAACGTTAGTTGCCTCAGTGATAACAGGCATTTAAAAAAATCTGAAATGATCTTTCTGCCAAAGGTTTCTATGTCATATAGAGGCATCAGTATAAATTTCAGTCTGTCTTCCAGCCAGCTAAATACTCCTCACTGGAGGTAAGCTTCTTTCTTTTTCAGGCGTCTGTTTATTATTTACCTTTCATATTGATTTCTCCAGAACTCCTAAAAATGATTCAGATAAATCCCAAAGAATGTGAGCAGTCATTAAAACTGGTGAGGCGCTGCCAATAGAAGTTGGATTATTTAAACAATCAAAAAGGTAAAATAAAACAAATAGCAGCCAATCAGCTGAGACCTCTGACCCAGAGGTGAAATGTCGTCCCCCCTCTAGAACTACAGACGCCTCCAGACAGATTTTATGGAGGATGACCACGAGCGAGTGGTGTCAGTGACCTCTTTATCTGTTCAACTCTTCACCGTCCCAACCATGGTGAGTACAACTCCTCTCCTCCCCACCTCCACACACCTTTCTCTCTCTCTGCCTGTCTCTCTCTCCTGCTGGTAGAATTATGAACGCTTGCAGTGTGACTACGTGAGAGATGACCACGACCGTGAGTTCTCCATCACTGACCTGTCAGTACAAATATTCACCGTCCCGTCGCTGGTGAGTTCAGTCTAACTATTTGTTGAGGTGAGCAATGTTGGTCCCTGCAGCTGGACATTGTCTACTCTTACACCCTTACTGTCCAAAGATGTTTACATGGAAGTATTTGTAATGTAACTAAATGCATTTCATCACAAGACTGCAGGTGTCAAATATAAGAGCTGATCAATAACAAAACGAATTCAGTCATTTGTGAGAAACTAGAGATCACAACAGGTGATTCATTTAACAACAAAGTGTCAAAGGGCAAGAAACCAATAAGTGAATTCTACAGGGTCATAGACCATCAGGCACTGGATCACAAAAGCAACACACAGTAGGGTCTGATGACCAGATCTAAGAGCTTTTTTAATGTTTTAGAACGCAGGCTATTCAACTGTTGTTAAACAGCAGGAAAGAAAATCGTATTGTGGTTAATCCTCATAAGAACGGTGAGTGGAAATTTCTGCTAGGATTGTTGGCTTATGGAAGTAATGATACCAGTCCTCCATGCAGAGCTGACACAACACTAAGATTAGCCTCTATTATTACTGTGGTCATTAATTATCTTCATGGTATTTATTTATGTAAGATACAGTGATTTACAGTGTTGGCATAGGGGCCTTTCAAGCAACTAAAGGCCCAACAGACTGCCCAATTTACTCCAATGTCAAATGAGAACCTGAAACTTCTGGAGCACATGTGCTGCTCTTGTCTCATTTTTGGAACTACAAACATGAAACATTCCTTAAAACGGTAGGTACACTCCACTGTTCCAGAAAATATGACGTTACAAGAAACACTTTTAAATCTTAAATCTACTGCCTCAGGTTTGTGCCGTGTAATGACTGCCTGTATATCTCTCCTCCTGGCCTTCTTTGCTCCCCAGGAGACCCCAATCACCATAAAAAACTATGTCTGACAGTGTGTCTGTTCTTAGCATTTACATGTGTAATAGATATGCATATGTATGGGAGTCTTTAACCTTGCTAATTTATTTTTCTGACTGTACATTTTCTTTATTTTTTACAATAAAAAGTTCATAATGACACCTGACATTCTACATTTTGAATAATTTGTTAACTGTAATATCCAAAACTTTGATTTCTGACACTTATGTCAACATAATAAGAGTCACTGCTTGTATTTTTCATCTGCCTTCATTTTGTTAAATATGCCACCATCATTGTCTTTCTAAACCTTCAATGGCACTTAAGGAAATTGCTTTTTTGATGTTGTCATTGTATTGTACATTTTTTCATTATTGTTAGCAATATTTACAAACTAGTGCAAAATTGTGAAGTACTGGTGCTTCTAATTCTCCCTTTTACATTCTTCAATAGTAAAACGGTTTTCTTTTAAAGATAATAATTCTGCTTACTGGTCAATTCAGTTGATCGATTGTCTTATATTCTGTGATATTTCTTGTTATGTGCATGTTGCAGGCCCGGATGTTGATGGTGGAGGAGAACTTGATGACAACCATCATTAGAACATTTGTGGATCACCTTCGTCACAGAGACCTGCAGGGACGCTTTCAGTTCGACCGCTACACCGCCCAGCAGGCCTTTAAGTTTGGACGAGTCCAGAGCCTCATCGGAGACCTCAAGTAAGAACCAGTTCATGCTTTTATGTACAAGTTTTAAAAAGTTATTTACTACTCTTATACCTGTTCTGTGTATTCTTGGTGTACATCAGTGACAGCGTAAGAACCAGTTGAACCAGCAAGTTTGTGTTTTGCAGGTACGTCTTGATCAGTCGTCCCTCTGAATGGAGCGATCAGCTCCGACTAAAGTTTTTGGAAGGTTTAGACGCTTTTCTGGAGCTTCTCAAGTGTATGCAGGTAACGCAGACCTCAAGACTTGCCTGATACTTCCCTGAACAGGGAGAAGCCTGTTTCCCCTGAAACCTTAGACTTTATTGTCCCCAAGGGGAAATTCTTCTTCACAGGGCTATACAGGTTAGACAACAATAGACACTGCTCCATTTCTTTGACAATTGTTTAGGAAACAAAACACCAAGTCTAATTTCTTGTCTGTGTAAATGTACTTGGCAAAGAAATACAATTCTGATTCTAAAAACAAACAAAAAACAACAACACAGAATGAGGTAAAAACCGTTTACATTACATAGTAAACAAAAACACAGCCAATTCAACAAGGCCTGCTGTTAAGGGCTGTTATGGCTGCAGGGATCTGGCTTTCCCCAAAGCAAGTCTTCCTGCACCTCAGTGCTCTGTTCCTTCGCCCAGAAGGCAGAAAGAGTACAGAGTGTGTTGTCGCAGCAGAGCAAGCACCATGTGTATAGGGCCAAAAACCTGTCTTCTTTGAACCTGTCTTTCCAAAAATACATCTGTCCCTGAACCTTTACATTTTTAAACGGGTCTTTTCTGTGTCACTGTAATTGTGTGTCTATGTCTGTACCTGACTGAACCTGTCTGTATCTGTTCCTGTTTGTATATGAATCTGTCTGCTTGCCTACTCTGTCTCTCTGTCCTTCTCTGAACCTTACCTTATTCTGTAGGGTATGGACCCAGTGGTGAGACAGGTGGGGCAGCACATAGAGATGGAGCCTGAGTGGGAGGCAGCATTCACTCTGCAGATGAAGCTGACTCACATCATTTCTATGATCCAAGAGTGGTGCTCCACTGATGTAAGACTAATACTACTACAACTGCCACTACTATAACTATTAACATATTAAACGCTAAAAATATTATGACTTATTACAAACAGTGAACAGGTAAATGTTATTCTATGTCAGTTGGTATTTGTTCATACAGCATTGATGTGCATGTCTTCAGCAGCTGGTCTGTGTTTAGTTAGACATATAAGCGTGTGTGTGTACACATACTGCATATCCATGTGTGTTTCTTCCATATGTTTCAGGAGCACGTGCTGATTGAGGCGTACAGGAAGTGCCTGAGTGCGCTCAGTCATTGTCATAGCAGCCTCCCAGATGGCGAGCAGCCAATCAGCTTGAGTCTGGCAGGTCACCATGTTGAGACGTTCAGGTACCAGGTGTCTCAGGATAAAGTGTCTATACACCTGCCGGTCTGCAGACTGCTGGCAGGTAAATACACAAGAACAACCGCACACACAGTCGAGTGAGGATGAGGCTTTAACCTTCCTCATATTAATACCTGAAGCTAATACAAATATTATACAAATATCAAGAGTTTTATAGGAAACATAGGCCTAGACGTCTTCACTATACTGTGTGTCATGAATAGTAAATAAATCATAAATTATCCCCCCAGGGCTCCATGTCCTCCTCAGCAGGACAGAAGTGGCCTCACGTTTCCCTGAACAGCTTCCTCTGGTCAGTAATCATCCTGTTTGTCTGTCTGCTTGTCTGTCACTTGTAATCTGAAACAGATAAATACACATGTGTTTATGTACGTTTTCGTATCCTCAGGGAGAACTCAGCCCCCCTCTCCTGACTGAACTGCCCCTGCGCTGCCTGGTGCTCTGTGCTCAGGTGCATGCTGGGATGTGGAGGAGGAACGGGTTTTCCTTGATCAACCAGGCAAGTTGCTACCTCGTAACCTATACTGACGTTGGGAAAGTGGGTCCTTTTTTCAGGTAGCAACAGACATCCCTTTTTCAAATAAAGTTATTCTAAATGCAGTGATGTGACTATTTTTATAAATGTTGTCATTTTAGTTTTTTTTTGTAATTATAAGAAGAGTTAAATTGATGTTATTAAAATACGCTAAACACCAAATTACGTTATATTACCTTAAAGGAAGAATATGCGACTTTTTGATCCAGTAGATGTCGCCCTTAGTAAAATGATGTTACTCCAAATAAAGATATATTTGTTTGAATTCTGAAGTGTCACTCTCTTAGGTTAAATGTAATTCAAGTCATGTCAGCGTTAATTAAGTCATTTCTTTCCATAAAGAATATAAGTTATAAAAATGTTAGCTTGCTCTCAAAATGATATTTAAGTGTGAATAAGTTTTGTTTTTGTTTAAGTAACAAAAAATTCTGTCCTTTTCAGATTTATTATTATCACAATGTCAAGTGCAGAGTGGAGATGTTTGACAAAGACATCATCATGCTGCAGGTAGAGACACTCTCCACTTAAATCTATTCACGTTACTGACACACCGTGTGACATAGCCTGACCCTGCTCCTTCCTCCTAACTATGCCTGACACTACTGATTAACCCTGACCCAGCTTGACTCTACTGACTCAGGTGGACTCAGGTGGACTTGGTCAGACTTCAACAACCCAGTCTAAATCTACTGTCACTGCCTGAATATACTGTCAGTCTACTGACCAAGCCTGACACGACTGACACTGACTTGCTCTGCTAACTCTACTGCCTCTACTTACTTTACTGTTCTCACTGGTTCACTGACACAGGCTTAATTTGCCAACACTTCTTTTACTGTTACCACACACTCTATTGACAAATCCTTACTGAACTGGTGCTGTTAACTTGACTTACACAGCTCGACTCTATTGAATCTATCAACCCAATCTTACTCTACTGCAATTTTACCCCTACTGCTTCTACTGACACATCCTTTGTCTACTCATGTTACTGACGCATAATTTGAGATTAGAAGTGTAGCAGTTGTTAACTACATGACTGTCTGAGTCAATAAAGCTGTAATGAATGCTTAGAAAACACGATTTTCACCCTGTTGGCATTTACACAACAAACAAAAGCTAAAGTTTTATTTCTATACATTCAACTGACTCCACCTGTAATCTGAAACTCAGTAGACTATAAATCTGACAGTTGTGTCTGTTTCCATGCAGGCAGGAGCGTCCATGATGGATCCAAACCACTTCCTGATGATTGTTCTAAGTCGATTTGAACTGTTTCACATATTTAGCTCTGCAGATTGCAGAAAGCGATACAGAGAGGCTAACAAGGTGGGTACTTAATCTCCTGTCACTCTCCTGTCAATCTGCTGACATTCTATGGATACTCCTCTGACACTGTACTGTCTGTGTTTGACAGGATGTGGTCCAGCAGAACAACACATTGATCGAGGAAATGCTTCACCTTATCATTATGGTTGTTTGTGAGTCACTTCTCTCTGCTGCTGCAACTTAACTAAAAGAAAAGTTTGAACATTTCACGCAAGGAACAAAGAAAAGTGGTCTCAGTTATCATGGAACACACAAATTTAATCCAACCACAAAGTTAACAACATACCCATTGTGTGTGTGTGTGTCTCTGTGTGTGTGTAAAAGCTGAGCGGTATGTGTCAGGTGTCGGCCAGGTTGAGCCATTTGATGAGGTCAGAAGAGAAATCATCCACCAGCTGTCAATCAGACCAATGGCTCACAGTGAGCTGGTGAAGGCTTTACCTGAAAATGTAAGACGCTAACCTGCCGGTCTGTATTCCTGTCTGTCTGTGAATCTGTTTATGCGTTTGCCTGGCTGTATAGTTGATTGTATGTCTGTCTGCACACCTTTCTGTAAATGGTAAATAGACTCGAACTTGAATAGTCTTCTGACTACTCAAAGCACTTTTTACATTGCAGGTCAGCAGAGGCTGCTATGGAAAGTGTCCATCAGTATAGCTAATTCATTCATTCACGGGATTAATTTTGGGTTACGTTTCTTGCCCAGTAACACTTTGACATGTGGCTGCAGGAGCTAGGGGTAGAACCCCCTGATATCTGGTTGAGCGACAACCGTCTCTACCACTGAGCCACAGCCGCCCATCTGTTTATCCCTGTACCTGCCTGTCTGTCTGCGTACATGTCTGTCTATGTGTCTCTGTCTGTGAACATGTCTGTGCCTGTTTACTGACAGTTGATCTCTGACTGTTTTTCTCTTCAGGGGAACAAGGAGACAGGTCTCGAGAGAGTCATCGACACTGTGGCTTCATTCAAGTTAGTCTTCTTCCTCCAGCACTTTCACCTTAAGTTCATTTTCACATTAACAACGACCAACCCTTTATCTCACATCCTCTAAAAAATCAACAGTCCATCTTTAATAGAAATTGAAAACCTCCTTTACAACCTTAAATACACATTGGTCATCATAACTGTCTATCTTTAATTTGCATTCCCTTCACTAATATAAGTCCACCTTAAATACAAATCCACCATAGTAACCAGCAGTCCCATTTCAACAGACCAGTGTTCACATGGCGACTATTTCTCTGTGACTTTAACTTTAACCAGGGTGGGGAAATGGATGTAATGACTTCTTACTGCTTAGTCCCAGGTTGTAAGTCATTTAAACATCAAGAATTTGACAACTTGTTTTTATTTCATCGCTTCCCAATAGATAAGCAACTACGAAGATTGTGGATACTAAAAATCCAGACAGAAATCAGGCCACATTTAAGTAAATAAAAATGTTTTGATAATTCTCGGCTACTATCAGAGCATAACTAAGGTTAGCATTCAGCCGAGCTTGGTGTTTAGGTTTCAGGGAGCAGATCCAATGGAAAAGGCAGAAAAGGAATATGCTAATTTCTAGATATTAGGCTGTTCTTTAACACATTTGTATAAGCCTGAGGTTAAACTCACTTGATGTATTTTAAGTTTACGAACGATCAGTAACTGTGTCACTCTCTCTTTAAGCTTCACTGTTATTTTCACATCACTGTGTTATTGATGCAGTGGAGCAAATGAACAACTTTTAGTTCTTTCAAATGTTTGCAAAAGAAATTGAAGCAAATTGATTCATATATAGTAGTGCTAAAATTGATGGTATTGGTACTATTCATTTTTACTTTGCATTAACTTGCCAAAAATATGTTTACAGAACAGTATGGGATTAATAGGACTGTGTGAATATGATCCATATCAGCCAAGTAATCCTAATTTATAAATTGCTAATTCATAACATATGCTACCTCAAGACACTCTACAGAAAGAGCAGTTCTAGATCTTAATACTTGTTTTGATATTTAGTCAGGTGTGAAATCAAGAGATCTGTATTATTCATTGTAGCACTCTGTTTTTCCACTTTGTTTGCAGGAAGCCAGGTGTGACAGGTCGAGGTCTGTATGAATTGCGTCCTGAGTGGAATAAACACTTCAACCTATACTTCCATCACTACAGCAGAGCTGACCAGTCCAAGGTACATATACTGATGGGGGCATTTAACAGTTTTTTTGACTGGGGTATTGAAAGGGTTTCTACAGCTTTGCTCTTTGATCCTTCTGTCATGGTAATAATGTGTGATGTCTTTTTCAGGCTGAAGAGGCTCAGAGGAAGCTGAGGAGACAGCATGGAGAGGACACAGGTGAACATAGCTTATCAGTGTGTCCAGTTAGTATGATACATTTGTTATGATACATTTGTGTCAGTCAAATTTAGGTGGGCTTCAAGAAACCAGACTGAGACTACCTGATCTAATTCTAGTTCAAGGTGGACCATGGTGTCTCTTTCTCTTGTAGTCACAGAGCAAAAACAGCACAAAATCACTTCACTCCACTGATGTGGATGTGATGAGGATGTGGTCTTTTACTCAATCAACAATACATTTATAGTCAGTAGGGTTGTCAAAATGAGGCGTTGGTTTTAAGTAATTAATCACAGAGAAAATCACTCTATTAGGTCCCTTGATCAAATATATAACTAATCGTACAACTGTCCAAAGCAGTGCTTTAAACATGTTAAAAACTAAATTCTTTGGCTTTTAATTTTTATTATTTTATCAACCTGAGAGAACAGCACAACGAGCACGTTAATTATTATTAGAACACAATCTGCCCTTGCGCTCTGCCCCCCATGTACCTGACACAAGCAGGGTCCACACACACACACACACACACACACACACACACACACACACACACACTCTCGAGATACACATTCAGTTTCACACACAGCTCATGTGCTGTAGAAACAAAAAAATGGAAAGTGTAAAACATTCAACATTCAGGGCTTTGTAGAAAATACTGCTCAGAAGACATAAACAGCAGACACATTCAGAGAGAGACCCCCATAAAAAAATAAAATAAGTTAAACGGGGCAAGCAGAGATGTAGGTGTGTTTGTGGGGGCAGATGGCTGAAGTAAATCAACACTTGATAAGATAAACAATAAAGTACAATTAAAATATGGAAGTAAGAAATAACCAATCAGAAATAATGTAAGGCTGAGTAAGTCTACTTGTGATGCAAAAGTTCTTACAAAAATGATCAATATATTTGATTAATCAGAATTGATTAAGCACAAAGTGTGTTTTTAAAATCAATTTCTTAAATTGCTTGACAAGACTTATTTTTAACTTACTTGTAATATGTCATTATACATCAGTATGAATAACATGTATTTACTGTGTGTGTCTGTGTGTGCGCGTCTGTGTGGAACAGCTCTGCCACCCCCTCTCCCTCCTCCACTCTGTCCTCTGTTTGGCAGCCTGGTGAACCTGCTGCAGTGTGACGTGCTGCTGGCAGTAGAGGGCGCTGTGCTGCAGTGGGCTGTTGAGCCCAGCGGGGGCTGCTGGACCGAGTCCATGCTGCAGCGGGTGAGACTCAAACAGAAACTGTCAGTAGCAGTGTGGATAGCGGTCAGTCCATAAGATAAAAGGGATAAAGGCTGTCAGTATTCAGATGGACAAGTCAAACAAGGCTTTTATTCTGAAAGTCAGATGTCCAAGTTCCAAATGCCTTCAGGTGTCTGCTCTCAGTAGCCATGTTCTGTTTGACCCTCAGATCAGAGGCTCCTGTAGTTCCCAGTTGAGAAACTAAAATGTAGTTACTAAATGTGTGATGATGGATTAAACAATGTAATCTCACTTTATACGATGTATCCTGTGTGTACAGGTGCTTCACCTGGTGGGCATGGCTCTACTGGAGGAGCAGCAGCAGCTGGAGAACAGCAGCGGAGACGATGACGTCACCTTCAACTACATCTGCAAAATCACACGTCAGTACATACAGTTCTAAGAGTACACTTCTGGTACACACAGTAGAAGACGTAGAGATCAATAAACAGTACATACAATATACTTTAAATGTCAATAACATATTAAATGTGATTAAATGTGGCCTCCTTCTTGGTATGAAATTTACAACATGTAGGCAGAGGCTGGTTACATGTTGGTTACATCAGTGGGAGACCAGGAAGTGTTCTTAATGAACCAGACTTAAACTTAAAAGAAGCACATTTTCTACTATGTCCAGCAGTCTTGTCTGTGAGGAAAATTCTACTGAAGGCCTGATTAGTTTGCAAGAGACACCATTAAGTACATACAAAATGAAAAAACTCTGAAAGTGCTACAAGCCAAGTGAGTGCAGACACCAATAAGCATTATTTAGAAGTGATCAAATAGAACTAGAATTTACCATCTCAGTAAATTGAGATATACTGTATGTATGAAAACACAGTACACAACAAACTAAAATTTGATAGTAATTTGAAGAAACCTACATATTTGAATTTGTGATTTATTTACTCATTGTGTACACATACCTAACACTGCTTCAGGGAACACAAAATAGGGCCATATAGAAGTCTCCCAAAAGCACTAACAACAACAAAAAACACCTTTGAGGTCAAGTTTTCTGACTGATTAAGAAAAACCTAGCACAAAGTGGCACCCACCTGTCACTTATAGCAACCAGGCCACTAATAATATGTGTGTCTGTGTGATTTCAGGTCCAGGTGAAGCTCCCAGTACCTCAGGAAGTGTTCTAGCTCTGTTGGAGAGTTTGCAGAACGCTCCCCACCTGGAGGTTCACAAAGATATGATCACCTGGATCCTCAAGGTAAACACTAATGTCAACATGATATCATCACAATGGCACAATTTACTGAATTATATGCTAATAATCGGTCAATCTGATCCAATCCTAAATGTTTCATTCAATCAGGTTATGTTGTTTCACCAGAAATAATTTTGTTTACATGTGTAAACATTTGTCAGAGAGGAAAACTTGTAAGTTTTATCATTGTTATTGTGTCTTAGCTGTTTAAGTGGAGTGTAAATGTTTTTAGTCAAAAATGATGTTGAATCAATAGATCAGATAACGTTATATTGCTGAAATGTTATACACTTCGCATTAGGGCAGTGAAACGGGTGCTGACAGATCTGTTCTCAGGGACTGTCACGGAGCTCCATCCTTTGCCCATTATTATTATTTTCAGATAATTTATTAATCACAATCATATCATAAAGGAGAAGTTTGAGGTAGAAATCTGAGTAATCCTCTGGGTCAGAAATTCTCTCTAGATCATCTCGATGTTCTATTTCATCCTTCCTGACCGCCAGAGGCGGTGCTTTAGGCACTGAATGATACCATATCGCGCATGCGCAGGTCGAGTAGCTATACCAACAAAGTCACGTGTGACCCCTGATGAACCCGACCGGTCTATATCTTCCGGTGTCATCAGAGGATCTGTTCCTTTACATCTTCTCGCTCGCAGGTGTCGGACTATTGAAGTAGCATTTAACTTTGAGCTTGTCGCTAGTAGCCCTGTGACTTTTGTTGGAGTTGCGTCTCTTCAGTCGCCCTCCAAGGGCTGCGACGAGCTTGGCCTTTCGGCGTTTTTCCTTTGGATCACAATCCCTAAGGTTGGTCGCCGCCTCAATTGTGAGTATTACAGTTTTCTTGTTGTTGCTGACGGTACTGTGTTTTCGCCACATCCAGCATAATTCAGTTTAAGTTAAAGATCCCATATTATGCCCTTTTTGGGGTTCATATATCTAATTTATGTGCCTACTAAAGTACGTTCACAATCGCTAATGTTCGAAAAAAGTGTCTGTTTTCATGTACTTACGATCGATGCAGCCCGCCTCATCTGCCTGTGTTTGTTACGCTCAGAAGTGCCCACATCAGGGTCCCCACGTGTGCATAGTCTGACCTGATTGGTTGGCCGATCTGCTCTGTTGTAATTGGTCAGTCGTTCTGACAATTCTCAGAAATATTATGCCCCTTTTACCATATTTGGAATTCAGCTAATGTGCAGCATGAGCTTGTTCTTGCCACAACGAGCCAATGGGCTTGGATCAGTGACATCATCGCAGTGTGATATCACACTGCCAATTTTCAACGAGGGGGGCTAGAACCGAGCGTTAGATGCGGCTACTGCTACTGCTAACAGGAGGAGGTAGGAGAAGCCGCATTTCCGCGGACTTTGAATTTTTGCACATAGATGCGCCTAAACATGCACAAGACACCTTGAAAACGCACTAAAGAGCATATAAAACCAGAAAAAGCATAATATGGGACCTTTAAGTAATAATTAAGTTTTTGTTACGGTTAGCGCGGTCGTGTCCGCCCGAGCTAACACGCTTACAGCAAACTGGTGGTAGCCACTGTGGTCGTACCGTTTGTTTCCATAGACCCTTTGTCGGTGACGGCAGTGTGTGCGCTCCCTCTCCCGACATAGGTGCGTCCTGTTAGTTGTCTGGCGAGGGTGTGTTCGCTCGAAGCCGGCTTGTAAGTGACACGCGTCGATTACCTTGTTGGAGAGGCAGTGTTCCGCTCTTCCTCCAGCATAAGGGGGAGCTGTGTTACATTTCGTCCGACAATAGTGATCCCGCTAGTGCCGGTCACTATATTGAATGTCAACTGGTTGGTGAAGGCAGTGTTTACGCTCCCCCGCTCCCAGCTGGTTGTTGTGTCCTCTGTCAGTGCGCGCTATGTTGGGCAATCACTGCTGTGCTGCCTGTATGACTACCATGCCGCCTGAGGACGGTCATGATCTCTGTCCCTCCTGCCTGGGTCTTGAACATTTGAGGGATGGCCTGTCTGAGGATCCCTGCATGAACTGTAGCTACATGCCTCGGACCATGAGGGCTGCTCGACTGGCTGAGGTGGACGAACTCCTGGGGGGGGTGAGCTCACCAGGTTGTTTGTCTCCTCCTCAGCAAACTCCGGCTCAGGGGCTGACCCCTCCTGGCCAGTTAAAGCGTAGAGCTGCTGAGACTGGGGGCGCTTCTAACCGGAAAGGGAAGAGGGCCAGGGAGTCCAAGCTTGCTTCCAGGGTGGACCAGCTTACATAAGAGCTTAATCAGATGAAGGCTGCTTTTTTCACAAGGCAGACTGAGGCGAGTAGGGGCAGTGTGGTTCCGCCTGCTCCTCCTGTTGCCACCGCCGTTATCGAGGAGGACATTCTCTCCATGGCGGCATCCGCCACAGAGTTTGGGGAGTATGGGGGGGATGCACTCTCACAAGAGAGGGCTTCTCAGGCCTCGGCGGCTGGCTCCCGTTCCTCTGCCCTCAGCTCGGGGTGGGGCTCGGTGGATGACTCCATGGGGTCCCTCATTCGTAGGGCCCTGGCGCGTTTGCAGCTGGACCCTCCTCAACCAGAGTGGCCCCCGGCAAGTGCTTTTTTTCGGCGCAGTTCGGCCTCAACAACCTTAACGGTGCCTCCCTCAGAAGAGTACCTGAGAGAGTTGCATGCATGCTGAAGAGATTCAAGAGCCCTCTCCCACGCGACCTCAGATGGCCGGGCACTTTTTGCCAAGTTTGGGTTGGGCCACATGCCAGCGATAGAGCCAACTATTGCTGCTCTTATTGTGTCTCCTGATTAGGCCCTTAGGCAGGATGCGAGGTGTCCCCATCCTCAATGTAGGGTAACAGATGACCTCCTGTCTAAGGCTTATGAGGCAGCTGCCCGTATGGGGCGGATAGGGAACTCTATGTCCCACCTTCTGCTTGCCCTCTCAGCCTCCCTGCCAGAGGCTTCACCGGATGCATCGGTGCACAGTCTTAGCGATGCATCCCTGCAGGCTTTCGCGCTGATGACTAGAGAGCTGGGGCTGTTCGAATCAGCAGCTCTGGAGACTCTTGAACGGACCATTCAGGCTAGACAGACCAGGCAGCAGCTCTCTGGTCTCAGCAGGAGCCTGCCTCCCCATAATAGGCCTAGGAGTGCTTTGGCCCCTCCTCAGCGCCGTTTTCAGTCCCCAGCGGGTGCCAGTGGTCACCAGCAGCCTCGGCAGGCAGCCCAGGACTTTCGGGTCCCCGATCGCCTGCCCTCCAGGCAGCCTCAGACCTGGGGCTCAAATCGACGCCCTCCCGGAGCCTCTCGTGGCCGGGGGCCAGGCCCTGAGGCCTTGGGGCCGGCTGTCGGCTGTTTTTCCCAGAGGCAGCTCAGCTGCTGGGCTGCTTCAACACCAGACGCTTGGGTGGTTTCCACCATAGCCAAGGGATACAGACTGCAGTTCAGACGCCGGCCCCCAGCCCTTGGCCGGGTCAAGATGACCATCATAGGCGACCCGGCAAAAGCCCTTGCTCTTGACCAGGAACTGTCTGCCCTCTTGGTCAAGGGTGCCATCGAGCCAGTAGACCCCGTGGCTCAGCCCGGGGGTTACTACTCAACGTACTTTCTTGTCACAAAGAAGGACGGTGGACTTCGCCCTATTTTAGATTTGCGGGGTCTCAACAGGTTCCTAAAGGTCTTGCCCTTCCATATGCTCAGCACCGCAGAGGTTCTGCGTGCTGTGGACAGGGGAGAGTGGTTTCCATCCATAGACCTGCAGGATGCTTACCTCCAAAGGTGGCTCAAGGGCTTCCACCTAGATGCACAGTGGCACAGGCACAAGACACTCAGGGTGTCTCAGCAGTGCCTCACTGCACTGGCCCACTGGAGGAAGAGGTCATTCATGCTGAGAGGCATGGCCATGGGCTCGATTCCTGCCCGCTGCGAGACTGTCACGACCGATGCCTCCCTCTCAGGATGGGGCGCAGTCTGGCAAAACCGAACCGCTCAGGGGCAGTGGGCATCTCAGGTCTGCACAGACCACATCAATGTCTTAGAGCTACGGGCTGTGCACCTGGCTCTGCTGTGTTTTCTGCCGGGCCTCAGAGGGAAGCATGTCCTTGTGCGGTTGGTCAACATCCCAGCGGTCTCTCACATAAATCATCAGGGGGGCACCAGGTCCGCCAGGTTGCTGGGCGTGGCCTGGGAATTCTTGACTTGTGCAGCCCCCCGCCTGGCCAGTCTGAGGGCAATGTACCTACCCGGGGAACGAAACCAGGTGGCAGATTTTCTGTCTCGGGGCAAGCCTTCTCCGGGGGAGTGGCGTTTGCATCCAGAGGTGGTGCTCAGCATATGGGACCACTTCAGCAGGGCGTCAGCAGACCTCTTTGCTTCAGAGGCCACAACTCAGTGCCCCCTCTGGTTCTCCCGCATGAAGGTGAACAGCCCTCTGGGTCAGGATGCCCTGGCTCACGACTGGCCACAGGTTGCTCCTGGTAGCCCCCTTTTGGCCGGGGAGGACGTGGTTTCCACTGCTGTGCAGACTCTGTCACAGCCAACCATGGCGCCTCCCAGACAGGACGGACCTCCTGTCCCAGATGGGGCGTCAGATCTGGCTCCCCGATCCCTGTCGCCTTCAGTTGTGGGTTTGGCCTCTGCAGGGCCCGATTCGCTGCTGAGAGATTGCTCGCTCTCTGTTCGCAGGACGGTGTTAAACGCCAGGGCGCCATCCACTCGCATTCAATACGAGAACAGGTGGCAGCTGTTCTCAGCCTGGTGTTCAGGCAGGAATTTGGACCCTGACCACTGCTCTGTGCCATCCATCCTGGAGTTCTTGCAATCACTCTTGGATACTGGCCGTTCCCTCTCTACCCTGAGGGTTTATGTAGCTGCCATTTCCTCTCGACATGTTCGGGTAGAAAACAGCACTGTTGGGTGCCACAGGTTGGTTTCTCTCTTTTTGAGGGGGGCTATGAGGCTTCGTCCACCTCGAGCCCAGAGAGCACCAGCTTGGGACCTGCCCCTTGTGCTCGACAGTCTATGTCTGCCTCCCTTTGAGCCCCTGGCAGAGGCAGCTTTGAGGTGGCTGTCAGCAAAGACTGCTTTCCTCCTTGCCATTACCACAGCAAAGCGCGTGGGGGAGCTCCACGCTTTATCTGTAGATCCTTCATGCCTGAGGTGGAGCCAAGACGACTCGGGGGGTCACCTTGTGGCCGACGGCCACATTTCTGTCTAAGGTTCTGTCAAGGTCCAACCTTGATCAGCCAATACTGCTGGCACGTGTCTTCCCCTGGTGGGGGACCAGGGGAAGACAGCAGCAGGTCAGCGCTGCTCTGCCCTGTGCGGGCCTTACGAGCATATGTCAAGGGTACCGCCGGTATGCGAGGATCAGACCGGCTGTTTGTTTGTCATGGCGGTCCTAAGAGAGGTCTTGCTCTCTCAAAGCAGCGGTTGTCCCACTGGATTGTGGACGTGATCAACCAGGCATATCAGGCAGCCGGTCGTCCTTTGCCCTCGGGAGTGCGGTGCCATTCCACGGTGGGCAGCCCTGAGAGGGGTGCCCCTGGAAGACATTTGTGCCGCGGCCTCTTGGGCATCGCAGAGCACCTTCACGAGGTTCTACAGAGTTAACATCCCCAACCCCCATCCACTGGGTGTGGTCCTGTTACCAGATTCATCAGCTTCACTGAAATGAGGTTGGTATGTCGGGATTCCTCGTGACTGTGTTGGTATGAGTCATCCAGTGCCTAAAGCGCCGCCTCTGGCGGTCAGGAAGGATGAAATAGAACTAAAGTTACGTATGTAACTACGGTTCTATGAATCCTGGATGACCGCCAGAGATTCTGGTCACTCGGAATCATCGTGTCTCGCGAGAAGATTCTGAAGGAACAGATCCTCTGATGACACCGGAAGATATAGACCTGTCGGGGTCATCAGGGGTCACAAGTGACTTTGTTGTTATAGCTACTCGACCTGCGCATGCTCGATATGGTATCATTCAGTGCCTAAAGCACCGCCTCTGGCGGTCATCCAGGATTCATAGAACCGTAGTTACATACGTACCTTTCGTTTCTCTTATTGATGTGTTTGCAGATGGTGGCAAATATCAAGACAATGAGAGAACGGACAGCATCCACCTCCACTGTCACCATCAGCCAGAGACAAGGCCTCGAGGAGGTGCGGAACACAAATTCTTCATAAGCCATTCAAATGGAAAAAACAAGGGGTTAAGAGCAGTGTTAGTTTTGGCAGCTATTTAGATTTAGCAAGTCTTAGTTTTTAGACAAAACAATCTTATTAATGTAAGACACATTTAAGTTAGAGATGGTTGTTCATACTTTAATACCTTCCTGGCGAGACAACTGCAATTCCCTTTTCCCCTGCAATTGTAAATCATACCAGGAACATCTACACATGGTCCAGAATGATGCTGCAAGGCTTCGACCTGGTCCAGCAAAACAAATTAAATAGGAAAATTGTTAGATTATTATCACACTGTTTATTGCCTCCTATCAAATTCAGGATTAATTTGAAAGTTCTAGCAATATATCTATCACTTAGGTATTCTGACCTGAGCCTTACAGGTCATTATGCCTGAATGAAAAGCAAAAGGTGAACATGACTTTAAATTTGTGGCTCAGACATTGTGGAATAATCTTACTGCAAAACGTGCTCTGCATCTGAAAGCAACTGACAATGTGATTAATCAAAATGGCCTTTATAGATTTGTATGTTTGCTTCAAAGTCTGTTGTTTACATTTTCTCCCTGCAGACGGTTCGAGACAAAGACAAGGCAGAGAGGAAGAGGAAGGCAGAGATGGCTCGACTCAGGAGGGAGAAGATTATGGCACAGATGTCTGAGATGCAAAAACACTTTATCAATGAGAATAAAGAACTTTTCCAGCAAAGTCTGGAGGAGCTTGAGGCCTCAACATCTGCTGCTGCAGAAACCAGGTACACCTATCCACACTGGTCCACCTCTGTTAACACCTGCAGCTGCACGCAGCAGGTACCAGGGAGATCTTGATCAAGTGTTTTGGCACTCATCCTGATCAAAGGCCTTTAATATTGTGTATTTGTTACCTTACATAATTGTTAGGTTGGGGTTTTCTCTGTATTAAATGGACAATGAGAACATCGTGAAACAGACTGTGGATCATCTTAGAATTTATTTAGCCGTGGTCAGACAACATAACACAATACACATAACAGACAATTGCTGTCACATGCTGACAAATATCTGACCATTGCTCACACATGCTGACCAAGATCTCACAATCGTTGGCCCATGCTGACCAGGATCTTACAATCACTGGCAAAGTATTTATCTTAACAGTGTTACTTATATTCTGTTAGAAAGTACAGCCCACAAATTCCTTACTATTTGTGTACACATCTAAAAGACAATAAAGATGACATGACCATGATTTGAACTTAACAGACACACATTTAACAGTCTAACTAAGAGGTGTTGACAGCATATGGTTGGCTCCTACAGAAATATAGATCTGCTACTATTTAGATGTTTACCATATAAGGTTACAGCTTCACAGACCCAAAATAGGAGTTATCCTTAGATGGTTGAGAGAAGTAAATGATATATCCACAAAATTATCAAGATGAATGAATTCCTGAAAATACATACTAACAATAGTTCATACAGCTATACATTCAAACTACATTGATTAGTCATTTCAAAACGATGCAGGCCTGCAGGCCTTGTTAAAAAATGTGATTTGATCTGTTAAGATTATTGATTAAAGCTGACCAGGAGGATGTGACTCATGAAAACAGAAGAGAGCCTAGTGAAGAGTGATGTAATTACAGTTACATTTTAAGTACAGGGGTGTTATAGAGTGGTGTTAGTTTTTACATTTTGAACAATCTCTGATGTTTAGACACTCGGTCTGTTTATTTTTTCAATGTTAACGGTTATTATGGCCAGCTTATATGATCATGATAAAGAACTTCAACACAGTGCAGAAAAGAATAGAAGTAGAGGGTTTATGGGGAAAAAACACAGAATAGTGATTTATGAAAATGCAGAAGGTTACAGTAAAGACATTTGACAGAGTAAACACAAGTTTAGGAATGCAGCTGGTGGAGGTTCAGCAATTAGTCGTTACCCTGAAATGACAGAATATTAAGATGTTCTATCTCCCCCCCACAAACCCAGTCCTCCCAGTCTGGAGGAGTCCTGTCTCTCTCAGGTGTGTGTTGGTCCCAGGAGGGTGTGCGGAGCTGAGCGACGTCAACTGGTTACCTGCATATTGTGTCAGGAGGAGCAGGAGGTCAGAGGTCATGGTAAAGCCATGGTTCTGGCAGCGTTTGTCCAGAGATCGACAGTTCTGTCCAAAAACCGCCAACGCAGCTTGCCTGATCCAGGTGTGTGGAGTTTTTGTCTACATCGTCAGGGCATCCATCATTCAGGGATAATAAGCATAAATTGACAGATGTGAAATGGTGTGTTGCAGAGCGTCATGACCCGCTGTTCATGCACCCTGACATGTCAATGGGGATTCACACGGCAAGCTGTGGACATATCATGCATGCCACCTGCTGGCAGAGGTGAGACACTAGCTTCAGACAGACCATCAAAGTTCAACCATAGAAGAACTTCACAGGACTCATGGTCATCCATACACTCAAAATATCTGTAATAATGAAACAACTGCAGCCTTTTCCATTTATATAAAGTGTCCTTTGCCTTTCCAACATTAAAGAACTGGTTCCTGTTACACCAGTTATGTATAAGTTCTGTCTTAAGTGAAGGTGTAAAGTCTGTCCTCAACCCTAAAATGAAACTAGTTAGTCTGTAAGTTGTTGTCATTGTTTTGTTGCATTACCACGACATAAAGTTACTCTCAACCTGTAGAGCGTAATGTCCAAACTAACCACAGAAATACATTTAAACTTAATGTGATCAGTCAGTGAAAAGCCTTTTTCTTAATAGTGTTTGTAACAGTGTTCGGTTTGGGGCCCTTTTGTCTCTGAACGGACTAATGATGGAAGAAAAAAAACTCCATTTACAGCTGTTAATTGTGAAACTGTCAAACTTCTCAGGACAACATTTGAGAGAAACCAAACTAGTAGGCAAGAACCATGTGAATGTTAGTTTTTAGCACTTGCTCTTTTTTTTAACTATTCCTTCCCCTGTGTTCAGGTACTTTGAGGCAGTTCAGTTGAAGGAGCAGAGACGTCAGCAGCGTCTTAGGGGTCACACCAGCTACGATGTGGAGAATGGAGAGTTCCTGTGTCCACTGTGCGAGTGTCTGAGCAACACTGTGATCCCTCTACTGCCACACACACACTCACCTAACCCCAGGTACACACACTTCACCACAGTTGTACACACACACCTAACCACAGATGCACACACACCCAAAGCCAGAGGTGTATACACAAAGCTAACAAAAGAATACAGTTGCTCACATGGCCCTAAAGTTGCACATAAACATTACCATATATATACACACATTTTACCACAGGTTAACACACACCTGTGCATTCATTTTCAAATCTAACCACAAGTTTACTCAAACACACAGTAGAAAAGGATAAACCCAAAAGTTAAGCCTTCTTTCTCTTTCTTTCTTCTCAGTGTGGATCATCCCAGTCTTGAGGCATGGCTGAGAACGACCAATCAGCAGATAGCAGTACTACACTTCTCTCACAGGAAGCAGTCTGGCGGTCAGTCATTTGTTAATCTTTCAGAAGGCAGAATCACATAATGTACTTTGTTTTGAAATAAAGACAAACATTAGAAATGTTTATGTAGTAATTATTGTTGTATGAGGTGATGTCGGTGTTTAATGAAACCAGAGCAAAACATCAGACGTGTGTGTTTCAGATGTAGCAGAGGGGGAAGAGCCTGTTGTTCCTGAAGGATTCAGAATCGACTTCACTCCACAGTGAGTCACAAGTTGTTTGTATTGTTCTTGATCAGGGTCATTTGTGTCTATAATAGATACATTCTGCAGATCAATTCTGCAATAGATAGTGACCTAACAGACATTGATATAACTGAAAATCTTCCAGATAATAACTTAAATCTGTACAATCTGCTGTTCTTATAACATATCCTAACTGTGTCTGGCTTAGATTTTGCATATTTTTTAGGTCAACATTTTAAAGTGTCAAATACATACAAAATGGATGATATCCTAATCTGATTTGTGATCTTCATGAGCAAGGTACCATGCTGATGTTGGCATTAAGCAAAGAGCATGTTTCTGTATGAATACATAGTTAAAGAGCGCTTGCTTGAATCTGGTGTAAAACACAACGGGGCTGCTGCCTGGCTCACATAAAGCGGGGTACACACTACAAGATAATCAGGCCGATCTTTGGAACGGAACAATAGCCAATAAGGAAGCAAGCTGACTGTAGCAGGAAGCACAACAAACGTAACCATGGTGACGACAGCAAACGCGAAGCATAAAGTTAGATGGACTTCATGAATTCAGGACCGACTTGTTGATTTGTGGCAACAACTCAAGTGTTTATACAACGTGTCCTGTAAAACAAACCACAATCCAACTGACAAGGAAAGGAGTTGGACCGGAAAGTTTACCATAAGGGTTGGACCAGCTAACAGCTAGCCACATTTAGCTCGACCATAATGTTTGTATACTCTTAAGTCGCCATTGCCACTGTTTTGTGTTCTGTCATGATTTGTTGTCATGTGTCGGGTGTCTCACATTTACTAAATCGTTTAAGATTTTAAAAATGTTTTAGTGTGGGCCAGTCCTAAGCCTTCCACTCTTTCCACTCAGAACAGTTCTGTTATAGTAAGTTTAAACCACTGCACATATATGACAACACACTGGTATAATGTCAGCATTGATGTCCCTGTTTCCCTCAGTAATCCATTCTCAAGCAGCATCAATGAGATGATCACCACGTTCAGCATGTCCACCTACAAGGTGGGGCTGAAAGTGAACCCAAACGAACAGGACCAGAGAGTCCCAGTGTTGATCTGGTCCTCCTGCGCCTACACCATCCAGAGTATAGGTATATACACACACATACACCTGAGAAGTACATGCACACATGAGAGGTATATATTCATGTATAATTATACTTGAGACACACACATATATTGTAACTTTGTGTTGTACTTATTGCTTTATAACTTACTTACATTCCTATTTTATTCATATTTTGATTGTATATAACTTTATTTCTACTGCTTCACTACACCTGAAAGGTATATGCACACATAATCAGAGGTTTTGTTGACAATTTATTTCTTTGCAGAGCGCCTCCTGATGGACGAGGAGAAGCCGTTGTTTGGAAGTTTACCTTGCAGACAGGTAACGATATCAATCTGTGCATGTCTGGTTAAGAATGACAAGCCATCACATCGGCTGGGAGTGGTAGAGCGGTTCAGAGGCCAATAGAGCTGGATAAGGTCACTGATACCTCCTGGAAATTTTATTTAGATCAGTTCTGCTTGATGCTGATAACTCATCAGTTGAAGTCACCTTGCAGTCAGCCTGTCTCAGGTGGAGGTGTGTCCGACCACCAGGTGTTTGTTAAACACAGCTGATATGAAAGATCCCAGCTGATTGATCAGATGTTTAACTTCTAAATATTCTGATGTATATTTTAAATAGAAAAGTTTAAAAAAACAAATGCACTGAATGGGGGGTGGAACATCTGCTTACCTGAGCCTCTGGTACATCATGGCTGATGACACCAGAATGAGCACACATATTATCAAAGTAGTTAAAACTCAGGTGTGTCCCTTGACTTTGCGTGTGTGTGTGTGTGTGTGTGTGTGTGTGTTACAGGACGACTGTCTGAGCTCTCTCGCCAGGTTCAGTTCAGCCTGTTGGACTGCAGCTCCACTGACAACAGTTCACTCGCACTTCATCAGGCTGCTCTCAGGTACACACACAAATACGCACATTCAACCATCAAACATATTTACACACACATCACATATGTACTCATCCCTGTGTGTACACACAAGATTTAAACAGATATTAACAACTGTGCAAGTGTGTAAAAGACAAATGTATGTGACGTGTGTTTTCAGCCCTGGTTCCTGACTCTCAGGTAGAAAACACTCCGTGTATCCTCGACATTGACATGTTTCACCTGCTGGTGAGTTTCACTTCATATCCACTTTACACATAATTTACCCATTTTACTCAGAACTGAAGTTTGCATCCATAACCTTTATCTTTATGGCCAGTTTATATCTATTTTGGATCAAGTTTATATCCAATTTATTTCAAGTTTAAGTTTGTATTCAGTCAAAATCCAATCCATGTCCACTTACATGTTGTTTCATCAAGTACATAGATTTAAAATCCAGTTAACTCGTAATTTTAGTCCATTTGATTTTGGTTTAAACAGCTGTTTTAGCTATTTAATTTAAATGTGAAAATACAGTGACGCCCTAACAACGGTTAGATTAAATTAAATATAATTCTTATTCGTATAAGCTGTTGGTGTAAATCCAGTCCACAGGGATGTAATTCATCCAGAGTTCTGAAATGTTAACCCAGAAGACTTTTTTTTTAATACATACAGTACATAAGATTACCATCTAACATAGATAAACAAGTGGACAATCTCCCGCCACTTTCTACCGCTCGTGTTAGCTTTGCGAGTACAATGTGTATGTCCTGCAGGTAATCAGAGAGATATCGCAGGGAGAGACAATAGATAAGATTGAGGTGTGATGTCGGATGTTACATTTTAAATTGGTATTGCCAATCCCATCTCTAAATCGATGTCAAAGTCCATCAGCCAGCATTTTAAGTTTAATAAATCCAGTAAACTGTAGGTGAGAATCCACTCATCAATAAAGTGTGAATTCAGGGAAATGTCAGTGGGAATTCTGTTAAATGTGGGGTGAATCCAGTTTGAATCCAGGTGAGCCCTAAAGCCCTGTTTACACCTGATAATAATATCCATTCTGAGCAATCTGACCAAAAGTAGAGAGTCTAATAGAAGGTGTAATTATACCAAGCGGCAAACTCTAATGGTGAAATATGAAGCCAATGTGTGCAATGAAGGGCAAAATCCTGCAGTTCATCAAGTGTCCACTTGAGGCTGTCTTCAGAATCACCAGAAGTCACATACACACCCATTCAAAAACGTCTGCCTGGTTCAAAAACCAACATTGGTCTGAATAGTTAATGTCTCGATGAGCACTCACTGTACGGGGTTGAATTTTTTGAAAACTCATCCGTTTTGATTTTATGAAGGTTAAGCGTCATTCACAATTAGGCGTAGCTGACCTGGCGGGCACGGTGTAATGGTTTGTCAGGAGACTTAAGACCTGCCTCAGCTCCAGATCTTATCCTGTGGTTAGGTTGACTGAAAGTTAGGTTGAGAAAGTATTTCCAGCATGGTGACCGCCATCAACGGGCTTCCAAAGCCCCCTGCAGTAACAGATGGATGACGTCACTCAGGCTTGTTCCATTAATATTTACTGTCTTTGAATCATACCCAAGATGCATTGAGGACACATTGAGACCTGATCACGCAGGCCATAGTTAGTCCATATGTAGTTTCAATGTATTTATCTGTCTGTCTAAAAAGTGTGAGTCCAGTTTAATGTCTTTTTTAATCCAGTTTAAATCCACTTAATTGTCACTATATATCCACTTTGAATCCATGTGTAATATAAAGTGAAGTGTATTTTTCTCTTTGCAGGTGTACAGTGTATTGTCGTACAGCTCAGTTTACAGTCTAGACCAATCAGGGCGGAGTGGGGTAGACTCGGCTCACCTCCACCTTCTTTACCTCATTACTGTGGCTCACATGGTTCAGATCCTTCTCACCTCCACCACAGGTGAATAACAATGCATACATACATAAACACACATGTTGGTACCAACTGCTGTCCATTTTTTAAGGGCTCTCTCTCACCTGTAATCTTTGCCATACATCTCTGTCTGTAGAGGAGGTGTGTATGGATCAGGACAGTGGGGCATCAGAGGAAGAAGAGCTCACATGCAAGCTCTACAACACGCTAAGGAAACACCTGGGCGGGTGAGCACAACCACAAAAACACACACATAGACATTTGAGTTACTTGCCAGTTGTTTAGCAATCAGTAACGTCACTCCCTGTCATTCTGAAACAATGACAGTCTGATCAGACAGATCTTGATGTGTCCGTCTGCTGATTGCTTACTTAAGAACAACAACACAGGAAAAAAAATCAGAGTTTTGAGTCCTCTATACACTGATAACAACAACAGCTCTGTATGATTTAATAACACACCCTGTATGTTTGTTTTATATCATTATAGTGTGTTACCTGAAGTCTCCTCTGGGTGGCAGTTGTTTCATTGTGTTAAAGTGGGCATTCTGCCACTTCTCCGAGCTGCTGCTCTCTTCTTCCACTACCTGAACTCTACAGCGCCACCTGCTGACCTGCTGGGTAACTATACACAGCACACAGTAACACAACAACACACGCACTATAAACTGAACACACACATTCTCCTGCACTCATGGACTGGACACACAAACAACACAGTAATACACAGAAAACAAAACTGACTGAACAATAACACTTTTATACAAGAAACACTCAAAACATCAACGATCATAAAAGTTATTAACATTAACAAAAAGAAGAAGAACATAGGGTGTAGATTTGAAAAAAAGATAAGAGATTAGAAGATAAAGAGCTGATCTCGGGTTGCAAAAAAAAGTGAATGTTTGTGAACTCTGCTAAGTGTCATCAGTGTCACTATTGGATCACAGTCTCACTTCATGTTCACTCCACACTTTTTGTTCTATCCCCATACGTAAGCATGTCAATCTGCTGTCACCTGTCAGCTTTAGATATGAACTGGTCTGGCTGCCAGTCATTTTCTCATTCTCCAAAGCTAATCAGCAGCACTAATCTGTAAAGATCAGGAACAGGTTCAAAAGAAAATCTAAGAGTTCTAAGAGATTAAGTGATGATACATTCTATGTTTTGTGTGCGTATGCTTTCTTGTTACAGTTGCAGGTCCTGGTCAGTGGGAGGCACTGTGCAGCTACCTCAGTCTGCCCTCCAACCTGCTGCAGATCTATCAGAGCCATCACACATTGCTGGAACCACTCATACACAGGTAACATACAGCTAAAACAGCTAAAACACTCACACACACATTGTAAAGTACGTATGTGCATTTTGTAAGTTCACAACCCTTCAGAGAAGTGTCAGTTTCCGAGAACATGGTCCATGGCACAGCTTCTACATCTCCCATGATTCACTTGAGTTGAGCTCATGTGACCAAGGAGGCTTTCTCAAAGAGGACTTTGCCACTCTGTCAGAGAGTATATTCTGTTGTAGTCACAATCACAAATGTATATAATCATCTTCAGTAATGTGCATTGTAAAAAAATATATGAAATAAAGCTGTAAGCTTCAGGAGAAACACTTTTATCTCTGGCCTCAGCAGGTCATAATTATGGTTTGATATCACAACGCTAATTAAAGGTTAAATGAGTGACAGTAACACATACTTATTAAAATTACTCCCTGAAAAACAAGAAAAATTATCCTAAAGCATTTTTGGTTCATGGGGTGAGTCACATGGATGTGAGATTTGTATAGCGCATCTTCCATGACGAACAAAACACAGTAGTGCACCTGCTCAGTAAGCCGGCATTAAATTAGACTCTCTGTTAGAGGGAGTAATAAACCACTCCCACTACACACTCCAATTGGTTTGGGATGGCACTTTTGGCAAATCCCAAATGTCATCAGCTGTCACTATGTCACATTTAAGGACCGCAGGACTCAGTGTTTGTGTGTTTGTGTCTGTGCACTGCAGGTGGTGTTGTCATCCAGGGGTGAGACAGGCGCTGCAGGGGGGTGGAGTCGTCGTCAGGTTCCCCAGAGTGTCAAACCGACTGATTGAATTGCCAGAGGATTACAGCGTCCTCATCAACCAGGCGTCCAGCTTCACGTCAGTATTACATTCAGTGCACCGCATAGACACATTTGTATAAACTCTCTAATCTAAATCTTTCTACCTGCATTTATTAAAGAGCATGATGTTTCAGCCTGAGAGTATGGTTTTATTGATTTCTTTCCCTAAAAGCCCTGCCCTCACACTCATACAATACCTGCATGTTCAAATTTCTTTGCTGATGTTTAAACTTTATACTTGTACTCAGATATAGGAAAGCTACCACAGGTTTCCTGGTTTCTAGCTAAAAACCTTCTCCTAAGAAACAATAAAGCCCCTTCTCACACTCACTGCACTCCTGAAAATAAGATTTTTATACATTTTCTGGGTGGGTGCTTGTGTGATTTGATCTCTTATTTTAGGCAACACGAGCACATCTGTACGGTGTTTGATGTGTGGCAGTCTCTGAGTGTCATCAGCCAGCCAGTGGTTATAGCCATTGACTGTTTCATAAGGCTCGGAAAGAGCTTGTATGGAAATCAGAGCACACCAAATTAAAGTAGAAACTGTGTGAGGGCTTAGTATTGAGGGAAAGCTCACTCTTGAATAAGGATAGGAAAAAGACCAATGTGGGATCTGTGTGCGACCTATGTGTTATATGTGCAGGTGTCCGCGGTCAGGAGGAGACAAGTCAAGGGCTCCCACCCTTTGTCTGGTGTGTGGCTCCATGTTGTGTTCTCAGAGCTACTGTTGTCAGACAGAGGTGGACGGGGACGATGTGGGGGCTTGCACAGCTCACACCTTCACTTGTGGAGCCGGCCTGGGCCTCTTCCTCAGGTAAAACGCCTGCACTCTGATATACTCCTGCTTACACCACTGAAATGTTGTTGGCTTAAAGGCATACTTCACCCGTTGAAACATGAATCTGTAGTGACATTGGGTCATATATGTAGTAGAAATGTGAAATAAATTTTGAAGTTGGTGCCTTCTTGACCGAGAAAAGGCAGAAAGTGTCTTTCTGGCTCATGTAGATGAGAGACAACAACTCCCAGAATGCACAGCACCGCAGGACACTCCCGCTGAAGGAGAGGTGCATTCACGGTTTTGTGTTTTGTTAACATACTTTTTATACATGCACATCAACTTTTTGCTCAAATATAACTTTTGACAATAAGATTTCTCCGAGTTGGGAAGTCGGGAGAACGACTTCTCAACTCGGAAACTTGGACCACCCGAGCAGCACCTGAATGCAGCATTATTTACGGACACAGCACATTAGAACAACACACACGGCCGTTTCCTCAACTGATTCCGAGATGTCTTTCAGAAGGAATCGGCATCTTGGAAATTCCTGGCAGAAAACACTTTATGTCTGTGTCCATAGGCAAACAGTCACAGCACCGACAACACAAGTCTGCCCCGGCTCCTTCTTCCTTCTCACAGCCGCGGACCTAGCCAGCTAGGCTAGCTAGCCTGCCTGTCGGCACCAGCAGCCAGCTTGCCGCTATATTGCGGCTCGTAGAAAGAGCCACGAACATCCGATTCGAGCACAAGACCTTCAAAATCCCCTTCAGTCATATCAGTTTGAAGTTGAAACATACTTTTTTTGCCATTCTCGGTTCTTATCAGCTTTCTCCAGAGACACCCAGCTCGAGTCCGGGTCAGGCCCACTGTCTCACAGCCGCTGTCTGTCTGCAGAAGGCACCTGGCAGATATTGCGGCTCGTAGAAAGAGCCACAAATATCGGATTCGAGCACAAGACTTTCAAAATCCCCTTCATCCATATCAGTTTAAAGTTGAAACACACTTTTTTATTGCCATTCTCGGTTCTTCTCAGCTTTCTCCACAGAGCCTGTTAGCATAGCTTCCAAGCAATATGGCGGACGTTAAGTTTCGATTCTGGCAGTGAGGTCCCGCCCACTGATCTGTAATAGGTCTGTACCTTTAGCGGGTCGAAAACATGAGGAACTAGCGATGTAGTTTCACCCCTGCTTACCACAACAGCCTCCGATGATGCAAAATGACAATTTTTGCATCATCGGAGGCTCCTTTTCAGAAAAGAAATAAGGAGCTTTCCAGTCTCAGGGGAAAATGAGGGCGGGATGCACGACCATTCAAAAATACTACCAGGTTTTTAATGATACAAAGCTTAATGCAAATGGGTGAAGTATCCCTTTAAGTTATATTTTAATATAACGTTTGTTTATACATAAATTTTGCTTTACTGTCTTATTTCAGTCTGTGAACAAACGACTTAATCTGCTCATCTTAACTCTGTTCCCCTTCTATTCTCTTATCCAGACATGCACACACACACACACACACACACACACACACACACACACACACACACACACACCCCTACATCTCTTCTTGCCATACACAGCGGCTTGTCTCACCTTGCCTCATATTGTAGCTTTGTTAATTGTGTGTTTTTGAGAAACAATGTGGGAAACACATTGACGTTATGATATTTTTTATTGATGGTTTGACATAGGTCACTCTGTGACCTTGGGGAATTGTAAAGAGTCTTTTTCACACCTTTCTGACATTTTATAGACCAAATATTATTTGTATTACTTTGTGTAAAAAATATCTGCACATCTAAAAATGAATGTTTGTTGCAGTCCTACACCTATTTCCTACAAGCCTGACTGCACACCTGTTAACCTATTAAGCTTAATTACATTACTAGTTAAATCCTCAGCCTCAGATGCACAATGTTGTAGTGTTCATTGCTAAAGTCAGCATGCTAACAGTGTGTGTGTGTGTGTGTCGTTGTGTGTGTAGGGTCAGAGAGAGCCAGGTGTTGTTTGTCGCAGGTAAAACAAAGGGCTGTTTCTATCCTCCACCATACCTGGATGACTACGGAGAGACTGACCAGGGCCTAAAGTAGGTGTACACATACACAAATGTACATACACGTTATTTTTTGTGTGGTTTAAAGCGTAAAAATGTTCATCCCTGCAGCTGGAGAACCAATCCATCTGTGTAATAATGTGTTAATTAATTTGTTATTAACGGATGTGTTTCCCTTCATGCTCGGGAACAGTCCCTGCCTTGGTCTCAATGTGTGTATCTATGTGTGCATTAATGTGTCTTTTGTGTGTGTCCCTGCAGGCGGGGGAACCCCCTCCACTTGTGCTTGGACCGTTACCGGAAGATTCAGCGTTTGTGGCGTCAGCATGGCGTGGCTGAGGTTATTGGTCATGCCCAGGAGGCCAATCAGACGCTGGTTGCTATCGACTGGCAGCACCTGTGATGATTGCCTCCGCCCATGCTCAGAACCGTGGCGGGTAATTGGCTGTTGATGTTGCCCCTTTTTTTTTTTAAACAACTCCTCCTTGACTAATCAGCTTCGCAGCGCTGAGCCCAGATCAGCTTTCAGGGATCTTTTTTTTTTTTACTTCTGGCTTTTTGGTTTCTGTTTAATGGAGGCTTCTTACCTTTGACCTCTTACCTGAGTGAGAGAGGCGATATATAACTGACTCCACATTTAGTACTTCCCTCACACAGTCAAAAAGTTATTTAAGTTTTTGTAAGAGTTTTAAATTAAAGGTTTTTTTTCTCCAATTTTGAGTTAAGTTGTTATTAATACATATAATTGAAATTATTTGTCAACCTTTGAAAACAGCAGAGTTCCACTGAATTGAAAATCTAACGACAGGCCACTTCAAACCGTTCACCTTTAAGTTCTAATGGATTGGTAAGGATAGGCAAAGGGGGCCTGTTTGTGACCTTGGTGTCATCACACTCATATCAGAAGCTCATTGGTATTGCAGTACTTATGGGGACAGAATGTAAACCTGTATGAGGATCACCTGATACATTAAAGGCATATTACAAACATGAACAAGTCTGTAGATACTTAAGAAATATCTTACTACAGATGCTTCTGTTGAGATTCCTGCTGCTTTTTAAGCATTTTCATGACAACAGATCAAGGAATTGTGAGCATCTTCTGCAGTAATCAAGAATGACCAGTGGAAACAGGAATATTACTTATCGTCATATGAATCATTTTTTATGTCTTACCGATCAGTTTGACAATATATCAAACCACATATCAGACGTGAGTGTGTTGTTAAGGAATGAACAGCAGATCAGATGTCAGTTTTTTTAAGTTTAGTTGGTTGTTTTAAAGTTCTATTTAAAGGGGTGTATGCTTTTTGTGTGATGTCACTTTCTGTTGAAATGGGTTGAATGTGTTTTTTATTTTATTTCTTTTAGTTTGTGATGTGAGATACAGACATCCTTAACAGACAGAAACAGAAATCTTCATTTATTTATTTATTTATTAGTCTGGAAATAAAAATCATGTTGTTTCTTTGAATAGGTGATATTTTAAATGATCATTTTATTTCTTGTTTCAGACTTTCTGTTCATTTGTGTTCACATGTTTAAAAAGGTTTTTCCGATCAACAAACATGTTCACAGCATGTCGCCTTCTCACACTGCATCATCTATAACAGCTAACTTGTTAATATGTGAATTTTTGTAAAATGGACTTATGTACATTATTGTATAAGAATAACAAAACAAATAAAAACCTTAAAAGAAATGTGTTATCTCTTTCTTATTATTTCTGTGTTCACCTCATAAAGAGATGGACGACATGATGGCTCTCCTAACGTGAAGCCAAAATATTAAGCCCTCTCTCAGCTGACCGGCAGCAGTATAAGTCAAACGTTTAGTCTCAATGTTAACAAATGGGACACAGGTGAAACTATAAAATCCAAATACATGTAAAAAAAAATGTAATTATAGCTGGTAATGCTGATTTATGCCCAAGTGTTTATTTTTCTTACAAATGTTGTTATTGATTCTCCGAAAAGGGAAACATAATTGACAGCTCTGTTGACCCCCCTGGGATTAATTAAGTATTTCTGATTCTGACATATACCGCTCCTGAGCAAGCAGTATCCTCCAGTCTTGAAATATGAACCTATGTGGAAGGAAAAAAACTGCTGTCCGTCAAGTGTCCACCGTGGGCAGCTGTGGCTCAGTGGCAGTAGGTCGTCTCTCAACCGGAAGGTTAGGGGTTCGATCCCCAGCTCCTGCAGCCACATGTCCGATGTGTCCTTGGGCAAGAAACTTAACCCCTAGTTGCTCCTGCTGCTTTGTCAGCGGCATATAAATGTGTATGAATGAGATTAGCTTATACTTATGGCCACAACCTCTTCCATCAGTGTGTAAATGGTGTAAAAGCGCTTTGAGTAGTCAGAATACTAGGAAAGTACAAGCTCAAGTCCATTTACCATTTCACCTGAGGCTCCAAAAGTCCCAAACACACCCCATGTTAAATGTCCATTTTGAGAGCAGAAATAAGCATGTTTACAGCCTTGTACCAAAACGATTTTGGTCAGAATAGTGAATGTTTTTTAAACACTGTACGGGTGTGCTGATCTATACTGCACAGACTCTACAGCCAGTGGTTCACCTGCTGGAGATCTGACAGCAGAGAATGCAGAAAACACCAAGCATGGGAGTACACCGGGGCTAGGAGTAGCTAAAGACCCTTCGCAAAAATGCTCTGCCCTCAGTAGCCCCTGGAGGTATTCTACAAAAAAAGATTAGAGGATTAGCTGGGTCTGTTCAGCCTAAGCAAGAGTTTTCAGTGTCACATAGCCAGCTCTCTTTTAACCTGACTTGTGATTTAGACTGTTTACTATGTGGTTAGGACAGTGATATTCAGAGCTTTAGGTTTAAATCAGCTTCAAAGCTACGTCCTTTCAATAATTATATCCTGATGATGTCCTCTGTAGGTATATAGATATAGATCCTTAATGTGTGTACGAAAACATTTGGAACCCTTAATGTTACGTTGATTAAGCCACAAACGAAGCCATGCAGTTACAGAAGCACATGCTGCATGCATCTCAACACAGGAGCCATGCCTTCAGATAGTGATGGGCCAAGTCGTCCTACCTCTGTGCCGGCATCGGTGGTAGTAACAGAGGCACAGGGGCGAGACAGGTGTGTGTGTGTGTGTATGTGGAGCTCCCTCTGTTCCTTTGCACATCATGCTTCCAAATCGCCGTAAAGTAATCCACAGACTGGAACACCAGTAATCACTGCAGAAACAATATGACAGTACTAGTTTAGGGACATGTTTCTCACACACATACGCCCAAATTACACACATGCACAAACAGGACCTGTGGACATGCATTAATGGAGAGATGACTGAGTGGGGCTGCTACACACTGAGTGCACCACAGCAGTTGGGGGTTCGGTGCCTTGCTCAAGGGCACCTTGGCAGTGCTCGGGAAGTGCCCTGGCACCTCTCCAGCTACCAGACCAACTTGCATATTTTTGGTCCGCATCAGGTCTTGAGCCGGTGACCCACCAGTTCACAACCCATGTCCCTACGGACTGAGCTACTGCCGCCCCAAGATTGGTCAGAAACAACTGTTTCAAACAGCTGGTCAGGAGATAAGCCTTTACAAAGATTTGGGAGTTTATTAGTTGTCTTATTCAGGCCATCGTTGAAAATACACAATGAAAAACTCAACTTAAACATCAGAAAATGTATGAAGTTCTGTAAAACCACAAAACTATAGGCGAAGTCATGTCAAATGTGTTTGTGTGAGTTGTCGTTACATTATATACAGTGCTTCGTGATCATTACGGCAGCTCTTGGGACTCCAGATTTCTGGCCATAATGTGTGAATGTTTCTTTAAGTTGTTGAAACGGATTCCAGAGAGTCCACTACAGTGTATTGATCAACAGCTCATTATGTATGAGGAATTAGTCTATCTTCAATTTTGTTATATTCTTTTAGGATCTTGGATATGACACGTTACGTTAACTGTAGAACCAGGTGATTGGGTAGTCCATGAACATGAAAACAGCCTACACATCAGTGTTCCTGTCAGTTGTTATTGGATGTTTTTCAATTTGCTGAGTGAACAAACCAACACTTCATCAGTTCTTGTGCTTACTGTGGTTGTGGCCCACCTGCTGGGCTATGAGGCAGGCGAGCTTTTAAGCAGAACTGAACTTTGAGCTTCGACAGGCAGAGAGGGTGAAAATGCTGCTTAACATCAAACCAATTAGCAGTAAGTCGGAGGATTAGAGGCAGCACCTGATCTGCTGTTAATGGGATCAGAGCTGATCGGAGGTTTGGGATGACAAGACGCAGCTCACTCTCAGTTGAACCTTTTCTTCTGCAAGAAAATATCAGCGCTGAGGACCTGAGTAGGCTACTTAAACAAGGGCTTTATGTAACTTTTTTTTTGTAATTTTATGGCAGACCCCTCTGCCCCCCATCAGTATGGACTGTCCTGACCTGCTGGGCAATATGGGTCTAAAATTAGGAGTTCTGGCGGAGACGCATTCAACTGCTTCTTTCTGGAACCAATCAAAACTCTGAAACTTGAACGGATTTTCACTTTGAAGGAGCCTGATTTTCTTCTTAATACCTGTTTTAAGTGATTTTTGATTTTAGCTGAGTGCTTTTTTCACACCAAAAGTTAAAAATGCCGTTCATGCCGGTGAAGTTTAACTCGCAAAAGCGGGTAAAGCTGGCTCAGGGCCTATGGCTGATCTACTGGCTCTCGGTCATCGTAGGGATCCTTATCTTCAGCCTCGGCATCTTTTTTAAGATCGAGCTGCGAAAGAGAAGCGAGATGATGGACAATAATGAGAGCCACTTAGTGCCCAACCTGTTGATCCTGGTTGGTTTGTTGGCCTGTGGGATCAACGCCTTTGGAGGAAAGGTGTGCCACGACTCTCTGGACCCTGTCAAATTTGCAAAATGGAAACCAATGTTGAAGCCATACCTGATGATATGCTGCGGCTTCAACGGGCTGTTGCTGTTGACTGGGTTGCTCTGCTTCCTCATGCAGTTTGCCGTGTACCTGACACTGGCTGAGGGCCTGAAGAATAGCATCAAGTTCTATAAGGACACAGACACACCAGGACGCTGCTTCATGAAGAGGACACTTGACATGACGCAGATCGAGTTCCGCTGCTGTGGCAACAACAACTTCAGGGACTGGTTCGAGGTGCAGTGGATCAGCAACCGCTACCTGGACATGAGCAATGATCTTGTCAAAGAGTGAGTACACCAGCCTAACATGGCACTCCCAAAGTTGAAATGGCTGAGACAGTTATTGCTTAGTTTATTGTAATGAAATTACTAAACCAACAGTTCTGACAACTGATTAAGCAGAGTATTATTTATCAAACTTAGCTCAGTCAATCCTCTAATGTCAGTGGTTTTATTACAGAAAAATTGTGTACAAAAAATAGCTAAAGATGGACTGAGAAACTTGTGATATAAGATTAGGTTTTCATCTGATCAAGATGTTGAGCTGTGCAGAACCTCCAATTGTTTTTTGTTCTAACTTTCCAAGAAAGTTATCCTTTTGAACTAATTTCTCTTAATTCTGCCTCTTTTTTTGTATCTTGAGGTCATCAAGAGCACAAACTGGGATTATCTCTTAGCTCCCTAATGAGAAAAGCCTTATTCAAATCTGCAGTATATGAGTGCGGGGTGTTTTCAGCTGAATCACACTTCAAACCTTCAGAGCTCAGTGGGTCCAACGAGAGAGTTTTGTTAAAACGGGTCAATGGAGGATATACGAGGGAATTAAGTGGGTAAAAGTTACCATACAGCAGGTCGATGCACTAGGTTCCCCTCCTTAAGTCTATAATCTGTTAGGATCTTATCTCAACCGAGCTGCAGCTTACACACCCATTGACATGACAAGGTTAAACACACCATTGGTCTCTCACCATAAAAGCTCTTGAAAACACATTTCTGACACATTGTGATCGTTACAAACATTAAAAGGCAGAACTTGTCTGATTAGATCAATAACTATTTTCAACTAATTGGTAGGGACCCGTAAAGCTCTGGTTGCGTGTTTCAATGTTCTGTTTCTGTGCTAATGGACTTAAGAGATATTACTCTCTCTCGCTTTGAGATGATTATTTCCTGTCATCCAATCTTAACCCCGCTGTCAGCCACAGGCCACACCTACTGGTCAATTCTGTCAATCAGTCTTCACAGTGTCTTTTGACTTCATGTTCTTTTGTTTGTGATGAAAAACTATAGATTTTCAGATTTAAATGTATTCAGATTTGATTTTCATGTTTGATCTAGAGTTACAAACTTAAAACCAAACCTAATACAACCCAAAGTTAGCTCTGAAGAGGAATAACTTTATTCACACTTGAAACATATTTGTGTCAACCATGCCTCTGCTATGGAGCAGTTCCCACTCTGACAGAGGAAATCAGTAAATTCTAATGATTTAATGAGCCACCTTAGCTTGCTGAATTTTCAGCTGGTCTTCCTTCCTTTTGTTTTAATGGGCATGCCTCAGGGTTCTATACTGGGACTTTTACTATTTTCCATTAATGTACATTAGCTGTGGTAATTTAAGTTTAATGTGATGCTAATGGTACGTTTTTTTAATTCCCTACATGAGCAGAGCAAACCTAACAATTATTTTTTATCTAATGTTAGTGATAAGATAAGGTTAAGGGGTCCCCAAAACAGAGCCTCAGTTCAAAGAGACATTTCTCATTTTTTGTTGGATGTGACTTAAACAATCACAGATCCTCTTCTGATGGTCATTTAGCAAAAAGTTAACAGTCCCTTCAAACAGAGGCTCTGGCCCCAGCAGCCTGAGAGCTCAGGGGGCTCCAATAGTCCAACTAAGTTTTCATCCATACCTATGTGGTTATGAGACCCATTATGGCGGTGTTTATGACCTCAGACCTCACTGTTGAGTCAGTAAACATGAATTCTTAATGTCTGTTCTGCAGTCGCGTCCTCAGTAATGTGGAGCAGAAGTACCTGATGGACAGCGTACCGTTCAGCTGCTGTAATCCTGGTTCCCCAAGGCCCTGCATCCAGCATCACCTGACCAATAACTCTGCCCACTATGACTATGACCACCGCATTGAGGAGCTCAACATCTGGACCCGTGGCTGCCGTGAAGCCCTCTTCGCCTACTTCAGCAGTACGATGTCAAGCATTGGAGTACTAGTCTTACTCACCATCATCCTGGAGGTAAGGGTCCATACTCAATCAGCTTCATCCAATCAGCAGCAGCACCACCAGCCAAGTTTGTGACAACCAAAGAAACAATTCCTTATCTAGTGAACTCTTTTGCTTCACTTTTTGGGGGGATTTTTGGATTGGCACATTATGTATGAAATTACATCTAGCAGGTGGGAAGCTTAACAGAAACAACTAGCTTTCATGGCTCACTCTAAAGGTTATTAACCCACCATACATCATCTGAATAATCTAAAAGAGACATTTTGTAGTTTAGGGGGTTATGTATATTATTATTTATTGTGAGGACAAGTAACTTCCTGGAGTTCCAGAGCAAGAAATAGCGATAACAAAACTGGTTTACACTTTTGTTCAGGTTAACTGTGTCAAACCTGCTGTCATTTCTAATCTGGAACACAGGACATGTTCTCTTAATCTTCTGATTTAAAAAAAGATAAACAGAGCACACCTGCAGTAAATTAACCAAAGCAACCTTAAATGCATCAGATTACCTACATAATTGATTAGCAAGTGATAAGCATTAGTGATGAAGGAGCTGCTCCTCATGACAAACAAAACCAGAAAAAGCTTTAAAAGATTTCCCACAACCAGACCCAATAAGAGAAAAAATTGTTCTAATGAAACTAACTGAAAAAATGTAGAAATTTGCCCACTTGATTACATTTGTAAAATATGTTTGCCTTTCATCCTTAAAATTTCAGATTCATTTCTGATATCCTTTGTTTTGATTGATTCAAACTTCATTTGATCATTTATTAACCCCCTATTATATATTCACATTCACAAGTGTTAACGTTGTGCAGCTCTGTTCATCTTCAGAATTAAGACACACAGTTTAATTAAGAAAGCATTGCATTGTTTAAAAGTTAAGAAAAAGAAGTTTGGTAAGTGGTTTCTATTAAGTATCGCACCGAAACATCAGCGAAATCCAAGTTCATCATGTTGGAGTTGACTCAGAATTCAGCGGTTGATCAGGAGCTGGGGCGCAGTGCGTTAAGCTAAAGATCGTTGGTTAGGCTCACGGAGGATCAGGAACTATTTTCGGGGGGGTTAATCTCCACACAGCAGCAGCAGGTTGCATCCTGGGAAGATCAGGATAAGGGACGGTTCCTGAGAGTGAAAAGCAATTCGTTATTAGGGTCAGAACAACAAGTTTGACCTGAAGTGTCACGGCAGGCGGTGGATTTAAAAACAACATCCTGAACTCAATCACTCGGTTTGCACTCTATGCTGTTTGTGTTCATCTCAGCCCAGAGGATATATATATTCCACATGATGAATAGGTCATAACAAATTAAAAACATGTTATCAATTTATTATGATTTGTAGGAATTTGTTTGTCCTAATATTGTTGTGACAATCCAGGATGCCACTCACTCTAAGAAAACTATATTGAAACAGAATATTATAGGTGATGGTCTTGTTGGCTGCTGTCGAAGCCAAAAACTTTATATGTCCAACATCCACCACGACCTCTCATTTTTGTGCATATGTGTGTGTTTGTCAGTCTGCAGACATGGCAGGGTTAAAGTACCTCACTACAGCTCTGGAGACAATGGAGGACCCAGAGAACCCGGAGTGTGAGAGTGAGGGCTGGCTGCTCGAGAAAGGCGTGAAGGAGACACTCGGCGATCTGCTAACCAATATAAAGACTCTGGGTAAGGGGAACCAGGTGGATGAGGGAGGAGACGCACAGGAGGCCACCTGAGAGCCCTGCCCACCACAAAAGACTGAGGTCGCCCCCCTTATCCCCCACCTCTGCAAGCCTCTCCCATTGATAACAGGGAGCAAGAGAGTAGAGGTCTCCTCAACCATCTGTTCCTATGCCATCATACACGAGTTAAAATACCACAAAATGTATTCTCACACACACACACACACACACACACACACACACACACACACACACACACACACACACACACACACACACACACACACACACACACACACACACACACACACACACACACACACACACACACACACACACTCAAACTAATTCAAAGTGAACAAGCTGTTTAAAGTAACTGTGAATGTTAACCATTCTGTAAATATGTTGAACAGAGTTTATTTTTAAATCAGAGGAGCAGAAACCTGCTGTTGTAAATAAAACGCCTGGGTTTTAAAATGACTAAATAAAAAACTAAAATTTTTCCCCCCTTCCCCCTCCTGAACCAGAGGTTGCTTCCAGTCAGACACCAACAGGCCTGAAAAATTGAAACCCTTTTTTACTGAAGCCCGACCGATTTACCACACTACTGATCTGTGATCAGAAAACAACTTGTCGCACAGATAACAAAGATGTCTGAGATTGATTAGAAACTTTTAACACTTCCAGTTTGTCCTCCAGACAGCAAAGTACAGGTATTCTTAAACTACTGATTGAATATGAAATATAAAAAAGGAAAGACTCCTGCCAAACATATGTATTTATGTGAAATAAACTAAACTTTATAATCAGCTATTTTTATGTCCCAATTCTGTTATCTGTGTGTCAGACACATACGATCGGTTGGACTCTGGTCTTGACTGTCTGACCTCTGACACGCCTGATTGACATTGAAACAGACGGCCAAACATCTGGATAAACAAGGAGGGCTTGGTAAAAGCACATATCATTCAGAGGTAAAGGTAAATAAAGAGGTATTAACACCTATACAGAGGTAAATACATAGGTAAAAACAGAGGTACACACAGATAAAGGTAGGTAGCTAAAGGTATAAAGCTGTAGAAAGGTTCTGCAGGCAGGTATATACTACGAAGGAAGGTTCATTCAGCTTCAGCTTCATAAGTCTTCATTTAAAAAATTTCAATTTGAGAGATCTTGTTTTTATTGAAAAATCATTGTAAAGACTTCACTTGTTTGCTGATAAAGTGTGCCAGCTTCAGTTTCCTCTGTCAAAGGAACAATAGCTAACATCTGTTGCTGTGATCATGTGATTAGTAGAGCGTGTTGGACTGAGCTTGGTAGACTGAGTTCAGGGTGAGCATGTCCTGTTGTGGCCGTCTGGTTCCCTGTCAGAGTGACGCTGGTTCAGACTGCAACAGGAACTTTTTTTATACACTAACAATGCAGCCAAACCAACACACAAGCTTTGATGTGGAGTTCATTTCAAACTGTACATTAATAATCACTGTTTACTCAGTTTAACAAACAGGAAGCTGCATCAAAGAGTGTGTGTGGATCTGGTCTGTGCTCAGTTTTACAGAGGTAACTTCAGATAAGCTGTATAGAGATTTAAGAGTATTCCAGTTTTCAGGGACAGGTTGTAATATTTGTATGTTTCTGTTTTTTTCTTTTTTTCCTTGTAATATGGACAGTTGTTACATTTTCAGCCAGTTGTTGTGGGTTGGTTGGAGCTTGTAGTTGCTCCGTTGTGTATGAGAGTACCTATAAAGAGATTGTGAATGACTCCAAACTGTCCGACTCATCTTTTCAAAAACTCACGAGCACATCTCTGGACGTGTGATTACAACCATTTGCAGGTGTATACATGTGTATATATAAAAGGTCATAATTAAGAAATTAGAAGGGTACTGAAAAATGTATAGGTGTAAATACAGGTAAAAACAGGTGTACATGGACTACCTTGTATGTAATAAACGGAAGGATAAAGGTTCATATGTAGGTATATACAGGTGTATACACAGGTATATATTGGGTTGTACATAGTTGTACCGAGGGGTTAAAAACTCTGTGTTAATAGTTTATGTGTATACAATAAAGACAAAACTTTTAAAAATGAATAAAACACAAACAGAGTTTGGTTTTGTGTCATTTCTATCTTAGTTTTGGGAAAACTAAGCCAACATTTGTAAAAATGTGTTCATTTTTTTAAATTTTGTAGCAGACAAAAATCGACAGGTATCATAATTCAGCTCCGCGACTGGAAAGTTAACAGATGGCAACAAAGTGTGGTAGTGATGATGTTAATATGTGAAGAGGACAATATAAAAGTGAACCATCTAACAGATTTTCTTATTATACAGGGTTTTTACATCATCACATTTTTTTAGTGAGTTACAGAGTCTCAGTATCTTTCAGAGTGCTATTGTTTCACAGCATCTCACTTTCTCCGTGATTTACGGTGTGTGCAGGTGGTTAACAACGTTTGAGCAGATAAACATTCAATCAGCTTAAAGGAACAGATTAACTGCTGATGTCAGCTGAGGGCCAAGGACAGCGGCCGTGACGCAGAGGGACACCCTGGGGGCCGTGGGGTGGGGGTCCTTTGAAGGACAAGAACGAGAGAGAGAGAGAGAGAGAGAGAGAGAGAGAGAGAGAGAGAGAGAGAGATAGATAGATAGATAGATAGATAGATAGATAGATAGATAGATAGATAGATAGATAGATAGATAGATAGATAGATAGATAGATAGATAGATAGATAGATAGATAGATAGATACTTAAGTATTAATATGTTGCACACAAAAAAATCATAGTCAACAACTATGCAGCTATGCATGAGCAACATGCGTCGTCTGATAATGACTGAGGGTAAATAGACATTACAAACAGAAAAAGACAATGTTCTAGTGAATGGTCATACAGAGGAATAAGTATTCATTTATTCTGTTTCCCAGTATACAGAATGTAAATGCTTACTAATCCTAGATTTTGGTATTCCTACTAATTTATCTTTTCTTATTATTTTCTCCCCTTGGACTTAGGATGTGAAACCTGGTCTCTGCAGTCACAGTAGGAAACTTAATATGTCCCAACATCCACCATGAGCTCTGACTTCTGTGCCTATGTGTGTGTGTGTGTGTGTGTGTGTGTGTGTGTGTGTGTGTGTGTGTGTGTGTGTGTGTGTGTGTGTGTGTGTGTGTGTGTGTATTCTTAGCCGCAGCTGTGATGAGATTAGGGTGAACCTGAGGAGAGCTAAATCCTTTAAAGGCAGGCACGCAATACACAAACACTTATTCAAAAGCAGTGTCAAATTGTGAGCCAATTAAGGGAGAACAGGTCAGAGGAATGAGGTGAGGTCAACTTGTGTTCTGACAGACAGTAGAAAGATCCATTTTTTATTTTTATTTTACTGCAAGGGTTTTTATTTTACAGTCTATGTTACGATGCCACATTTAAGTAATGTCATTTATAACATGATGCTGAAAATGATTATTGTACTGTGGGATGTTGGCAGGAAACTCTTGAAAAGAGTAAGGACAGAACAGAGAAGACAGAGGGTTAAATGTTCCTGGAAACTGGAAGACAGTGAAAGGCTGAATCTGTTAAAGAAATAGGATGATCTGGTGTATCTGGCACTGTGCCACCAGATGCACTACAAATTGTTATCAGTACACATTAAGAAAGGTTGCTCTGCCAACAAAGTCCCTCCCCTCCAGAATCCTAAATTGCAGCGGCTCCCTGACAACCACATTAAGTTTCTTCTAGGGAGGAGGGACAAGGGCCTGCTGTTCGGATCCGCAGGGGAAGGAAGGTGCAGAAATCTACCAGATTCACATGTTATCTGTTTTCTACCACGCTCAGGGTAGGAAGTATGAGAATAGTTAAGTAAATTGATTTAGTGAACGCTAAATGTAATAATAAACACTCATGTAATATGTTTTGTAAAAAGAGAAGAGTTACCCCTAAAGGAAAAGCTTTCTGCATGGAACAACATTTGTATAGCTACAGACTTGAAACAGGCAAATTTATGACCTTGTAAATTCTGCATGACCAATAAGGTTAGAGAATTATATGTCAAAGCAACTATATTAATACTTATATCAACAATGTTAGAGGTAAGACTCTTATCTTTCTCCCAATACCGTAGGCTACTGTAGACCCGAATCTTTGACTAGCTAACGTGAAGTAAAAATGAACAGTCACATCAACGTGAGCTCAACTAAAGTAATAAAATGATCAATGTGCTTGAACAAATGTGAAAAGGAATCTAATGTAATTCTTCACTAATAATATTGTGATACAGTAACATGAAAATAACAGTGGAGCTTCTCAGTTAAGGTTATGTTATGATCAAAAATACATCTATTTGGCTTATGTGGTTATAAGAGTGGCTAACAAATAATGTTATGTGTTCTGATAAAACTTACAGGTTATCAGTTACGTTTCTATAACTTGAAAATCGGGCCTGATTTCTGTTTTTGTCGTTTCCTAACAATGCAGTGAAATGATTTTTTAAAATCATATTCTTGAAGTTTATTATATGACTTCCAATCTGTAAGAAAGCATCGTTTGAACTGGAGCATGATGTCACAGGAAATTGGTGGCCTGAGAATATGGGCTTCGGAGCTTGCTTCCACCAATTAGCCTTCCAGGAGCGGCCAAGGCTCCATTTTAACTCCATAATGAATTGTTTCCAGGGACCTTAAAATGTGGATTAATGCCAAGGAAGAGCCCTCTCTCAACCTCTGGAAAGCTTGCTTAGCCTTGGTGGATCCTGTAACTCCATATAAGGAAGGAGGGAGGGTGGAGGTTAGCACAAGCCGGACTTCAACTGTTCCAAAGTTCTTGATAAAATGTCTTTAGAGGTTAGCTAAACCCAGAAAAAAAAATCAATTAGCATTGGGAATACAACAGTGGAGGCATGTTTATGTTCCAGAAAATAGATCATCCTGTACAAAAACCCTTCCTACAGACCACTCACTTCTCTTTACCTTGAGGATCTGTGAGCTTATTGTGAGAGGAGAGGATATAGAGAGCGTTCAAAGACAATACAATTTTTTTGTTCCCTAGATTTTTTAAATATGAAATACATTAATTGAAGATTAGCATTGTGCTTCACTTACATCAAAATATAGAGACTGATAAAGCTCTGAAGCCATTTTGTTCTTGTAAGACATTATAGCAGTTCCCTACTTGTATCCAAGAAAGGAATTGTAAATGGACTTGAGCGTTTAAAGCGCTTTTCTAGTCTTCTGAATACTAAAAGCACTTTAAAACCACAGGTCTCACCTACTCATTCACGAAGAGGAAGAGGTTGCCATGTAAAGTGTCCATCAGTACTAACTAATTCATATGTCACTGACAAAGCAGCGGGAGCAGGGACACATCGGACATGTGGCTGCAGGAGCTGGGGATTAAACCCTGGATCATTCTGTTGAGTAATGACCAATGCACAACTGAGCCACAGCCACACCAGGGACCAACGTGAAAAAAAGTTGATACATTGCTGTCAAAAATGATCAATTTGAATTATTTAAGTCCCAACAGAGTTGGCCACCTCAAACTTGTGTGGGTATATATATACTGTATATATATATGTATAGATAGCTGCGTCTCTGCCAAGTTTGTGTAGTTGAAGATCTTGAGAGAAGCACCTGTGAAGAGTTCATGAGTATCAGAGTACACAACTCACTCTGCTGTAGCATGGTTGTCAGCTCTGCTGTTAAAGGTACAGTATGTAGAATTGCATGCTACTGTTTACATTAAAATATCTAACTTAAATTAAAAATTGACTAAACCCATGTTTTATATATTTTTTTAGTTGAGTACTTACATCACCTCAAATATTTCCAAAAGTTATCAAAGCCAGAGAAATCCGTAAATTAATAGTTGTAACGGACGGTACGTGTCTTGTAGGCGGCCGCCATGATGAGCCGCCACGATAGACACGAAATGTTGATCGTTGTCAAGGAAACACCGTACATACTGTAAGTTTAAACGTATAGTATGTAAAATCCGCCGCTAGGGGGCTCTCAATCAAAACAATAACAAAAGATGACATCGAGTCTTGCGGTGTATTATGGGAGAAAACGAACGAACTCCGTGTTGAATCAATACGAACGGGCAAAACCGACCTGAGAAAGACAATATGTGTACTGACGATGTATCCAAGTATAATTTACATGACGTTTTTATCACAGCAGCACATACAGCGACAGAACAGCAGCTTTCAGTAAGCAGCTAGCGCTAGCTTATGCAGCGGTCTTTGACGTAACATTTGTTTCCTTGACAACGATCAACATTTTGTGTCTATCATGGCGGCTCATCATGGCGTCCGCCTACAAGACACGTACTGTTACAATTCGAGGGGATGTAAGTATTCAACTAAAAAATATATATAACATGGGTTTAGTCAATTTTTAATTTAAGTTAGATATTTTAATGTAAACATTAGCATGCAATTCTACATACTGTACCTTTAAATGGAATATGATGTGGGCTAAGATGATGCTAAGTCATAGACTGTACATATTACTAAGTCTGGAACAAGAAACTGTGCAGCTTCGGTGAAGACAAAACAAAACCAGGAAGGACCTGCAGTTCCTGGGAGTTACTGGAAAGGTGAGGAACATACTGCATGGAACGGGGGTGTGGAACTGATTGAGTTCGAGCATAACTGAGGACAGATAAGAAAATAAAAAATAGTTCCAATAAAAATGAGATTTTTAAATCCATACAGACTCTTGAGATGTTTTTTCACAGATAAGTTTATTCTTTGAAGAGGAAGGGAAGCCACTAGGCTATCTTATGATCCACTTACTTGGAAGCAATGAGTAAGTTGAATTGCTTTTAACAAAATGGGCATTTCCCAAAAAACACTCAAACACTAACTGGTTTTGACCACTCAGGCCAGAGCCTTGCTGGGCAAAGGGCAAGATGCCATGAGAGCTGAGGTTCCCAACAAGTAGCCCGACGGCTGAATTAAAGCAGCATATGAATAAATAAAACGACAATATATAGACAAGATGGGACATGTGATATCTAAAAGCGCGATGAGAGATTCATCTTATTGAAAACATGACTTCAATAAATAGTCAATAAGAACAATGTGTAGCTATAAACAGTCAATATTAAAATCGGATAGAGAATAAAAAGTCACATCATGTTATAGCTGATAACAATGGATATGGTTATCACAATATATAAAATATATACCAAAAAAAAGGCGGTAAAGGAGGGATTTGTGCCGACCCCGACAATATTATAGAAATGGTAAAAACAAAACCGGTCTCCTCTTCATATGACTGCATCAAATTTAAAGATTCTGCAAGTATCACGCTTGAGTCGTTTCCAACATTTCTCCTGAAAGACTTTTGCTTAAAGTTTTAACTTTAAATCTTACTGAGAAGCTTTTTCACAAACACAACTTTTGTGTTCAGTTTTAGGCTCAGTAGATGAAAAAATCAGGAGAGAAAAAATTCAGTCACCTTCCCTCAAACTTTTGTTTAAAAAGAAATTGAAAATGAGCAGCCACAGTTAACAACTTTTACCAATGCATCCTTTTTACACCTTAAGAAAAGAAAAAACGTAATACAGAGTGTACACATGTATGTATCTCCAGGGTTTTTTGTTCCCTTTTAAATTGAATGACCATATCTATATATAGATGTACACACACACACACACTCACACAAACACATACACGAAAAGATGTTTTCTGACACAGATCCTTCTTCCTAGAGAGAACACAGAGATGCTGAAGAACCAAATCTGTTAGGCCAGAAACCCAACCCAAACCCAGGATAAAGAGGTTCAGTGAATGTGGTGTTGGATGTGTGGAGGTTGATCAGTTTATCAGATGACACTTTGTAGAAGGACAGAGTGCCAGCAAGACAGTCCACATACACTGCTACTCTGTTAGAGACAGAGGAGGAGGAGGAGGTAATGTATATGGCTTTGTTATTGTGCCAGAAACAGTAACCGTCTTCGGAGCACTCCAGACTCCAGGACTGATCATTCCTCCCAAACCTGCTGTCAAATCTGTCTCCTCTTCTGCTGATTCCTCTGTAGCTCACTGATACATACACCAGTCCACTCCACTCCACCTCCCAGTAACAGCGACCAGTCAGGCCAGTTTCACACAGCAACTGAGGACACTTGTCGAACCTATCAGGATGATCAGGATAAGACTGATCCTCCATCACATATGTCCCCCTTCTGTTTCCGTCAGCTAGTTCGATGTTTCCGTTTACTGTGTTCGTGTCAAAAGTGAGTTCACAGGAATCTGATGGATAGAATGAGATAGAGCTGCAGTTATTAATTAATCATCTGATCACTGTCTGACACCCTCATGGCATCAGAAATATAAACAAGTAAAGTCACAGATTGAAAATGATTTAATGTGCGCTGCTTTGTTTTCATGACTCAAATTAAAACACACTCACACTTCCTCAGACCTGGTCTCAACCACTGAACTCCATCAGGCTCCAACCTGAAAGGAGCATGGGGTCAGACCAGCATATACCATTTCAGCATCAGATAATCTTATCACATTATGCACAGTGGCTTGTTATTTCCTGAAAATAAATGTACATCTTCACATGTAGCACTGATATCATTGAGCTGTTCTTTTAGTGAAGGGGAATTTATTTAAATTGGAAGATGATTGCATTATTTTCAACAATTTATATTTAAGAAAGATCTACGACTTTATAGTTGTGAATGTACGTGATGATGGGATCACTAATCACATCCTGTCTCCAAGCAACAGACAGTAAAACCATTTACACACTGACTATTTCTGATGATACTAATATGATGCTGATAATGATAATAATGATAATAATGATAAGACCTTGTTTTAAAAACTTAAACACAAGGTTTGTCATACCTGAGAGTATTAAGTCTCCACTCTGGCTTTTCCAGTCCAGCAGAAAGCACCTTCACTCCAGACTCTCCTGGATGATTGAAGCTCAGGTCCAGCTTTCTCAGATAGTAAGGGTTGAAGCTCAGAGCTGAGGCCAGAGAAGCACAGCCTACATCTGTGATCAGACAGCCTGACAGCCTGCAAATATATGTAACATCAGCTGAGGGTACTGTGAGTGTTTTTAAAGGGATACTTCACCCATTTGCATTAAGTTTTGTATCATTAGAAACCTGGTAGTATTTTTGAATGGTCGTGCATCCTGCCCTCATTTTCCCCTGAGACTGGAAAGCTCCGTATTTCTTGTCTGAAAAGGAGCCTTCGATGACGCAAAAATTGTCATTTTGTGTCATCGGAGGCTGCTTTCGTTAGAGGGGGTGAAACTACATCGCTAGTTCCTCATGTTTTCGACCCACTGAAGCTACAGACCTATTACAGATCAGTGGGTGGGACCTCACTGCCAGAATTGAAACTCAATGTCCACCATATTGCTTGGAAGCTATGCTAACAGGCTGTGTGGAAAGCTGAGAAGAACCGACAATAGCGAAAAAAGTATGTTTCAACTTCAAACTGATATGGATGAAGGGGATTTTGAAGGTCTTGTGCTCAAATCGGATGTTCGTGGCTATCTCTACGAGCCGCAATATAGCGACGAGCAGTTGAGGCTGATGGAGGAACAGGAGGCGGCGGTGAGGACGAGGAGCTGGCACGAGCTGGGGCGGACTGGTTGTGCTCTCACTGTTTGCCTATGGACACAGACATAGAGTCCGTTTACTGTCTAAAACTGCTGCTGGTTGGTAGGTGTCACATGAAGTGATTAACTGCATGGCGCTGAAACAATTTTTGTTTTGCAGTTTCCATGGCAATGATTCTTGATAAGTGAAATATACTTTACAGTTTAAAGAAAGCAGAATAAGATTTTTGTACAAAAAAAACTTTTGTGTGAACATGACAAAATCAGCAAAGAGATAAGAGAAACCACTTTGTCCGCTTGGGCGTGAAAATCTTTCCGAACAGGAGCTTCAACATTATAACTGATTACTTGCAAGTCATAACAATTGTCCACCGATAACCATCAACATATAACAACACTACTGGTAGCTCTCTGGTCCTTATGAGACATGTGTTGATATACAGAAGGACACCTACGTGTATCCATTACTGTAAATCAGGATTTAAGTTCACATCAGTTGAAAAAGGGTCTACAAATACTGACCTGATAGTTTCCAGAGTGCAGTGTGGACTCTTGAGTGCCTCAGAAAGTAGCTTGACTCCTGAATCCTGAAGGTCGTTGTTACTCAGGTCCAGGTCTCTCAGACTACAAGACGGGCAGCTCAGAACTAAAGACAGAGCCTTAAAGCTTTTCTCTGAGAGGTTGCAGCCACTCAGCCTAAAGAGACAATGATGACATTTTTAAATGTTTTTTACATCTTTAAAAGATGACAGTGTATTTACTATTGCTCACTATGTGCTTACAGGGCTTTGTTGGAGACTTTGACCACTGGCAGCAGCCTCAGAAGAGCCTCCTCTGAAGCAGAGTATTTCTTCAAGTCAAACACATCCAGGTCTTTTTCAGATGAAAGTAAGATGAAGACCAGAGCTGACCAGTGAGCCGGAGAGAGCTCATTGGCAGAAAGTCTTTCTGATCTCAGGCACTGTTGGATCTCCTCCACTAGTGAACGATCATTCAGTTCGTTCAGACAGTGGAACATATTGATGCTCTTCTCAGAAGAGAGATCTTCACCGATCTTCATCTTGATGTACTGGACTGTTTCCTGATTTATCTGTGAACTACTTTCAGTCGTTACCAGCAGGCCTCGCAGGAGAGTCTGGTTGGTCTGCAGAGAAAGGCCCACGAGGAAGCGGAGGAACAAGTCCAGGTGTCCATTTTGGCTCTTTAAAGCTTTATCCACAGCACTCTGGTAGAACTGTGTCATTGCACATTTGTGTTTCTTCATTTGAGAATTATTGGATGTTGTTGGTCCTTCGGCTAGCAGATTGACACCAGAGTTAATGAAGGTCAGATGGACATGAATAGCAGCCAGAAACTCCTGAACACTTAAATGGACAAAGCAGAACACATTATCTTGGTACAGTCCTCTCTCCTCTTTAGAGATCTGTGTGAACACACCTGAGGTCAAGGGGGCTGCTTTGATATCAATGCCGCACGCTGTCAGGTCTGATTCGTAGAAGATTAGGTTGCCTTTCTGCAGTTGCTCGAAAGCCAGTTTTCCTAGAGACACAATTGTCTTTTTGCTTGTGTTATTCCAGTGTGAATCTGTGTCAGCCCCTCCATTATACTTGATATTCTTCCGTTTGGTCTGAACCACCAGGAAGAGGATGTACATCTCCGTCAGAGTCTTAGGCAGATCTTCTCCTGCTCTGGTTTCAAACACCTCCTCGGAAACTGTTGCAGTGATCCAACAGAAGACCGGGATGTGGCACATGATGTTTAGGATTGGTGATGTCTTGATTTGGGAGATAGTTCTGCTGGCTTGTTTCTTATCACTGAATCTCTTCCTGAAGTATTCCTCCTTCTGTGGGTCAGTGAACCCTCTGACCTCTGTCACCCTATCAATACACTCAGGAAGGATCTGATTGGCTGCCGCAGGTCGTGTGGTTATCCAGAGGCGAGCAGAGGGAAGCAGTTTCCCCTTGATGAGATTTGTCAGCAGCGCATCCACTGAGGAGGGCTCTGTAACATCGGTCAGGGTCTTATTGTTGTGGAAATCCAGAGGAAGCCGACACTCATCCAGACCGTCAAATATAAACAAAACCCGGTGTTCTTCAAACCTCCAGATTCCTGCTTCTTTAGTTTCAGTGAAGAAGTGATGAACAAGTTCAACCAAGCTGTACTTTTTGTCTTTCAACACATTCAGCTCTCTAAAAGTGAAAGGAAACACAAACTGTATGTCCAGGTTGGCTTTGTCTTCTGCCCAGTCCAGGGTGAACTTCTGTGTTAAGACTGTTTTCCCAATGCCAGCCACTCCCTTTGTCATCACTGTTCTGATTGGTACATCTTTTCCAGGGGGGGGTTTAAAGATGTCTTCTTGTCTTATTGTTGTTTCTGGTTTGCATTGCTTTCTGAATGCTGTTTCAATTAGTCTGACCTCATTTTCTTCATTGATCTCTCCGGTCCCCCCCTCTGTGATGTAAAGCTCTGTGTAGATCTGGTTTAGAAAAGTTTGGTTTCCTGCTTTAACGATCCCCTCAAAAACACGCTGGAACTTCTCCTTCAGGTAAGATTTCAGTTTACGCTGTGCGCAAACTTGAACAGGATATCCTGAATGAACACAAAGGAACATATATAAACTTTCATTTGCTTGATAAATGAGTATAAGAATGAATATTTTGAGATCTGTTGAGATTTCTGTAAATATGTTCTATTCATCCAGCATGTTTGGAAATGAAAAGAACTCCTCTTACTGCACTGCAGACAGTCAGCCAGCTCCTCCTGCTTCATTATTCTCAGGAAGTCCAATGTGATCTTCAGAAAAGCCTCACTGCTGCTCCTTTTCTGTACTGCATCCTCCTCATCCCTCTGGCTCTCTAAGCATTGAGGGTCTGAACTCAGAACCTTGTGGATCTTCTTCAGCTCATCCTTCGCAAAATTGACAATATTATCCTCCAGGCGCTGGAATAGAAAATGATATCGGAAGACACAATCAGACTACATCATGGAACCAACAGATCCCTCAAAGGTTGCAGGGAAGGGATAATTGTGGCAGACCAAAATGTACATGTAGTTGCTTAAGATGTACAGACCATGAATAAGGAGTCAAGGTGTTCTTGATGCAGCTGGGCAGACTGACCTCCGGGAGCTTCTGCGCTATGCTCATGATTTCTGTGGAATAATCACAAAGAAAAATCTCATCTTGTGTCTGTCTGCACAGAGGAAAAAAAGGCAAACTTCTAAAAGTTACTATTTCAATGTCAATAGTAAATTAGATGAAATAGTGTAGTGGAAAAGTCTTATGAAAGCCAACAGAGAATCAACAGCTCAGTCTGCAGGTGTTTGTAAATGGACTTGAGCTTATCTAGTCTTCTGCGCTTTCACACCGCAGGTCACACCTACCCACACTGATGGCAGAGGCTGCTACTGTATGTAAAGTGTTCATCAGTATGAACTCATCCGATTCATACACATTCCCACGCCGCTGATGAAGCAGCGGGAGCAACTTGGGGTTCAGTGTCTTGCTCAAGGACACATCAGACATGTAGCTGCAGGAGCTGGGGAATTGAACCCCCAACCTTCCGGTTGAGAGACAGACGACTCTACCATTGAGCCACAGCCGCAAAGTGTTTTAAATCATTAGTGATTTTCGCTTAGTTCCAACAGCTACCCAGCCCCCACAGCCTTTCCTCAGTCACTGTAAAGTACTAAAGTGCCCAGGTGCAAGGCACCTAGAACCCCCAGCTACTCTAGTGGACCTTCTCAGGGTCAGACTTCAGAGGACTGGGCAGTGCAACATTGTCAGGTTGGTAGAGGTAGGTATGAGCCTGAGGCAGCAAGGAAAAGGGACAAATGCAGACAGTAAGTAACAGAGGAACAGTCGGTTTATTGGTTAATTGAAGTCAGATCTGCTGACAAAGGGGTGGCACCAATTTGCTTATGGGCAGCACTTTGATCTTTTCCCTCTATCCAAGTCCTGACTTCACTACTTCTCCATTCCAATTTCACTCTGGTTACTTCTCATGATACTAAGAGGAAGCAAGGATCAAGATCTTTTGACCAAAGACTTTACATGCTGGTGCGAAGGCCACACCTTTACACTGTTCTTTTTCCTTTTTTCACATTTTATTCTTACAGCACTCATCAGTGGAAAATATATCAGTTAAACAAGCTTAGACGACTCAATATATGGACAACCCGCCATTACGCTTTGTACAGTAATTAAATTACCCTTGCCTATCTTTGCTGCAGATCACAGCTTAACATCACTCCCTGCACTGGCTGCTTAAATTAGATTCAAACCCTCAAGTACTCGCCTGATAAAAAAAAAAAAAGTTATATAAAGAATTCAAGCAGGCAGGAGGAGATCAAGGCTGAGGTACAACAGGTTTTCCTGTGGACCACACCTTTATCAAGGGACTCCAACAGGGAGATACCTCTGAAAGTGGCGGGTCACATGCAATGGATGATACCTGCCAGACATCCGGTTGGCTCAATGACTGACTGATTGGAGCTTTTTTTAAGGCTCAAGAGATACCGAAACCACGGACTCCAGGCTGGTGACTAGCTGACCCGAGGATGGCAGGTAGCAGGTTAACTTAAGCACTGCTGGCATGAAACAAGTGCCACTTCGCACAGATGGCAGTGAGGGACTTCCGGCAGCACGGATATTCATCTTTTTGAAGATGAAGTTCTCTCTCTCAGGTTTTTTTGTCCCTTTTCATTTAAACATCTGGTATCAATGCGGAATGTCTCCATGGATATCTGATCATGTGCTCTGTTATTTCAAATCAAATAACTTAATGTCCAGCTAAGGCAGCTGGCTTTTCACAGCAGGTAAAAACACCTCTGATACTGAAATGGTATGACAATATACTATTTATTACAACCTCATTGAACCTCACTTTTTTCCAAACTATTCTTTTAATATATTATAATTTTAGGTGGATTTATTGAGCTTCTAAAGTAGTACTCCCATTATTTCTAAGGAGTTAAAAACAAAACAATTTCTCTCTATGACAGACAGCTTCAAACAGTGGGCGAGGAGGAGGAGGGAAGGGGCTTCTGCTTTTTTTAAGTTCCCTCTGGATCAATAAAGTGTCTATCTATATATCTGTCTGTCTGTCTGTCTGTCTGTCTGTCTGTCTGTCTGTCTGTCTGTCTGTCTGTCTGTCTGTCTGTCTAACAAAGAAACTGTTTATGTCAAGATATTTTTTCACTCACACTATCAGTTACAACTTACAGCGGATCAGCAGGTGGAGGTTCTCCTTTAAAGTAAAAATAAGTTTCCTTTGATTGTCTGCTTTTAATGGACAGACAAGTCGGTTCAGAAGTGTCTGGTCTCTGCTGGAAGAGCCTGAAAACATAAGCAGCTCAGATAAAAATGCAGTTTGGATAGAAAACAGATTTAATCTTTAATTGGTGACTAAATCTCTTTTTCCATTTCTTTTAAGTCATTACCTTTCATTGTCAGGGTGTTGAAACATAAGAGGAACATCCATAGATGAGGTACTTTTCTTGGACACACAACTGGGTTCAAGGCCGTGCAGCATCTGATCCATTCTGTAAGAAAGAAAGACATTAAAGTTAAAATACAGCAGAAAACTTCTCATTGTATTGAAGACTTATTGAAAATATGTCAAATTTAAACATTTTGAATACTGCAAAGCCCTTGAGGTCCTCTGACGTGATCATTTTTATCTTGTGCAAATATATCAAATGATTCCATTTGCCACCAGTTGCCAACAATTGTCATTATTCCCCATTATTTGCAAGTAATCTACTATTTTTAACAGTGAGAATATAGTTCATTATAAGTATTCTTATTGGCATTACACTGGGATTGGTATTTTGTGCAAAACACTAGCGCCCTCTGCTGGGGCCCCTGAAGACTAAACACTCCATGTCGTGTTGATATGTATAAGTCTTTTGTGATCATATGCTGTAGAGTAATTGCGGCTCACCAGGTTACACTTTGCTAACTAAACCATATCTTCATCTTTAATCTCTGTGGTGTAGCTCACTAACGAACAGTTAGTGAACTGGGGCACTGGTCTAGCTCAGTTCATAGAGCAGACGACCCATAAAGAGAGGCAGCAATCCTCCTCGCACTTGTCGTAGGTACAACTCCCGATCCTGCCTTGTTTGGAACATGTCATCCCCTTCTCTTTCTTCCCACATTTCCTGTCTCACTTTGGATTCTGCATGTACTGTCACAACAGACTACATACATTTTTGTGCTGAGTCTATCATCCCCACAAAAACAGTTAAAGTGTATCCTAAAAACAAAACCTACATAACAAAATACATTAAACATTTAATGAACCAGAGGAAATTAGCTTTTAAAAATAAGGATTCATCAGAGCTACAAGGAATTGAGAGGTAAAATCAGGAAAGCAAAAGCCGCACACAAGAGACACCTGTAAGAGGCTTTTAATGATAGTAACCCCAGAGAAATGTGGGAGAACATGAAAAATATGGCAGGTATGCCAAGAAAACAACACAAGTAATTTGTAACAAATGATGAGCTGGCCTCTGCTGTAGAGCTGAACACTTTGACCACTGACATGGTCTCTCAGTCTGTAGAGGACAGTTTGGACCCCTACCAGTTTGCCTCAAAGCGCGAGCGCAGCACTGAAGATGCTGTGGCCACCCTCATGCACCTTGTCTCAAAGCACCTGGACACTCAAAAAAGCAAACCATAGCTTATATAGCGAGTTTCTAGTCTTCTGACTACTCAAAGCACTTTTACACTGAAGGTCACACCTACCCATTCACACCCATTCACACACTGATGGCAGTGGTCACTATGTAGTAAGACCATCAGAAGTAGCTAATCCCATTCATACACATTCATACACCGCCGACGAAGCAGCGGGAGCAATTCGGGGTTAGGTGTTTTGCCCAGGGACACATCGGACATGTTGCTCCAGCAGCCGGGAATCGAACCCCCAACTTTCCGGTTGAGAGACTACGACTTTACTGCCACCCATTAATGTACCTGACCTTGGCTGCACATAGACTGTGAGCACTTTATACTATGGACAATCTCCAAAAATGCATTATTTATATATCTATGTCACTGCTGAACTGTGATTTTTAATGTAACTGATAATATTTTTACTTTCTGTCTTTTGAGTATGATGTTATCTGATTGGGATGCGAGGATTTCTGAGCTTGTAATGCAAGACAAATTTCCGTGCAAATGGACAATAAAGTGTTATCTTATCTTACCTTGATTTCAAATCCAATTAAGGGAAGAGTCCAAAACAAATCAATTTTTTTCTATGTTTTAACCATTTCTGGAGCTTAAAACAAATATAAAGGACTTGTATGCCTCTGTTGTTATCAGGATAAACAGCATGTTGTCGCTTAAAGTGAATATTTATGCCTGGTTCATCATGCGACACGTAAGGTTTTATAAAAAACTTCTCTGCAGTGTGCAGGCACTACGCAGCATGTGTGACCATTGTGCAACTAATCATATAGACATCAGCTCAGTGTGTCCTTTCACAGTGAAAGAAAGAGAGAGTCATGTTGGAGGAGCAACTTCATCCCAGCAAAATCATTTTCAATCAATTACATAAAAATGACATCTGAAAAATATTTGAATATGAAGTTAAGTGAAACAGAATGTCGTTAAACATCTTAACCAGTAGATTTGTTCGGGTACTTTCCTTTACATTAGTAATGTGAAAACATTTGAGTCTTGACAGTCAAGAATGTGGACAAACTTGTTTCATGTAGAATAACTTGAAACATGTTGAACAGAGCACGTTGTCTTGAATGTGTTTGGTTAAATGCTGCACTTCATGTCTATTGGGATTTTTTTCCATAATGTGGCAATGTTATTCTTAAAAAAATATTTTTTTTAATTGCACTCTTAAGAAAAGCTTCTCTCAGGGCGCCAATAGCCTAGTGGTTATTTTGCACGCCCCATGTACAGAGGCTACTGTCATCGTTGCAGCGGCAGCAGGTTCGAATCTGACCTCGGCCATTTGCTACCTGTCATGCCCCACTCTCTCTCCTCCAAACATTTCCCGTCTCTCTTCAGCTGTCCTATCCAACAAAGGCAAAAATGTCCCACAAATGTCTACTCTTCTATAAACTAAAAGGTCGTTGTGTTCCTCGTGTTCTGAGCCCTACGTTTTTTGAACATAGGGTTTAATTCTTTTTTTATTCAACTGATTGACTCATACACATGTTTTTGTTTGGTCATTGTGACACTTGCCCTGACAGTTTCGCTTCCTCATGTTAATATGAGATCACTTGCCCTGTTTTATTACGGACTGCTACACACTTCTGAGGAGATTCATGTCTTTGTGTCAAATGGAGAGTCAAACACTTTATGTCACAGAGAAGAGCAGTGGTACGATGTTTTTCTCACCTCTTTCTTTTAGAGGTGGGGACGCCCTCTCTGTCCTCCCTCCGATCCATAAAGGAGCTCCCACCTTCACCCAAACACAACGCCTGTGAAGCGAGTGCACATATTACTGTTACTCATGTGACAAACATTACTCCTGTCATCAGGAAACCATTTATATTTCTGTTTATTTGATCTAAAAGAGATATAAAACAAACTGTGTTAACCTCCTGTGTACCAAGTAAATATGCCAGATTTAACTCCACAGACTAGTTGTCATCCCAGATTACAAATTATATTTTTATATTAATTATACAGTACATTTTCAAAGATGATATTGATGTGACTTATTCTATGTTAAAGTCTTCTTATAAAGTGTTTAGTACTGATTGCAATGATCAGCTTTCTGTCCAACAGAACCATTAAGGTACAACTCTAAGGCCTTGGTAATTAAATGTGTCCTAATATGTCCAAATTTTGTAAAATTGAATTGATTCTGATCACAACATTTTGAACTTGTATTTTGGATCTTACTGATCTTTCTGATCCTTTTCAGATTAAAACATGACACGTTTTTTACAAGATATTGTTCATGTTACTAGATATTCCACTTTAGTACCCCATGAATGTTATAACTTAACATTGTACTCTTTATTTCTTTCTCCGTTTTCTGAGAATATTAATTAAAGGAAAACCTTTATTCCGTGGAGGGGAAATTCAGTTTTACACTAATGTTAAGAAGACATGCTACTCACAGACAGGCTGGAAAAAAAAACAAGTACAGACAGACTGAGAATACAATTCATGTGAACACTTCATCACGAGTTTGTTAACGATAACCTCAAAACAAAACACACTCATGACACTTTCCAGAGAAGAGGAGCTGCAATGTCACATCGACACTTTGACATCCACAATGCCAAGTCTACCTGACTGACTCTGACAGGTTCTTCAACATCCGAATATACAACATTCATATCTCTTGGTCCACTACTTTCTGTCAGACTGTCCAATCGCAGCTCATAATAACCCAAAACAATCATCAATCAATCAGGTGCTGAGCAGCTGAACACAAACACTGAGCGTATATAATTGTTAGCAGAGCTGAGAACTAGTTCCGCCCTTTTACTGGAGTTAAAAATGAAATCAATAAAGACAACATGAACACAGAGTCACTCAGAAGTCAAATAGAGAAAATGTCACAAACCTTTAAATGTGGAGAAAGCTGCGACACGAAGGACACGACTTTCCAAAGTGAAACTAAACTGGGCATCAGGAAGCGGCGCTCAGGTCACGGGTGTCCACGTCATTACAAAGCCATAGCAACAATGAAAAAAAAGGAGTGACTACTGACTCCTCTCACACCTTCTTCTTCTTCTTCTTCTTCTTCTTCTTCTTCTTCTTCTTTTGTATTTGCGGCAGAGATGCCTTGCGGCTCATCCTCTCAGACTAGTCGCATTCCTGACTTTTAAATTGAGCTCTAGTGTCTGCTGCTGATGAATGAACAGCATATTTAAGCTTTCTATCTCCATTAATCATATCTAGGCTACTTTAACTAACTACTAACATTAACATATCAAAGTATGTTATATCACTGTGTATATTTTCAACTTGAAAAGGTAACACAACAGAGTGGCAACATATCCATCCTGTAAGCTAAATTCTCCAACGATTCAAATATAGAGTAAGTGTTTGTCCAAAGTCACAATTTGAAAAAGGCTACTAGCTAAAATAAATATGCTAAAATGTAGGCCTAAAAAAACTAGCATGTTGCATCACAGCTCAAATAGTTCATGCTACCATATGTTCTGTCACTGGCAAGGTAAATAGACTATCATAGTTCAGGATTTTGGTTTGGCTAATAATAATCATACACAGCAGCAGAAAGTCCCAGAAAGATGACATATCACATGATGATCAACTTGACATGAGAAGAGACTGAAACTGCTCTCACAGTAAAAACCTATGAGAAAACAATTCAAACAGCTGTTTGCATTAAAGGTAGACTATCTGCTCTATATCTACTCTATGTGTATCAACTTCATTTAACAGGCTTTTTCTCATATGAGGGCAAATAATTGTTACACATGTAAATACTCAGAGAAAAGTCTGCAGCAGTAGACTTTTATCAAATGACCACAGGCTGGCCACTGTAAAGATCATGCTGACACATTGAAACATCAGAGAAAACAGGTTTTGGGTGTGTGTTTTGAATAGTCACTACTAGCAGGTTCAGCCTGCCAGCATGCAGGACAAAGAGAATGAGGAACTCATTTGTCCCCGCTGCCATTACTTTCCTCAATAACTAACTGTGTAACTGTGTTTCTATTGTATTTATTTATTGCCCTTTTTTTATGTTGTATGCTGACTGAAGGATGTATGCGTGTGTGCATTTATTTTACTGCTGACTGCGAGACAAATTGCCCTCTTGCAGGGATAATAAAGACAACCTTGAACCTTAAACTAGCGCTTTGAGTAGTCAGAAGACTAGAAAAGCACTATATAAGCTCAAGTCCATTTACCATTTACCGTACAGATGATCTCACTAAAGTGTAAGTACGTGTCATGATACTGTAACTGTGAAGGAACAAAGGTTTTGATGAATGTTCCTGCAGTAGTGCTGCACTTCTTCTTGCTCCTGAACTGCAGGTGTTTCATACCTGTCAAACCTATCTCACATTTTTGGAATGTCTATCATAGGGTGATTCACTAACAAAGACCGCACCAAGAAAGATATTGATTTAGGATAGTTTATTGTACTATGCAGGCCGGAGATAGAAATAATGTGCGAATTTGGATGATCGGAAGATTGAGGGTGGATAGATGAAGGGGAAGAAGGGATCAAGGTAAGGGTCGAGGGATATGGGATGAAGGGGAGAAGTTTAGGGATGTGGGATGTGGGATGAAAGGATGAAGATAAGGGTTAAGAGATGTGGGATGATGGTAAAGGTAGAGGGATGAATGTAAGAGTCGGGAGGTGAATAGAAGGACGATGGACTTGCGTCAGCTGATGTAGGTACAACGTGAGGAAACCAGATGGGTCAAGACTCTGGGTGGGAGAGCCGTCTCCTCATTTCTGTCTGTTTGGACACCCGTGGTTCCTCTATTTAGACAAAGAGAGAAGTGAAGAAACATGGAGGGGTTTGGGGGGAGGGATGAGGGATGAGAAATCAGCATCAGATGAATAGGAATGATTAAGGCATGCTTATATACGTATGAAATGGAAATGGGTTGTGTTTGAGGCATGGTCTATGTTCCTGAGCCAAGGGTCCTTGGGTCCTGAGTGTTCACCTGAGGTGTGTGTACCTCTGTTTTGTCTCTCTCCCTTACTATCTCTAGCCCTCAACAACAGATCAGCTTGACATCTTTGGTTCAGGCGTACCAAGATTACGACAACATATAACAACTATAAAAGCACATTCAAGCTCTGCACTAACAGGAAGCGTTAACAGTGGTTTGAACTTTCTTCCACTTTAACATTCAGCGTTTTCTTACATGTGATCTATTAAGAAAAAACTCTATAATTCACTGTATAATGCAGACGGTAGCTCCCATCAAAGCCATAGAATCCCTTCCTACCACAGTGATTCATGGCTGAGATATTATTCAGGTTTAAAGAAAGAAACAGACTAAACAGAACTAAAGTTCTATTAAAAAAAACAGCGTCATTGAAACAACCGTGCCCATGAGGTGTTGTCGGTTTCTGAGTCCCTTAACTCCCTTTATATCAGCATCTCGAGGGCCATCCAGAGGTCTACAGAGAATTTCAGTACTGACATTTGCCTCAAAGCCTCATTGAAAATGCATGAAAGGAAATGTACTCCAGGGGTTACTTGGGGAAACGTCACTCCTTCTTCTCCTTCTTTTTTCTTAATTATGGCAACTAGCACTCGGCGTCAAGTTGCATTACCGTCACATACTGTGTTGGATATTGGACCAAAGTTATTACCCCTTAGTTAAAAAATAAATAAATAATAAACTTCTCTCATTGACCAACACTCAACTGATGTCCGGGTAAATATGTTCTCAATACTTTCATGAATTCACAAATGCAAACCTGTGGAGAGAATTCCCGTGGAAAATAGTGAACAGATATTTTAGAACCCCTCACATCCTTTCAAAAATAGATACCAGTCAACCATGGCTAAAAGTGATGGGAGACCTTTATGCACTCATCCAGCTTCTCTCAACACAAGAAGAACATAAACATACATATTTATTGTTATTGCTTCTACAACAACCCAATTTCACATTGGGATTAATAAAGTAATCTATCAGTCTATCGGTCAGTCTGTCTTTCTGTAAGTAAGACTTTATCTATATAGCACTTTGAAAACACTCACACAGATGAAAAGCAGGAAGACTAAAACATGAGCTGAATCCTGTGAACAGTAAGAATTCATGTTAGCTGACATTGTTTAAATGTTACATGATGTCAGTAGTTTGGACGCATTCGCAGTGTTAAAAAGCTATCTTTTCCATCACCTGGGAATTTCAGATTAGACCACACACAGATACTCTCTTTTCTTTTTTGCTGTGATTCTAGACATGGAAAACTGACGATAAGGCATATTCTCAGGAGGTGTATTTTATTTAGAAAGGACTCATGGGAAATGGTAGTCTGCTCTTTGTGTGTATTTATATGAACAGTGTTGTACTACTCACTCTGACCGAAGGGGGGGAATTAATACTGCGTTCGTTTCACCTTCATCCTCCTCTTGTCGTCTGCTACCCTCTGGTGTTCATTATGATCAGCTGCAACAAACACAGTGAGGGATGTATGGATCGGATACGGATGATGATAAAGAAGCCTCTACTCTGGAGAACTGCAGCACTCATTACATTTTCACAAAGCAAACTAAAGAAACTTTGTAATAAAAAAAAATCTTGTTAGAAAAAGGTTCAATGTCCTCTCTAGGCTGCCATCGACACATTCAAACTTCACTGACACACAGGAAACTTCTTTGAAAGGTTTATTACAAAACGCAAGACAATACATGTCCACTGGATTTATTCTATTGGCAAACACAATACAATGACGAACAACTTTCTATCTGGGGGTGAAGCTTTGCGGGAACCACAAACCAAACAGAAAACAAAGCAACACAACATGGATCAAAAAAGATAACTGTGGACAAAAAGAGGAGAACAGCATCTTTAAGGCCCAAAACTGAGAGAACACAAACCGGAAGGATGAAGAGCAGGAGGGACGAGGAGGGACTTGTTTCTCATTTTTTCAGGAGGTTCATAGTGCGGACACACACTTATAAATAGGTAACATTAAATTAAGTCAAATCCAATTCACACAGTAAAATGTTATTCACAAACTCAAAGCGTTGCTGCTGTTAGATGGTTTGAAAAGCAGGAAAAAAAGGTGAGGGGTCGTATTTTGGCTGATTCTGTTCCAACTGTGAGGAAATAAAGCTGGTCCAAGTCACAGGATTGATCCTTCAGTTCCCACCACGGATCCAGACTTTACTGTGTGGATACATGCTCATGTTGCCTAAGGGCGAATATATCACGAATGTAACGTTTTGGATACAACTTTTGAGTGTTTGTGCCTGCAAACTTTTCAAACAGCTGATAGAGATGTCGGTTTTTTAAGTGTCCATGTCATTCCAGAGGGATGCCCGATGTGTCCAGATTTGTTTAAATCTACAAAATGTGTCACATCTCACTTTTTTAATTTTTTGGAAACCGCTTGTTGTATTTTCATCAGCTCTCAGAATTCAATAAATTATTATTATTGCCAATAATAAAAAAATGTCTCAATAATTTAGCCCAAAAATCACCCCCAACCCCCCCACCCCAAAAATCTACTTTGTAAGAACAGATGGTTTATTTAGATTTTTTGTTTAGATATTTAAAAAAAAAAAAAGAAGCTTGACAGCAAAATAACTTTCACATCATGTGACGTTTGTGACATAATGAGGCGTTGTTGACGATGAGGATGTTGAACGATAAAGGTATTGGTGGTGGTGCTGCTACGATATCGAGGACAGCTAAGCCTGACTAGGTGCTCTCTTGTTTTCTTTATTTAACTGGTCAATCACATTTAAATACTATTTATATTTATATATTACAACATTGTTCCAAATTCATAAATAAGAAGTGCAGTTTCTCTTTGACCTCCACAAAACCACCGATCTGTTGGTATATGACAAATCCAAACGTCACACGCTGCAGATCAGTCATCAACCAAACAGCTGGAAAAACTATAAATATGGCTGACTAGCTGCAGGTTATAGTCTTCATGCAAATGTTAATGTGTAGAAACGCCAGGTCAAACCAATCAGCTTTTCCGCTTACATTTCACATTTTTACCTTACAAAATATCAAAACTATTAAATTTTTAACCAATCAGAACAGTGCATCAGAAAGAACTTTAGCCAATCAAAATCACTCTATTAAAAAAAGCCACAAAGGAACTGGGGAAGTCACATACATGAAGACCAGCAGAGGAGTCTCTCGTCTGAAAAGAATCGGTCATGAACCAGATCAGACCAGTACAGAGGTTTACTAACAACAAAGATGTCTCCAACTTTTCATTTATCTTTTTTTTTTTAGAATTACTACCGATGCAGAAACATCTGGGAGGGTTTGAGGGTCAGATCGATTAATCCATCTACTGTAAATGTCTGAAACAATTTGGCTAATCCACCAATCTTAAATTCTTATGAGAAGATTTTTATATTTCAGGAAATTAATTAAATGTGGGTTTCAGGATGAGAAAAATAAAAGTTAAACATTAGCAGCAGTTCTATTTGATTATATGGAATTAGTTACGTAATGCAGAATAAATCAAAAGAAACTTTTTTTACTTGGTGATAGAAATCTTGAATTTTGAGACCAAAAAATGATACCTTAAATCATGATGAGTTATTTTCCAGATAAGATGAATATCTGAATTCTGACAGATTACACAATGTTGAGAAGAGTTGTCAGATTTATTTGTGTCTTCTCTGTAAGATGACGCATTTATTGTTGCAATCGGTATTGTAGTGATCTAATTTGGTGAGACTGTACTGGGAAACAATAAGCTCCACAGAGAGAGCTACACTTTGATTTGAATGAGGAGCAGAGAGATTGAATGCTTTAAAGCATTCGATGCTTTTTAAAGCTGTAGTATTTCTTTTTAATGGTTCGTTTGTTTGTTGTTCTATGATGGTGATACGCTTTGAACATTAGTTTGGAGCTTTCTGCAGTTTTGTTGTTAATAAACATCTCGTAAAATTCGTACTGACCTTCCGCAGTCTGATCTCGGCATCACTTCTACTCTAAACTGAATCTACAGGTTTCACTGTTGTTCTTTTTGTGGAGACTCAATTTCCCATAATGCTCTTTGTGCTGACTTCTGACTGTCAGCAACCAGATTAACATGTCCTGGAGCTGATTACAGGTGGATAAAAGGTTTACTCTGATAAACAGAAGCTCCAAGACCTCTCCTATGCTGGCTGATGGGAAATGGAGTGTAGAGAGGGAAGAATGAAAGCAAACAGGTCTGTGTGCAACCTAAAAGTCATGGAGGGGGGGCAGGGCAGGGAAGAGCAGGGCAGGGGGTTAACACTTTAAATCTAGCCCATCCTTTAGAGCAATTATTGTATGGTCAGTAATGGCCTTGTATGAATATGACCTTATATGGAGATCCCCTCGCCATATGACCATATATGGATGTCCTGCTGATATCTACACAAGCGAAGAATCAACCAGTTCCAGTCACAGAAACCTAGCTAAACAAACTGCCATGAGCATCCCAGAATCTATTCCAAACTGGTCCAAAACTGGTGGAGAACTTGCCCAGAACTTTTTCAAACTTAAACTCTACCAGAACTGCTCCCAAATGAGTCCAGAACCAGTCAGTGCTGATTCAGAACAAACCAGAAATGGTCCAGAACAGGGCCAACCCCTGTCCAAAACCAGGTGATGTCACTCAGAGTCGGACTCCAGCGGAGCAGTCTCGTCTAAGACAACTCTCTTCCGGCGCTTTGCAGCCGCAGCTCGAGCCCTCTGTTCTTCCTCCAGATGAGCCTTCTTGTGGCGGGAGAAGCTGGATGAGTGCATGAAGGTCTTGTTGCAGGCGGCACAGGTGTAGGTCTTAGTCTTGGCAGTGGGAAGCCCAGACTTGACTTGAAGCTGTTTGTGGTGCTGCTGCAGCTTCCCCCCTCCAATGCCATCCACCCTGTGGGTCTGATGATGTCGCGCAAGGCTGGAGGCGTGGCTGAACCGCTTTCCGCACTGGCTGCAGCAGTGGCGACCTGCTCCACCTCCTCCTACAACCCTTTCCTCCCCCTCAGAGATGGCAGGGCCCCGTTTGTTTGCCCTACCCCCACGACGGCGACGATTCTTCTTGCAGAGGGTGTAGAAGTTGGGCTTGTCGCGGGAGCAGAGCTTGAGGCGGATCTTGAGGTCGGATGAACTCTCACCAAGGTTCTCCTTGCCAGGCGTGTAGTTGTCCAGCAGCTCCTTAACGTGGGTCACCTGGTGTTTGGACAGCTGCGTGGATGTTCTGAAGCTCATGTCACACTGGGGGCAAGCGTAGAACTTATCTCCGCCCTGACTCTGGATGATAGCGGTCGCCACATGCTGCTGCCTCTGCCGCTGCCTCTTGGTCTTCCTGACCCCAGCTTTCAAAGAGTGGCGCAGTGAAGCCATGTTGGGGCTAACGGTGACATCCTTGGGGAGGCCTTTTCCTTTCTTGTGGATGAGGCGGTGGCGTGACAAGCTTGAGCTGTGGTTAAACTCCTTTCCGCAGATGTTGCAGGGGTGGATCCGCCGCTTCCCATGCAGTCGCAGGTGACTCCCCAACATCCTGATGGAACACCAAAACACACAAAAAAAAAAGTACCTTCATGACACAGTAAACCTCTTACTTTGATCAAGAAAAACAGGAAAAGATGGCCTTTTAAGGTTTGAAAAGCTTTGATGGTTACTTTACATCAAATATGTAACTCTGACACCTAGCCTTTAAAATGGGTACTGCAGTCCAAATTCAAAACATTGGAGAGCTGACCCCCGCCCCCAAAACATTATTTAGCCACAAGTTTTCCAAACTATAAGTCGACAGTAACATTCGGTATCCTGCTGTCATCAGTACAGTATGCACAACTCTTTCTGTTTTACAAAATGTTTGATCAAACATCACCAAATTATTTGATAATTCACCACAAACCGGCAGAATGATTTGTAAATTAGATCCAGAATTCTATCACCAATATTTTAACTTTTATAAGCACAACAGTTTACTTTCTTTTTCATATTTTTCTCTGCTAGAACAGTTTTTGTATCACTAACCTGAAGACAAAGAAACAACAAAATGTTGATCGCAGTTCATTATTTAAAAGAAAATCAAGAGATTGTCCTCTTGATTATTAAATACAATAAAAAAAATGGGTTTCTGGGATGCTTTTTTAGTCTAGCAGTAAGAGAGTGCGCCTCATATGTGGAGACTGCAGTCCTTGCTTCCGGCCCAGGCTCGGGTCCTACCATGAACATTTGCAGCATGTCTCCTCTCCCAACATTTACTGTAACTCTTCACTGGAGATATTTTGGGCCATTATATATCCTCAATAGAAACAGGTTATCTGGAGAGGGGCTGCTAGTGGAGCTGCCAGTAACGTTAATTGATGTCGATTGATTGAGTTGTTGTCAACAGTTTCCTCACCTAATGAGAATCACAGGCGTTCCCCCTTACAGTGTCTTTTTTTAGATCTATCCACATCAAGTAACAATGCCCAGGTTTATCATTGTTATTGATGTAACTTCAACACAATCCCCACTGTACATAGTTTATCATCCAGGCCTAACTGGAAGTGCTTCTACTCTAAAGTAGCGGTTAATAGAGTCTCTATAAACAGTTCCAACTATTCTATACACTAGAACTATGAAATGAGCAAAGAATACACCTTGATGGGATTATATAATCATCTGAATAAGTATAAGGGTATATTTTGGATTTTGGTCGTTGGTCAAACAAACACAAACCAGTGACCGACTGAAGTCGTTCAGCTTGGACTCATATAAAACTGGTAAATACAGACCTGCTTCCTTTGAAGCTCATCCCACAATGAGGACAGGTGTAGCGTGCATCCTGGTGTGTCGGCTCTAGTGCCCGTTTGGTAGGGGGTGCCGGTCCAGTGCTCTTCCCAGTGTGGGTCTGCTGGTGGCGGTACAGGCTCGAGGCGTGACTGTAACACTTCCCACAGTAGCTGCAGCGGTACTGTCGCTCATCCGGCTCAAAGTCGGCCTGGTCCGAGTCTAACTCACCATCAAGCCGGCTGCTCCCCGCCTCCACTAGCACCTCCTGCTCCTCTTCGGTGTCCTCCTCATCTTCATCTGAGTCTGTCTTTATCTCCACACTCTGCTCTGTCACCTCACAGGGGTACACCTCCTCATATGGAGCGAAGAATGCTTCATCCGTCTCAATCTTCAGATGTTCAGCCGTCAGGTCTGATGGATCATCGGAGTCCTTCTTCACGCAGGAGATGGTGAACTTGGAGCCGACCTCAGCCCACTTCACCACATACTCAATGGGCTGGGTGTCCAACTCCACAGTGATGAAGTCTGCACCCAGGGCATCAGACTCCGAAACCACCAGCTCTGTTTCAGAGTCCTCCATCCTATACCAAGTCTGGGTGGAGGGGCTGGAGATTCAGGGGAGCAGCTACAGGCCTGAAGAGAAGAAAAAAGAGAAAGAACAACGATTAGAAAAAAAGAGGAAGGAAAAAGAAGAACAAGAACATTTAAGATATATATAAATAAGTACAAGAAAAAAAAAGAAGTGGAAGAATAACAAGAAAGATTAGAGAAGGAGGGGAAGATGTATAGAAGAGAAAGAAAAGAATAAAGTCAAGTACTTGAAAATAATAAGAACAAGTAGAGGAAAAAGATACAAAGAGGAGGAATACAAAAAAAGAAGACAACAAAGACTTTGAAGAAGAGAGGGTGGAACGTGAAGACAAAGGTGTTGTGTTAGAGACGGCTGTGGATCAGTGGTAGAGTCAGTAGAGTTGGGGGGGTTCGATCCCCAGCTCCTGCAGTTGCATGCCAAAGTGACCTTGAACAAGACACTGAACCCCAAGATGCTCACACTGCTGTGTCAGCTGCATGTGAATGTGTATGAATGGGATAAGTTAATACGGCGACCGTTAATACTGAGGGCAGCGTCGGCCATCAGTGTGTGAATGTGGTTTGAATGGGTAAGTGTGAACTGCGGTGTAAAAAAGCACTGTGAGTAGTTAGAAGACTAGAAAAGTGCTTTACAAGCTCAAGTTCATTTACAATTTACAGTGTTCTCAAAATAACTACTAAATTTGATTATGAAACTAGAAATGTTGATCTCTAAACAGGAACAGTAGAATCAGTCCTGCCATTGTATCCTCCATTATATCTGATACTGCACACACTACCTTCATCATAGGAGGTTATGTTTAAAGTACAAACCTATCTCTGATTCTTTTCCTGATGATATTCTTAAAGAGATATATAGATTCTGAACAGAGGGAGTATGTTATTTATAAAATGTGCTGGTTTCTAACAGTTTTAATGACAAACAACAATGTCAGAAGAAAATCTGCCCTTTGTACAGTTTATCTCTCAATTGTTGTTTCCCTTTAGGTCAAATCCATTCTTGAATTTCACACAGCAGATCCACATGCTTAAAGCATGATGAATGCAAAGTATCTATAAAACACTTTGGATTATGCTTTTTTTGTTTGGTCCAAATTTACACTCATGGTATAGCAGGTTAAAAAATGGCTTAGCTATGTATTTATTACGGATCAAATATGACTTTTTTCCATAAATAATTTTTATAGGCATTCTTGCAATTATTTGACAGTGACAGCTGAAGATAGACAAGAAATGTGGGAAGAGGGAGTGGGGTAGACAAGCACCCAATGGACGAGGCCAGGAATCGAACCAGCAATCTGTACATTGAGGTCTGTAGCCTCCGAACATGGGGCTCAACCAACTGTGCTACAACCAGTACCCTGAGGGGTCAGATAAAACTTCTAAGAGAAACTTTACTTTGAATAACTCAGAAATTGCCTTTGAGTACAGTAGGACAATTTGAGACCCAAATCCCTTTCACAAACACACAGTCCACCCCTGGATGGTACCCTGACTTCAGCTACAGGAGCTGCATGAGAGAACACGTTTGGACATGAAACTGACTTTAAGCTTGAATTGACGGATTCAAGAGTGATAGATCCACAATGGTGTCGACACGCCCTTAAAAGGTCTGTTCTCAGTGATGTCATGGTAACTAATAATGACAGGTGACCTCTGAACTGCTGTCAATCAACATGAAATGACATGACCTTTATATGAGCTTAATAAGGTGCGAAAACCCCAATCGGTTTGGAACTAGCACAGCAAAAGTAAATAAATACAAATATAGCTGCACTGAGGCACCTAAATTATTTATTTTTTACGGCCAGACTCCGTTCAGATACTTGCCAACTCGCCGGCAGCCCTCTGGAGAACAGAAAGACCTTTGTGTTTCGGTAAACTGTTCTTTTCTTCTTCAACCAAGTATGCATCAAATAGATCAAGATGCATTTGATCCTTATAGAATATCAAAATAAATTACAGATTTCCACATTAGAGCCGAGTTGACTTCCCACTTAAAATCCCGGGGAGGGCGGCTGCTGGCAGGGCATCCATTACAATAGATGATATTTTATTCAAATTAAGATCTTTGTAAAGGTTATATGGGAGCCGAAATTGTAACAAGGATGATACGTTTCGTAAAATGTCCGAAATCGTTTTTAATGTGTAATGTGTTCGCCGTAAAGACAGAAGGATTAAAATAGTGTAGTTTTTGAGCGGAGTTCCGGGCTCGGCCGGGCTCAGTGTCAGTGATGAGGAAGCAGAGGAGGGATTTACTGTCCCCGCACGTCCACTGTCAAAATAAAAGGGCAAAATGGTGTAATAAACGACGTTAACCGTAATTGGCAGGGAAATGTTTTGGAAATGTGGTCACTCACCGAGCTTACGGCGGGGGCACAGCGGCGTAAACGTTAAAATTTCACCGGTGGAGATGGTCACAATAAACAGGAAGCTGGGGACGTGGAAACAAAGCATTGTGGGAAAGGATTATAAAGTGGCGAGGAACGGAAGAGCGGTGGATTGTCCTTCAAAATAAAATAAAATAAGTCTTGACTGAAGGTTGAAAACCATACAAAAAATAAGCTTTAATGTATAATAAAAAGTTAAATATTATGTAAATACGGTCAATGTATTTTGACTATCAAAATAAAATGTAATTTATTTTATAAGAATAAGCCAAAGTCCTTGTGTGTCTAAGCATACATGGCCAATAAAGCTGATTCTGATTCTGATTCTGAAGATACCATAAATTTAAGATTATGATGTTGACTCTTAAAATTACAAAAATTCCAGTTTTTTAATGGACTATGGGCCTATAATAGGTATGGGGAGTTCTAATAAATGACTTATGGAACAGACCTGTTTATTGCAAATTGGGCCACTTGTATTTCTAAGTCAGTGTAAGTGATCATTTTCAAACTACAGGAAAGTTGTTATACAAGAACATACAGGCATTCATTTGTCTGTGGTGTGTGACACTACTCGGCCCCCTATACTATGACACAGGGTCAAAAATACCCGACAATTGCTAAAGTGGGTAGTTTCCACCTAGGTCCAGTTTCAGGTTGATGCCCACTTAAATCTTTAGTAAAGTAAAAGCAAAGTTTCAGTAAGTTCTCTGTTATATCTCAGTAAAATCACATAAAGGTCTCATGTACGTCTCTTTAAAGTCAGAGAAAAGTCTTGGAGACTTCAAAGTAAAGTAATTTGAACAAGAGAAGAAAAGGGAGGATCAATTCATCCTATTGAGAAGAACAATGAAATACAGTGATATCATCAGTTATATCACAAAAAATAATCTACTACTGCTACTACTAATACCATAACAGCTAACACAGTAACTAATGTTCTTACTACAAATACTACTAGAACTGCTACAGTTTCAGTTGTTGATTTCCCTGATTCCACCAAGCTTCAAAAATGTCTCACTATATCTCATTGTCTTATGTCTGTCATTAATACTGATTTTCACTTTCCCCCTGCTAAAACAGTGATGACGATGACGATAATGATGATGTTGATTAACTTGCTGTCTTATTTATTTCTGAAGATAAATACACCTTCCTTTTTCTTATATTATTTTATTTATTATAATAATAATGTATACTTTATTAAATTCGGTTTTACACTCTGTTTAATGAACATGCTACACACACATAGGCGGAAATACACACACATGCACAAACAGGATCCTATGGACATGCATTAATGGAGAGGTGTCAGAATGAGGGGGCTGCCCACAGCAAGCGCTCCAGAGCAGTTTTGGGGTTCGGTGCCTTGCTCAAGGGCACCTCGGCAGTGCTCAGGAAGTGGACTGGCACCTCTCCAGCTACCAGACTTGGTCCCTGCCGGGACTTGAACCGGCGACCCTCCAGTTCCCAAGCCAAGTCCCTACAGACTGAGCTACTGCCACCCCTGTTTAAATCATATTATTGTATTCTGTATTAATAAGGTAACAGAAAGTATATTAACAAAATAAAGTATGCAAGTGGAACACAGAAACTGAGCAGTGCATGTTTCTGATTGAATGTGTCTCCTACTGATTGATCACTGTCATGTTTTGATAAGAAGTGATATGACTTTTAAAAAATCATTTTAAAATTAAAGACACTCAGAAAGGCTCCCACACACTGTCTCGCTTCATGCTGACATATTTATTTGATCATACAACGTTTCAGTCTAACTGCATGACCTTCATCAGGTAGACATACCCGTTAGACCGATGCACCTGTCATACATTAAGGTGTGCAAAGACCTTTTCATCATTTCAATATAACAAATGAGAATTAGAGAATGCAATTTCTGAAGAAGATGAAATGTGAAAAACTGAAATACTGGGTTCAAAGGTTGAAGAATAATGGTAATGTTACAAGGATATAGAATATGGTAAACAAGGAGATGCGTTGGTGGACCAATAGCTGTGAACCAAACTGCATAGCTTTGTTAATGCCTGAAAACTAGTCTGCATACAGTATCTTCATAGTGTCAGAGAGTGCCTGAGATCCAAATTGCAAAGCTTTACTAATTGGTGGGAGCTTAACAGTATAGTTTTATTTATGCTGGGGTCCAAATGTATTATCTTTTGAATGGCTGGTAGATTAACTAGAAAGCTCCATTGACTGCTGGGGGCCACACTGCATTGCTTCATGATAACAGGGAGCTAAACTGCATAACTCTAGAAATGGTTGGGAGCAACACTGCATATAGCTTTCATGATAACTGGAAGCTAAACTACATAACTCGCTAAATGGCTGAGAGCTACACAACATAGCGATAACTGGATGCTAAACTGCAAAGGTCGAGCCACACTGCATGGCTTTAATGATAACTGGTAGCTAAACTGCATAACTCGATAAATGGCTGGAAGCTAAACGGCATCGCTTTAAAAAAATCTCTGAGCGAAACTGCATAACTCTAGAAAAGGCTGGAATCCACACTTCATTGCTTCATGATAACTGGGAGCTCAACTGCATAACTCGATAAATGGTTGGGAGCAACACTGCATATAGCTTTCATGATGGGAGCTTTGCTGCTGCGCTCTATAAATGCCTTTAAGACAATCTGGAACTCCCTCTATAAAGGCGGATATCGACAGATAATATGGCTTGCTGTGAGGTGTGTTCTACCAACAGACCAACCAAAAAATCTATGCATCAACTTTTTCAGTGAGTGAAAATCTAGAATTGTGCTATTACAAATTAACATTGTTTAGCGGGTTTCTGTTGTACTTGGCTTGTAAGCATGTGAATTTTTGTCACTGGTAAATAAGGAATCAGTCTCTGTCATAGACATAAAGCTTTGATAACATGGTGTTTGCTAACCCTTTTTTTCTCTCCAGCATCACCCTCTTGCGAAGATGGTCTCTTCTGGTTCCAGAAAACCAACATGGCAGCAGCCGAATGCCCAATTGAGGGTTAAAAAGGGCAGTTGACAAACGAATGGATGACTAATCTTAACGTAGGTAACTTCATTATTTATACAGAAATTTTCAGTAAAAACTGAACATTTCACAAGGTTTTAAAATGTGGTTGTTTGAGTGAATGACATGAAGAGGGGAGGGAGGTAACTTGGAAAAGTCCCAAATATAAAGATCGTCTTCAAGTTTGAATGGAGCCCCGACATGGAATATTTAGGTATAAAAGTTATGACTGAGAAAAAGAAATGCCAGAAGATCCTAATTCAGTATCATACATTGATGTGCAAATAAAGTAGGATGAGAAGAGGATGAAGAGAAGAGCAGAGGATGACAGGGAGATGATGAAGAGAAGGTGGAGAAGGTGATGAGGATTCAGAGGAGGAGACAATACGGGATGAGCATGAATATGGGAAGAAAGCAAAGTATAGATGAAGAGGATCACATAGGATGAGAAGCAGTAGATATCCGGGCCTTCTGTATTTTCTGGCCAGGACAGCAGAGTGACATTTTCCCTCGGAAACGGCGCGCTATGTGATAAACCTTTCTGGCTTGAATACGGTATTTGCCTGCAATTGGTCTCGTTGGGACTCTCGGTGGATACCTGCGTTGACTGGGTGGATGTCGAGTCACAGCCGATTTCCATCTAACACACTAGCACACACGCATACACACATGCACATGCACGCGCACGCACACATGCACACACGCACACACGCGCGCGCGCACACACACACACACACACACACACACACACACACACCGCCAATTCAACCAGCCTCGTTTTAATCACGCTCCAATCACGTAGATTACGTTCACTGCAAACACTTACGATTCAATCCGGAACAGATCAATGAGATTTGGAGTCGGTTATATCTGCCGCACCTCAGTCACATCCCAGCCCGAGAGCAGCGGCAGCCTGTCGGCTAGCAACCGCTGCAGCGACGTCCCTGATGCGGAGCGGTACGGAGCGGCAAGTCACCGGGAAGGGTGGAAGCATAGGGTGGAAGGCAAACCGCGGCCCAGATGCGGCAGGCGGCGGACCGTCCAGATCATCTCCGGCATGTGATTGGTTGATCTACTGCGCAGCCTTTTCGCTGCATGACATCTGATTGGACGGCGCAATGACAACCCACACTTTACCTTTAAATGTCGCGAGGTGTCGTGAAGCTTCGGAACATCCTGATTCTAACAGAAGGGGTACCGAACGGTCAACATCGAATAAAATGTTTTTATTTATTTATTCTGTATTTATGAAGGTAGGCTGATTTAATGGTGAACAATCCATCATTCATCACCGGAGTTACGGTATGTGCCGATAAGTTAACTGATAAGAACTGAACTAAGAATATGCTTGTATGGTATAGAACTTCTTTGAAATATCACAGATTATTTCACATACTGGAATCTAATATAATAGAAAAAAAACAGAACAGAACAGAATAATATGATAGAATAGAATATGATAGAATAGAATAGAACAGAATAGAACAGAATAGCAGATTTGTTTCTACAAACTTGTCGTTTTGTGGCCTAATTGAATAAAAGAGCTGCTCAAGGTTGAAACATTTCACTCACTAGTTTGTATCGGAACTCGTTCTTCAGCTTCGACTCACTTTCTACTGACACATTTAGTTATCATTCAGGGGCTAAGATTAATCTCTAATACTTCAAGTAAACAAATGATCCCATTTCTTTGTTCATTTTGGCTCTAACAAAATGAATACATTCATTTACAATTCGATGAGTGAGTGATGTAACACTGAGTGTTGTCGTGATTGTGACAAAATCTCTTTATTTTTTACTGGAACATTTAGTGAAGAGGAACAGGGTTCAATGAAAAACAACATAATTCCTTCAATAAATGATCGGTGAGGAAATCAAATATATAAAGGACAAATTCTGATAAACAAGTAGGCCTACTTACATTTGAGGTAAAATTTCATTGGAATAGTACCGACTTTCTAACTTTTACTTAAGATGGACTTTAATTTGTAATGATTTTTATAATGCAAAAAAATACTTTTACTAGTGGGTGTTTATGGCAGGAAGTGACCTCACATGTTGACTGAGCTACAGCAGTGCCCTATAAAAAGAGCTACAGGTTAAGCTCTGGATTTATATGGACATGGAGTTCAATAATACAAACTGTAAATTCATTATATGGGCCTATGTCGTGAATTATTTTCTATAATATGTAAGAAGTGTTTTGGAACATTGTTTGGTACTGTTCATTGAAAATCTGCTGAAACAAGATGCTTGACCATTGTCCTAAAGAGTGGGGCCCTCTGTCCTTTAAGACTGAACAACCTATTTTTATATCATAGTTTATAGCTTTGATATAAAAAAGATACTAATAGTATTCTTGTTAAACTTATTTTTAGATAGGTTGAATTATTCCTATATTGACTATTAATGCATAATTAGAGTGCATTCTGTTTTCTGTGTGCTTCCACCAGAGGGCGCCACGACACTAATAAATATCTTTGTATAAGATAGTAAGCTACAAGAGGGCCTGTTTGTTTTCTAGAGGTGATATTATGTTTTCCTCCTTATGTACGAAAACTATCCACATCCTACTTTATCATTTTCAGCAGCAGTACTACCCCCCCCCCCCCCCCCCCCCCCTGTCCTCCGATCATCAAAACACAGCTGAGTCCACTGATGCCTAGCCTTGTGTTTTCCAGGTAACTCAAAAGTACACAAACACAGCTCTGTTCACTTGTCACTTAGGGTCAAAGGACACAGAGCTTAGCAGAAGCAGCTGAATACATGTTGACATGCAATAGAAACATCACAAACATTATTGATCTTCAGTCATTTCAATAAAGTAATGAATATACAACCCTGTTTACAAGAGGTTGGGACAAGAATGTATAATGTGGTTTAGCATTGTCTTGCTGCAATAATTAAGGCCCTCCCTAAAGGGAAATTGACTATTTGACACCATATGACCCTTCAATGGTTCAGCATTAATGATGCCTTCACATGAGTGTAGGTTACATATGTCATGTGCACTATGGTAATGGACTTGATATAGCGCTTTTCTAGTCTTCTGATTACTCAAAGGGCTTTTACACCACAGGTCACACCTACCCATTCACACCCATTCACACACAGGATGGCAGAGGCTGCTATGTAAAGTGACCATCAGAAGTAACTAATACCATTCATACACATTCATAAAATTGCCGCCGAAGCAAGTTAGGGCCCAGTGTCTTGCCCAAGGACACATCGGATATGTGGCTGCAGGAGCTGGGGATTGAACCCCTGAACTTCCAGTTGAGAGACGACCGACTCTACCACTGATCCACAGCCACACACAAGTATGAGGGTACACTAATGTAGTAATGTAATTGAATTTGTGGATGCACATTGAATTATGTTCACAAGCAATGGTTTTTAGAGATGTTACAGCCATCCAATAATGGTCTTTGACTTTGTTCCCTGCATACAGAAATTTCTTCCGATTCTTTGAATCTCTTAATGTTGTGTTGAACTGAAGATGATGAAATCCACAGATGCACGGTTGTTTATTAAGAAACATTATTCTTGTGCTGCACTATATGCCAGCACAGTCTTTCACAGAGCGATGAATCCCTCCCATCTCTGCTTCAGAAAGACCCAGCCTCTCCTATCTCTGCTTCAGAAAGACCCAGCCTCTCTGGGATGCTCTTTTTATACACAATAATTTTACCAACCTGTTGCCAGTTAAACTTACATTAACTCTGAGATGATCCATTAGTTTTTTTGTTTTTTGTTTACAATTTCACCACTTTTTAAAATCTTTTGTTGCCACTGTCCCAACTTTTTTTGAAACATGATGCTTGCATCAAATTCAAAATGAGCATATCATTTTCCAAATACTAAGACATTTCTCTGTTTCAACATTTGATATTTTGTCTCTGCCCTATTTTCATTCCAATATGGTTATTTCCCTACAAATCCACACATTACCTTTTACATTTTACACAGCGTCCCAACTTCTTTGTAAATGAGGTTGTATCTGTCAGGTGTTTGAGATCTCAACAGAGCTGCAGACTTGGACTTGAGTAGGAGTATAAAAAAATGAAGACTTGAGGCCTGACTACAATTTGAGCTAAACTTCTACAATTCACTTAGCAGACGCTTTTATCCAAAGCGACGTACATCAGAGAGTAAGAACAACACAAGCAAGGATCAAGGAAAAATAAAGGAACAATGTCAGTAAGGACGAACGATCAGCTTTGAGTCTGATTGGACACACAGGTGCTGAAAGGCATTGCCCAGAGGCAAGGCACAACATTAACTGCCGTTCTGAGACTCTAATCAGTATATAAACCATCTTATACGTCGTCGTTTTCAAGCAAAAACAAAAACCATCATCAGTACCATCATTACATCAATACAATCGAGATCATCATCATTAAGTTAAGTTAGTAGGTATTCCTGAAAGAGTTGGGTCTTTGGCTTTTTCTTAAAGGTAAAGAGGGACTCTGCAGATCTGCAGACTTGACTTGCTCTTGACTTCCAGATTTGAGAAGTGACTTGGATTGGTCTCATCTTTCTCAGGACTTCAATTAGAAGTGACTCTGGACTAATGTAAAACCTGTGAACTACACAGTGACATCTTTAAGCTCTGTCCCTATATAGATGACAAACTGGCTGTGGGTAAAGCTCAGTGTTTTTTTTTGGCTTCAGTTCAGTGTTGACTGTCCTTGGGTCATTTTCTGGATCTCATTACCACACATCCGCCAGAGCATCCATCTGAGATTAAGATCTTTGACCCTCAGACTTACCAATACCAATCTTTTACCTGTTCTTCGTTCAAAATGAAAGGCTTGTATAGATTAAAAATATGAGTAAAACTAACCCAGTACTTCAGTAGTTTCCTCTGCAGGTTGACAAGCTGAGGTAATAGCATTTTCAGTGATGTCAAAGCTCTGTATCAGTGTGCTCCTTATGGAGGGTGTGAACTCTTCAGCTGAAGTACACATGAAGTTTATCAGCACAGACACACGTGCTCAGTGAGCATGTTTGTCTATGCAGACGTAAAAGAAATGGACCCAATAAACGTTAATTAGTGTTAGCATCAAAACTCTACGTGGTCTTTGTACAGGTAAACACAGTGACGGAGCTGTCAAGGTTTCTGCTTTGTGAATCTTGAATCAAGTCTTTCAATATAGACTATGTATAAACTAGGGCTGTCAGCATTAACTAGTTAATCACAATTAACTAAGGTCTGAAATAAATACATTCATTTTTTAAATCTTGATTAAACTCATGCTATTTTGTCCCTTTAGGCGCACCATGGATAAGCCTCCGCAGTGTCTCGCTTGAGTCACAGTGATGAATAACAGAACTGTGGCATTTAAGGTGTTTTCCGACCAAACAGTTCTGGGGACTTTTTGAAGAGGAACTATCCACTAGGGAGTTCCCTGAGAACTACACACCATGGGGACTTCTGTCTGCATTCCCACCGCCGTGGTGCTGGTTCATATGAACCTTAAAGTGACGTAAGCCAGCCGACAGTTGCTATAGCAACGTCATTCCTGGGAGGCTGCGACACAACAGAAATTAAAACCGCAAGCGGTGATGAAGGGCCCGAAGCACTTCGTGCATGTCGGGGTGTGTTGCGACCGCGGGAGTGCAACTGCGAGACGTGACCAAGCAGCAGGCCTTACAGTTTGATTGGTGTAAAAGTGAAAGTTTGACAATACACTGAGGCCACGCCCTTTTGTGTAGAATCATGCTGAGCACAACGGGATATCTTAAACATGTCTAGAACACACTGACACTGAGTTGGCAATGATTGCATGAACAGGGTCTCAGGGAAGTATGTTAAAATAGGAAGACTGAAAATGCAAAATGTGGTCATTATTTATACATTCAAAAAATGATGGTGGACTTCCTTTTGGGTTTTGACAATGGGCACTGTGGCATTTTATGTAAGTCCTGACATGGTTAATATGCAGAAAAAATGTCATGCATGTCGGGGAAAAAACCTCCTGGGGGGGGGGCCTTTTGAAAGAATTTCATGGGAGTGCACGAGACATCAAAGTTTGACAGTACACCATGGCCACGCCCTTTTATGTAGAATCTTGGTTTCACATAACTTTGGATCTTTAACATGTCTAGAACACACTGACACTAATTTCTTAATGATCGGAAAAATGGTGGCTCGGGGAAATACGTTCAAATAGGTAGCCTGTGAAATGCAAAATTAAGGCATTTTTTTAAACACAAAAAAAAATATGGCGGACTTCCTGTAATGTTTTGACTATGGGTGTAAGAGGAGTTTATGTAGGTCCTGACATTGTTAATGGGCATAAAAATTTTCATGCATGTAGGACAAAAAAACATCAATGGGGAGGCCTTTTTGAAAATTTCAAGGGGGCGCCACTGAGCCATTTAGCCACGCCCACTTACTATACCGACATGACAAGTTTAACTTTCCTACTGAGATCATGTGTATGACGTTTGGTGACTCTACGACTATATTAAGCCCTTCAACAAACTACTTCCTGTTTGTGGCGAACGACGCGTCTGTATGGTGAGAGCGTTTGACGCAGACATTTGAGCTTGAAAAGGTAGTATGGCCAAGGTCTTAGGACGGTCCACAACCCTTTTGAAGAGGATATGATCAACTGTGTAGCAATGGCTAGTGCTAATTTACAAGCAGTAACTTCCTGTTGTCAACAGGTGGCGCTGTAAGTAATACAAACATTTTAAGCATGGATGTGTTCAGGGCAGGACCTTTATCGTGCATGACACATTTGGTGATGATTGACCTCTGCATGGCAGACATATAGGCATTTTGTGGTTAAAAAAAACATGCAAATTTGACCGCACGCCAGGGCCACGCCCTTTTATGTAGAATCTTGGTTTCACATAACTTTGGATCTTTAACATGTCTAGAATACACTGACACTAATTTCGTAATGATCGGATAAATGGTGGCCTGAGGAAATACGTTCAAATAGGTAACCTGTGAAATGCAAAATTGAGGCATTTTTTACACACAAAAAAAAATGATGGCGGACTACCTGTTATTTTTTGAATATGGGTGCCAGAGGATTTTATGTAGGTCCTGACATGGTTAATGTGCTTGAAAATTGTTATGCATGTACGTGAAAACATTTCTATGGAGAGGCCTTTTGGAAAGCTTAAAAGTGGCGCGACGAGACATCAAAGTTTGACCGCACGCCACGGCCACGCCCTTTGAGTTTTGGAAGAGTAGAGCACAATTTAATATGTTGAACATGTCTAGAACACAGTAACACTGAGTTGTCATCAATCGGATGAGCGCTTTCGAACAAGTTACTTCAAATAGGTGTCCTGTAAACGATCGAAAATCGCGTTTTTTTGACTTTCAAAAAATCCTACTGGACTTCCTGTTGGATTTCGAGCATGGGTGCAAGAGGGTTTTTTGTTGGTCTTGGCAAGATGGATATGCATAGAAAAATTCAGAATTGTAGGTTCAACGTGCCGCCGGGGCTGAGTGTTTGAAATATTATAGGGGGCGCCACTGAGCCATTAAGCCACGCCCACTCATTTTAATAATACAAAAAGTTTGACTTCACCACCAGGATTATATGTATGACGTTTCGGGAGTGTAGGACAATGTTAAGCCTCTGAAAAAACTACTTCCTGTTTGATGGCGAACGATACGTCCGTAGAATGACAGCGTTGGACGTAGGCGTTTGAGCTTGAAAGTCTTGTATGGCCAAGGTGTTAGCGTGGTCCACAACAATTTTGAGGGGGAATTGAGCTACTGTGCAGCAATGGCTAGTGGTGATTGAAAAGTAGTGACTTCCTGTTGTCAACAGGTGGCGCTGTGACTTATCAAAAAATTTCAATCATGGATATGTTCAGGGCAGGCTATATATCATGCATGATTTTTTTGGTAATGATTGAAGACTCCCCATTAGAGTTATAAGCATTTAATTTTTTGACAATGTGCCAAAACGCACGTGAAACTTTGAACGCACGCCACGGCCACGCCCTTTGAGTTTTGGAAGAGTTGAGCACAATTTAATATGTTGAACATGTCTAGAACACAGTAACACTGAGTTTTCGTCAATCGGATGAACGCTTTCGAACAAGTTAATTCAAATAGGTGACCTGTGAAACGGCAATTTGAGCCATTTTGAGCCATTTTTTTAAAATTCAAAAAAATATGGCGGACTTCCTGTAATGTTTTGACTATGGGTGTAAGAGGATTTTATGTAGGTCCTGACATGGTTAATGTGCATACAAATTGTCATGCATGTACGACAAAAAAACATCTATGGGGAGGCCTTTTTGAAAATTACAAGAGGGCGCCACTGAGCCATTTTGCGAACTTATTTTACGAAAATGCGAAAATATCAAATTTTTCGCCAGACCTGATGACCTTGCACATTTTGGTGAGTTTTCGTTCACGTTCAGGCCCTCAAAAGGGGCTTCAAAGAGGAGGAAGAATAAAAAAAAAAATAATAATAATAATAAAAAAAAGAAAAAAATAATCATTTGGGTTCCAATAGGGTCCTACGCACTTGTCAGTGCTTCGGTCCCTAAATATGGCGGATACCGTGGTGGGAGCTGTTTGTGTGTTGTGTGTGATTGGGTTCATGAATGAAATTGAGTTTGAAAGGAGACCAGCAAGAGAAAAAGCATTTGAGAGACTCAGAAGACGGACAGCAAAGAGGAGACGACTGATTCAAAAGTTGGCAGCGCTTCACACGATTGAGGTGGACAGGAGACGAGAGCGCTGCAGACGGGTAACTTTTACGTTTGCTTATAGTGTAATATGTGCTCATTTGTTTTTATGTCATATCTTCAAACGCTGAATACAGGAGTATTGCGCATCTGTTTGGTGTTGGCATTTCAACTGCCTGTAGCTGTAGAAAGAATTTTGCTGCTCACTGTCCCACTGCAGGGGGCAGTGGGACAGTGAGCCAGTAATATGTAGCTAAGAAGTAATGTTGGCTGCACATGCCACCTACTGCTTTTGACGGTTTTTCAACTCAGTCATAAGAGGAGCCGAGTGTTTCAGCAAGGAAACCTACCTTATGCTTACCACATTGCCAAACTAGACTACAGATCACAAGCAGCATTTAAACCAGGAGACCGTTGTTGAGGCCAACCACTGTGTGGACATTCATCCAGATAACCAGTTTAAATAAATTGTTCAAACTTTTCATGTGCTGTCTCTTTGATTCAACCATGTCAATAAAACATTAATGGGCAGTAATTAGAGTGCCTGTCCTTTACTAGTTATGTTGCTGATCAAACTGTTCCAAATTTCCAAGGGCCACTGGCTCTTTTTCAGGAACCTCTGTCTTCAAATGTTACTTTTTTTGGAATTTAAGGTTTTAAGTAATTCTGGTGCAGAGTTCACTGAAACGATTGTAACCTAAATCTAAATCCAGTCAAGGCACAGATCTTTAATCTAAATCAGCTCATTCGTAGAACTGAGAAAAGCTTAAGTATTCACATAATGAACAACAGTGATGATGTCATTAGGTTTTATTCAGCAGAGAATCACAGAAGGAAGAGAATACTGAAGACATCATAGCTCTTCATGAGCAAACAAACCCATACACACCTACATTAAACCAGAGCTTAAAATAATGCACCAATCACTGCAGACTGCAGAATCACGTGACCTTCAGACAGATTGCAGGTTGCTTCTGTTCTGTCTGAGGCATTCTGGGAAACCCCCTGCCTTTTTGTGTTTCTGGAGATTTAAGCATTTTTTTATCTGCCCTTATCTCAGTCTTCCAGATGAAACATGTAGCTAGCTTCACCAATCAAAAGCATTGCATTAAAGAATGCCTGCAAAGCTACACCCAGGGAACAGGTAAGCATTTTTAATCTGAAATAATTAAACATATATATCGTAAAACTCACATGTAGTTTAAAACAGATTTCAAAGCGTGTGATTTTACAAAATAAAAGTGAATAAACACAACTGAGCATGTGGAAACCCCAACAGAAGTGGTAAGATGACTAGACTTTTGCAGTAAAAAAAAATGACCAGACTCAGGTAACAGCCTGCAGTCTGGACAGGAAATATATCTTTGTAGATGAGCAGCTTCATAGAAGAAGAAAAGGAACATTCCACCTTAACAGGTGGAGATTCTGTTAAAAAAGTATGTGTGATAAAATATACTGCATTCAAATAAAAGCTACTTTCGATCTACATTAAACTCCACCCTCCACAATGTTTAGTCCCATGCATCCACCTTTACCCTGTTGCCTCTGTCTCTGCCTCCTCTTCCTTGCCAGGATCAGCTGATGAAATTAATTCCAGCAGTCAATTTTGTCAATCAGATGGAAATAAAAACGAAGATGAGTCGACGCCCCATCATCTCATCAACTAACAAAAATGTAGTATCAGGGAGTTTTTGTTATTTGTGAATAAAAAAGGATAAAATTAATTCTGTTGGATGTGCAATTTGGAGCTCTCCCTTAGAGCTGTACTACATCTCTGTTGTCATAATAACAGCTGAGTCAGCTCCTTCCTCTTGTGAAGACTGAGACACAACCCCAAGCTCTGAGGAAAGGCTCAAGCTTTGAAAGAAATGAAAGTCCAGGTAGTGAACTGTTGGATGGGTTCTTCTTCCTGACTGGAAGAGAATTGCGGGCAGAGGCTCAGTTTGGTGATGTCACAGGAAGAAAGTGATGGCGTTGGTTAGATTGTTTGCAATTGTGTGCGCAGATCAGCGATAGAGTCTCCCAGAGGAGAAGAGAAGAAACATCTATGATCATCGTTGCCATCATCACATCTGGAGGGGGGAGGAAAAATAAAGTGAACAACTGATGACTGTCTGACTTTCTTTCATGCACAGCGGAATTGGTTTCTAAAACTTTAAGTAAAAGACACATTTTTGTTACATCCTTCCTTGTTTCAGAGAGGACATTGAACACAACACAGACTTCTGTTTTAGTACACACAAAGGGGACGAGCTACTGCTTAGCTGACATTCAACAGGTAAGTTAAACAAGACTCCACCCTGATGTAAACATGATCACAGATGGTTGTTGCTGTGTGATGTTCACTCAGGTTTGTCTGCTCTGAATCTTCTGGTTGTGACCCTTACTGTGATGTAATACACCCTGAGATTTAATGCATTTGTTAACAGACTGAACGTGCCCCCCCAGGCTCACCTGTTCAGCAGCTTTGTGCAGCCACTTTTCTTTGTCTCCACCCACTTTCATACACGAGAACAGGTCACAGACTGTGGGCAGTGCCAGGCGCTCCTGAACCAGAAACACCAAGTCAACAAGTTAGCACAAATAACCAACAAGAAGAAACACGTTGAGTGTTTCTGCATGGCTGATTGTCTCAACTGGTCTGAACTGGTCTCAGTGGTGCTGTTACCTGAGCCTGACTCCTCTTCTTCAGAAGCCATTTGTCTTCCTCTTCTGTAGGGTGGTGCTGACCTTCTGACCCCTTGGCAGACCTTTCTGGAAGAACCCAGAGACCTGGATCCAGAGGGTGCTGGAACAGAGAGGAAGAGGAGGAGGGCTTGAACTGGGAGCTTTGCTCCTCCCTGCTGGCCTTCTCCTCCTCAGGAACCACCCAACCTGAGAGGGAGGTTGTTAGAGTTTTCAGAGGAATCTTGCAGGTGGAGGAAGTGTTGGTGGGGTGAAGCCAAGCCTCCAAGATGGCTTGAACCTAAAGAGAAATAGAGCAAAATAATTGAATTATCAGACACTTAATGGACTGACGGTTCAACTGATGGCAAGGATGGTGTTTAATTTAATGGACTCTCTTTCTGGAGTTTCAGGGCAAAGAAAATGAAAAAATCAACATTTAACATTATGGAACAGTTACCTTTTGTTCCTTCTCCCTCAGGCTAAGGTTAGATTGGGCATTCTTGGCTGTGGTAGGTGGGGCATTCTTGGTGGTGGGCGAGGCATTCTTGGTTAGAGGGGCTCCATTCTTGTCCCGTCCATCCTGTCTCAGCAGCCAAAGGCTCAGAGCTTCTTTCCCACAGTTCTCATCACAGACACAGGCAGAGTAGGTAGAGCAAACCTCGTTAGCCTTGCAGGTCTGCTGCAACGGCACCACCTGCTGCAGCCAGGCATCCACGGTTGCCGATGGTGTTGCAGTGGTTGGGGAGGCAGGGCTAGAGGTGGGCGGGGTCTTCAGGCACTTGAGCTGGCCCAGGTTCTCGATCTCCACGGCTTTGCTGGTCTGGCAGCAGGAGGAGCAGTCTGCATTGGGGGGGCTTGACCCCACCAGCCACTCACTGGAGGACCACTTGTCCTCAAACGGCTTAAACACCCTCTGCCACCGCTCTGCATCTGACATGGTATCCATGGCAACAGGAGAGGGTGTGATGAGCCAGTCGCTTAGCTCCTCCTCCTCCTCCTCCTCTTCAGGAGAGGCGTTGAATTCTGATTCATCTATCTTCTCAATGGAGAAGGACGAGCTGCAGCTGCTGACTGTCCTCTCCCTGCTGACGGGAGTCTGCTGGTCCTGGAGTAGCCATGCTTCCAGGTCTCTAAGCTGACCCCAGGCCTGCAGGAAATCCATTGAAGCCAGGACAGGACATGAAGTCTGGAAAAACAACAACACAGGAAATCATGATGACATCTGTTCAACAGAGACAAGATGGGCATGGTTTCATAAATAGACTTGAAGCCTGTCATTTGTAGTAGTATACAATTTCTAAGGCCACTTCAAGGTAAGTGGTGGGTTTTCAGTAGTAACTGGGTCCATCACAATGAAAATTCAGACTGCAAAACTAACAGGCTCCTTTAAAGGATATGTTCATTTTAAGTTGTTTTTCTTGCAAGCTACATATTGCTTTTAGAATGGGTTATATATTTTAACTTCTTTGCATATGACTTATAATTAAAGTTTACTCTAAGGTAAACTTGAAGTGTCCGATATATAAAGTGTTGTGCCAGCTTCATATGTCGTGTCATCTCCTTTTAATGAAAGAGATTTGATTGGTTGTCTCTCTCACCTTGCTCTCAGTATGTGCCACAAGCCAATCCTCAGGGTTCTTGCTTGACTGGTAACCAATCAGAGCCTTGCTAGCTGGTTGAGTTCCCAACAGCCATTCCCCCAGAGCTGTGACCTCCATCTTCTGCAGAGATACAGTCTGTTCCATAACAATAATAAATACATTTATATCGGTGTGTGTGTGTGTTTTCCTCATCTGTCCATATGTAGTAGGTGGCTTACCTGTTTCTTGGCAGCAACTGGACAGCTCTGCACCTCAGGTCTGTTGTGGGCAGTGCTTTGAGAAGATGCACCTTCCACAGGCTGCAGGACAGGATGGACAGAAAACAACCGATTAGCATCCACTAAATGAGTGTGTGCCTGTGTGTTTGCGTTTGTATGAGTGAGCGTGACTGTGTTTTACCTGAGCTGTGATACTCCCAAATGAGGTGATGGCCTGTCTGAGAGAGCGAGTGTCAGCTTGGAAACTCAGCTCAGGTGTTTCCTCAGGTGTCAGACTGAGAGCAGACAACCTACAAACACAGGAGGAGAAAACAAGCACACAGAGCCGTTACAGCAAAACAGTTTCATCACTTACACAATTATTTTCATCATTTTCAGCTTCACCATCACTCTCATCCTCACCACCTTCCTCAACAAAATTACAACCTCTCTCATTATTTTCACTTTTGTTATTATCCAGCCCTGTTGTCTGTGACGTGTTGGGTTGCGTTTCGGTGTATCATCTCCATCATTAGTTTGATAGAACCAAAAAAATAAAGATAAGTGGATTGAGCGCAGGAAAAACTGATTTTGTGACACCATCAACTACCTCGAATCGTTTGATCATCAGTGTTTTCTGTTGAGCTAAGCTCAATTTCATTGGTTCTATAAAAGAAAATAAACAACCTTCTAGATAATGATACTCCATCCTCCCTCTGCTTTTACTGTTGGTGTTTTATTTGAAGTATTCTATAATTCTATGTCCTATACTATACTCAATCTTCTGGATAGCCTTCACATGGTTTAAGAGATCAAGTACACTAGAGTTTTCATCAACCCCATTCCCCAAAGCCCCTGGCCCTGCTATGCAAATAAAACTACTGCAGATAGTGCTGTGAGTGAATTCAATGAGTCTGGAAAGTATTTGTACTTGAAAGTAAATATGGTTAAAATAAATATCAGCTACCCATCACATGAGAGCCTTATAGTTTTAGTACAAAAATAAGAGTGAAGATAAAATGACATGGCTACTATGTCTAATTTCTTCCCGGGGGTGTGTATCAAACCCTGAGCTTCCTCCTGCTGCTGCTTTAAGTTAAGCTGAACGTGTTAGAACATAGTCTCTGCAGACTGCAGCCTTTGTCCTCAGACATATAAACACCATACTGGGAAACACTGTCATCAAGAACAAACCAAAAACAGTCATTCAGCGAATCTGTTGTGTGTGTGTGTGTGTGTGTGTGTGTGTGTGTGTGTTCGTGTGCTTGTGTGTTACCTCTCCATGCAGCTGGTCAGCTGGTTGCTCAGGTCGTTGCTGCTGTTGGAGTTCTGCAGCTGATGGACAATAACATCAAACTGACCCCGGAGCTGGAACACAATAAACTGAGTTTAATATGTTGGTGTGTTTGCGTTTCTGTTTGTGTAAAAGTGAGCATCATAGTGTGAAGTCACTGACTGGTCACACTCGTCCTCCTATTGACTCATTGTTTGATTTCCTGATGTTAATTACATTCTGTATTATGGATCAGCTGGGCCTGACAGTTATCATCTTTAGTTGAGGAAACAGTTTTATGTTTCAATGGTGAGACATGGACAACAGTTACAGCTAAGACCAGTAAAACAAGTAGGTACAAGCACTTACCCAGTGCAGCTGGTACAGCTGTTGCTGCAGAGTTTCAGTCTTGAGTTGTTCGAGCAGCTCAATCTGCTCATGAAGACACACCTCCCTGCAGCGAAGTGCCTCCAGCTGGCGGCTCACACAGCTCTGCAGCTCAGCACGAACCTGAGAGGAAGACAGGAAGGGAGAGGGGCCGGTAAGAGACCTTGGAGAGGAACAAATCTGTGGTGGTCTGGCAATGGCTGTTGATTTGGAAACATGGACAATAACTGTTAGCTATAGTTACAGTCTCATTAAGCAATTGTGATGATGCAGCAGCTGACCATTCAGCCGCACTATGACATCAGAGACAATGTGGCTTGTGGTCTGAAACCTGCTACACACTTGGCTTAAAGCGTTGCGATTAGTTAATCGTAAAGGCTTCGCTCCGGGTGTTTTCTGTTCTCCTGACCCCTGGTGCACCAACATCTGCAATGCTTTACTTTAGAGAGAGACACTGCCGCCAGTGACCATTTAACGTTTCTTCCTCTCGTCTGTGTGAAGTAAACACTAGCACCGGGTTGCAAAAGCTATGCGCAAGTTCAAAACGTAGCCTAGTTTACACACTACTTATATTTCAGGTGTTGCACAAGCTGAGATAGTTTCCAACATAGGTATAAGTCATGACTTAAATCTTCCCCAAACTCCCAGTAGGTGTAAACTACAGTCACACATATAATATGGTTGTCATGGTGCATCGTTTTGTGGGATATGTTGGCGGATGAGGAGGAGCAGAGGATTTTAACGGCTGTTTATCATCAGCAGTGTGTTCTCCTTAAAAGATTACATCCCTCAGAAATGTACCATGACTTTGATTTGTAATCCGGCTGTCATTTTCCATGAGTGAAGATAATTCCATCTGTCCAACAACATAGTGGCCTACAGTTAAATTACCTTGTGTTTTAGTTGAAGATTTAACCACTGGCTGTCACTGTTGTTATTTTACACTAGCTGGAGATCAAGGTCGTAGCTGTTATCACGATGCTTTGTCATATTTTTAATACATTTTATTTTACAGTTAGTACCCAAATTAAGAAAAAGTCAAATCTATAATCACTGCATCCCTACTACAAACACACACACACACGCACACGGCTTTACCTGCTTTACAGAGGATGAGTAGTGTGCAGTAGATCAAAGTTGTTGAATCTGCTTTCAGTCCATCAATGATATGATCTCCTCTCTCACTTCACTCATTCTTATACTCACTTTACCACACCCACTTTTCTCTGAACACTCTTTATTATGCTGACTCGACCAGCTCCACCTCTGCGCACACACACGCACACACAAACAGGTAACGTGACCTTATATGTCTGTGGGTAGTTGAGCAAGCCGAGCTTACAGGGTGACCACAGGTGCTGGACTAAACAATAAGGTCTTTAGATGTTAATGGTCACACACACACACAAGTATGAACACTGTTTTCATGTTTGCTCCATTGAATTTGCTAATCCTTAACTGAATCATAAATGCAGACATAATCAGGCTTCCCGCTGCTCTGTGACGTTGTGGTTCCACTTTGGGTAATGGGCTCAGCAACAGTAATTCTAGCGTTCTTTTTTGTAAATCCTCACTTGGACAAACAAACTTTTCAGCTCATTGGAACAATATGTTAAATACCTTACATGCAGAACTCTGAACTGATTACTCACAGGTTTAGTCATGTGTAAGGTAGTTTTTCTTGTTGTCTTTTATTTTGAAAGGGTGGGGGTGTTCTATGGTCTTTTAGTTTGTAATTCTTCTCCCATTGAATTTGTTGAGTTCTTTGTTTTTTAATGTCTCTTGGGCTTTTGTTGTGACAGGCCAACAAAATTAGATAAGACTTAGGATAATGCTGAGATGTGGAGGAGTGGTTTACATCAATCTTGTCCCTGAACAAATTAAAAGCATACAAACAAACCGTTTCCCTGTTTTAAATATCAGAAGATATTAACAAAATTCATCAGACATGCTGTCAAAAACACAAAGCAATATGCAGATAAGCTGTAAGTGTCGGTCGGGTGACAGTCGGCTGACAGTTAATTGATGGCCCCATAGCAGTCGCCTGACGATCCTGGCCTCCGACCGCTACAGCTAACGTGTTTCTGCTGCACGTTGTCTCCTTAGACGAGTTAATGACTGACTTTACCGCAGCTGTTTTTATACTTTAACTTTTATTTTCCTCTTCAACACCAGAGCTGTTAAGCAGAAGAAAATGACTACCAGCCGCCTGTGCTGTGTGGCCACTTTGTGACTCAGTGAGCTCCTCAATAAACCACTGACAAGTACACAACTGAAATAATAATCATACTTTATCATTCAGTGGATATCAACATACTGAGTGTAGCCCCTTTATATTGGCTGTTCAAGATGGCAGAGAGGGAAGAACAGAACTGTGCTGCGTGTGTGAGAGTGTTAGGCAACGCCCTAACACAATGTAAAATCACACACTCGGACACCAATATTATGCTACCTCAAATAAAAGTACAAAGACGTAGTGGCAGTGGAGCTAAATTACGGGCTGTTGCAGACTCATGATGAAAAATTGGCTTTTGTTATGAAGATAGCTCTGAATGTTAGATGTTGGTTCCTGGTGTACCAGCAGCATCGAGCCGAAGCAAAGTACAAGTTACCATCAACAGCTCAAGTTCTTTCTGTACCATGAGGGACAGATGACACTAATATTTGTTAATGAACGAGTCAAAACTAAAGCTGTATGTAAATGATGTGGCAGTTGAACAAGTTCAAGAAACCAAACTTCTTGGTATAATAGTTGATAACAAGTTATCCTGGTCTAAGCACATTGACAGGGTGGTCAGTAAAATGGGTGGGGGTCTTTCAGTTATCAGGAGATGTTCTAATATTTTACCTCCGAATGTCATGGAACAAGTTATTAAAACAATTGTCTTATCTCAGTTGGACTATTGCGCAGAGGTTTGGTCAAGCGCTGCCATGTCGCACATAAAGAATTTGCAAGTTGCTCAGAATAAAGCAGCACGTTGTTTACTTCGCTGTTCATACAAAACGAATGTGAACGAAATGTACAAAAGTCTAGCATGGTTGAAGGTAAAAGAAAGATTTACTCTTTCATTGCTTTGTTCCACGAGAAATGTTTCAGTAACTTAAGTGCCAAGGGTATTGTATAAGTACTTGTGTTTGAGCTATGGTAAACAGGATTATAGCACCAGGCATGCCACTGAAGGCAGATTCACACTTCCTAAGGTGAGAACAAGCATGCTGAAATCGACTGTAGTGTACAGAGCCATGGTTACATGGAACACTCTACCTGGGCATATTATTAATGAAAATAGTACAAATCGATTAAAAATATCATTGAAAAAGTATCTCCTTGATGAACAACTCTCTGATGACTTTTAGCCAATGCTGATCTACACTATGATCTAACCCTTAAGACAGACAGAGCATGTTTTAAGGAGGAGGAAGAAGAAGGTCCTGACCTCTCTGGTGTTCTCCCTCAGCTGCTGCTCAGCCTTCATCACCCCCTTGATGGCATCCTCCAGCTGATCCTGGGCCTGCCGGCACTGCTTCAGCCCGCTCACTGCTGCCTCAGCCGCCGGCATCCTGGATAGAAAAACAGGAAGGACAAGGTGGCAAGATAAAGTCTTAAGATAAAGTGTGGCAGCTTCGCATTAGACATCACTGAACAGTTATCAGAAGGTGCTGTATTTCATAGAACCTTATTTATAAATTGAATAATAATTCTGGGACTTGAGAATTTACCTAATCTTCACCTTGCAGCTGAAAACAAAATATTAATAAAATACTTTCCCCTCATCCTGACTAAAACCATCTCTCTACTAGTTATGTTTTCTTAAAACTCTCACTTCAGTTTTCTGGACCAACCATGAACTTGTTCCTCATCCTTCACTTCTGCTTTTCATCATCACTTTCTACAGCCAGGTTTTCATTTTTTATCTTCTCTTCTCGTTTCTAACAGGGACTTTCTATCATTGTATTCAGAAACAAGGGGCCATTTTTGTATGCATGCAACATAGATTATAAAAAGTTATGACAGGTATTTTATTCCGGAAATATTACATTTTGTACATATTGTTTTAAGTTTGTATAATGTAGAGTATAACCTCCGACTTTTGGTGTAGTATACTACCTCAAAACTACGTAAAAACACAAAGAGCGTTTTTAATCTATATTTACAACATGAACGGTTTCTGTTCATAGGCTGGTCAGGTTAAGATCTAAATAAGGGAGACTGAGGCCACAGGTGAGTCACTCTTTAAAACAGGTGAGCTTTTTACTGCAGGTTCTGTTCTGTGTTTGACTCAGCTGAGGGCAGATCAGCAGTTTATTCGGGCTGTCGTGTTGTGGGGGAAGCCTCAGCTGAGATCCATGGTGTTTATGAACAGCTGTATTGTGCTCTGAGGTTGGTCAGCAGGCTGCTGGCTCAACAGGATCCACTGGGATGAAACAAGTCTGACCACTAATCTAGTGTCAGACAGACACAGTCCTCAAAAATCTAAAAATACACTCAGTGTGCGAGTATTTCAGGACACTGGAGTAGGGGTCAGGGGAGGTTGGGGTTGGGTTGTAGGCTACTAGAAGACATGGCGGCCCACAGAACTACTTGAGGTACTTTAGAACTCATCAGGGTACTTTTGAGACTGATTGCAGGACTTCATTATGAAGGCAACAGGTTTCTTTTTCTTTCTGTGATCTTGTATGTTGAAATGTATTCTAGGCTATCACAAGATTAAGTAAATGTCACTGTAACATCTTTCTGCTGTCAAGGAAATAGCGCCTGATAAGACGTGCCCAATGAACTTGTGTTGCTAGTGGTGATTAAGGGCGGGGTGTCCTGTAGTATCAGTTGTACACAGCCAATCCCTGCTGATAACAAACACGCTTCACTTTCTCTCTCTTAAATAACAGCTGACTTTGGACCATCAGACTTGAAGGTTTACAGCCCAAACAGAACAAGGGAAAGTTTCGACATGGTTTTACTGCCAACACTCTTTAACCCAGCAGTGTCCAGGCTCACTTCAGAGCTCCAAAGGGGTCAATGTTTGACAACATCCTGAGGGTTCATGTTCGTCTTCTTTGAACCGACTAAGCAGAGGATTTTTCAGCTCCACTTTAGAAAAAGTCAATATTCCGTAGAAAACGCACAAATTGCGCAGGAAGAAGTCAGAACTCAAACTATAAAACATTCAATTTTTTTACTTTATCCCTGAAAGGCCTCTGTGTAATAAATATTATACTATTACATGAGATTTTACAGTTTAAGAAACGTCTGTAAAAATATGAATGAGATGTGTTTTGAAAGTTCCAAATAAGCATATTGAGCTCCAAGCTTCTTTCTCCATGCTCGACTTATACACTTAAAACTAAACAAACTTAAGTCACCGTTAATTAAATGTTAACTGCCTCCTTATTAACTGCATCCACTTTACTTGGTGATAATGGCTTTGAGAAATATCCAGCCTGGAAAGAAGTTAATGATTATTTTAGGACAAGGTGTTTGATAGATTATCCTGAATCAAAATAAATGATTGAAAAACTGCTCTCCTGTTCACCAGCAGTCACTTTCACTTTAAAGTAAACAGAACTGAAAAATAGCCAAGATTATGTAATGTTATTTTAAATTACTCTGCTGTATTAATCTACCAGTTTCTTCAAATTTAGATCATCTTGAAGACATAAAGACCGTCATGTTTAACTTCCTTAATTTGTTAACAAGTTAGGTACTAAGTCAACAATAATTAATCTGTAATAATATACAAGAGATAACACGTTTTGGTTATAATAGGACATTTCACTGAACTATACTTTAAATTAATTTAATTTGACCATTTTAACTTTCACAGGATTATTTGTGCAGTATGCTATTAGTGTTTTTACCTTTGTGTAGGCTCCCTTATCCACCAGTCCCCAGCAATTACCATTTAGTCCTCGCTTTAAATGTAAGAACTTTAGACCTTAAATTTGATGGTATATCTTTTGACAAGTGCGAGCTATCTGTATCTTACACAATCAAAAACGACATTACATTGTCAAGTGAAGGAAGACTCTTCACATTGTTATTATAGTCGGTCATTTCTCTGTCTCGTACCTCATGATGCGGTCTCAGTGGTTCTAAACGAGCAGATAGAAAATATCAACAAGCAGGCGCTTCCTCGACTTTCGGTTCAGCAAGTCGAAAGTGGAGATGTAAAAATAAACCGGAAAATTGTTACGTTTCTTTCTGACGTCTCGGAACTCAGAGGAATGAGGAAACTGCTCTCTGACTCTCCGCCATCACTGTCTGTAGGTCCGCACGTAGGCACGTACACACAAAGGCTGGGGAGGGGAGTGCTGCAGAGGGGCCTTGAAAGGGGGCCGCAAAACACCGTGATCTGCTGCTGTAGCTGTGTTGCTATCTGCTGTATATCCATATATATGCGTTGTATAATAGATCATCGTTTTTTTTTTTATCTATATGAGATAACCTCAGCAGTAAATACCGCTGATAACTCGCTTTAATATTAACCCAGAGTAAACGTGACTGGCTGTGCTCAGGTAGTTGAACTCCGTACAAAACATTGAAAGTTTGTTTATGTCAGGGTTTTTTCTAGTCAGGTGCACAGTTGACACGACAACGCCACACTTTCTTTGAATTTCAAAGATCACCTCGAAAAATCGGCTTAAAGAGAAAGCGCCCAGCAGTGCGCTGAATTTATTAAAATATATGTTTTTTTGCCAGGAGTGCAGCGCTCACTCTCACTTCTCCGTGCTGTTGTTTATAAGGAGGCAGAGGAGAACCTCTGAGAATAACACGGGTATAACATCTTATTATTGTAAATCTGAAACAGATGGCACTGATCGGTGATGTTTCAGTATGCCGAATTACTAAAGGTATCCTAGTGCTTTGTAAAATACCCAAAACGTATATGTGAAAGCATGTCATGTATGATAAGTAAGCGAGGTACAGTGAAATAAAAGCTTTTAGGGGCGAGTTTGGTTTCAAAACACAGGAATTTGAGTTATGCTAAACATTAAATATAAAACTTGTAACTACTGGGATTTAATACTCAAGAGCTATTTCACGGACCCAAACGCCCTGACAAAACGTAAATGTCGGTCTTTATATCTGGAGTTGTGTTAACAAATGGAGGTCATATTGTATTTTTACCTAAGGTAGCTAATAGTTTGCTCAGCCTATTACATTTTTTAAATCGTCTACTGGCTTAATCGTAATTCAATACCGAAAACACTAAACTTATAAGACTCAAACAAAAACACATTTTCTTCAAGCTGCTGAACAGATGCCTGTTTTCAAGCTCAGTTAGCAGCTAGACGGCGTGGCTAACAGTTAGCATTTACGGTAGGTCAGCTCAGCTAGCTGCGTTAGCTAGCTGCGTTAGCTAGCTGACATTTTTGACACGAACACCGGTGTCGGCCAGAGTTAGGCGACTTAACTCACCGTGAGCTTTTGCTGTAGACTCTCGACTTCGATGTCATAAATGATCCAAGTTGGTTCGCTGACACGCTGAACTAAAGAAAAAAGTTTCGTTAAGCAGGTGTTTCCATCAGCTGGCACTCTCTCAATGTCACAAAAACGTAATGGAAGAAAAAATAAATGCGGGATGGGAACGTCTCGCGAGATTCGGCAGTATTATCTCGGTGAAAACATAAAGTCGGATTCGGGTTCAGAAAACGAGAGTGAGACTGCTCCCTGCAGGTGAAACTGGATTGTAAATACAGATGTGTGGGTGTTTTTTTTATTTATTTTTTACATATTTAATACTGAATGGCGACAGAATGTTTCTCTCTTTGAAGTTACTACCTTTACTCAGGTAGAGTTCTGAGCATTAAAGGAAAGAAATAGGCCTACAGTTCAGACAGAATATCCATTTGCATCAAACACTGAAGCACAAACTAAGGTAGGCACATTGCATTCACCAAAGAAAATAAATGTTTGACCCTTCATCTCAAACTTATGAGATCAGGATCTCATAGTTACAAGAAAAAGCTCGTAAAAAAAACGCAGCAGCAATGAGGTATAGCCTACGGATCTCATAGCCTAAGTGAAAAGATCTCATAATTACGAGATCCTGAGCTCAAAATTACGAGATAAGGGGTTAAAAAATGTTGTTGTTTGGTGAATGCAATGCACTTCCGTAGGCTACAATTGTAGTTGTCCAACAATAATAAAATCCAAGGACATGTTTATATTCAGGCTTTCCGAAATCATTAGAAAATATATTTTCTAAACACACTTTAAAATGAAGTCTAAATAACGAGAAAAGTATTGGTCAAGAAAACACAAAACAAAATTGGTTCTGGTTGCCTTTGTATCCATGAAGCCTTTGTTGTCATATAGATGAGCAACTCTCTATGCCATTTTATAATTACCAGGATTTCCTCTTTCTGATGAAACCTATTTCTTACCTGCTTCTATTGTATTATTATGAAGGATTCAGCCCATAAGCCTAGAATAGACTGATTTATATACAGTGGAAATACAAATGGCATATTTTTTAGCTTCTATATGGAGTCAATCTATAATCAGCACAGTCAGCATGACAATCTGCAGCCTGTGATACAGAACACAATTATTCGTATTATTTTCACATTTTAACCGATTGATCAAAAGACCCAGTCACAGACAGTACAGGTCTTACAATACCAAGTTGCAAAACTGAGTTAAACATAGGCTACTTCGAATTTCTTAGCTGTAGCCTATAGGCTTCACAGAGTTATGACATTTTCACAGCCCTAGAATGGATTAAACAATACAAGCCAAACAAAGTTCTTGTCCACAGTGATTCTGTCTAAACTCAGTAGCCTTGGATCCAATTTATGTCCATATACACATCCAGATTTGTAGTATAAAATAATTTCAAGTCAAACAAGAGCAGAGACCAGGACACAGAGGGCATATTCTAATATGTTCCGGTTCATAGAGGTATTAGAGGAAATGAAAAGTGGACAAACAGGCCAAAAAAAGCAAAGCACGCAGGAAAGGAAATATGGATGTCAGTTTACTATAAAAATCAGAGGGTTAGGGAATTAAATACAAAATATGGCAACTACATTGGAACCAGGAGAATAGGAGTAGACACTTACATTACAATTCAAATGAAATAGACAGTATAAGGAAAAGGATGGAAACAAGAAAGAAGAAGCATTTTTGTAAATCAAGAATGAGAATAGGACACAGCAGCCTAAGCAGCCCGTTACATATGAAAGGGAAGCATCCAACTTGTCTCTGTGAGCACAGTTATTTAAGTCTATGCTTGAAACTGTAGAAAGGGAGGGGGTGATGGAGGAGATGCAAGACTTGGAGGAGCGGAGAGAAGGATGCCTTCAGACCATATACCAAAAGTGAACTAAAGAGGGTAGAGGCTGTTATAACAACCACTTGAGGGAAACCGAAAAGATTTAGGATAATTTAGAAATGAGGTAGGAGCTTACAGACTCCGATAGATGACAGTACTGTCATTACTTGGATGCCAGGTGCTGTTAAACATCACAGAAGAAGAACTGCAGCCAGAGCGAAAGGGCAGGCATTTATTCTCTCTGCAACCATCAATGAAAAGGAAGAGACTTCTGCTACAATTTTGTAGAAAGGATGATGTAAAATCACATCATCCTTTCTTTCATCCTGACTAGGCTGAGGTTAGGACATTGTGGTCTGGCCAGTTACTTAAAGGTAATTGGTAAACCCCCTGATGGTCTGTGTCAGTGTGGAAAGGAGGAAACAGTCCGTCATGTCTTCTTTGTTTGTGTTAAATAGGCTATAGGAATGAAAGAAGTCAGTTATTCAGGGAGTTATCTGACCTGGGACTCTCATCTTTCTCCTTTAAGTCAATATTTTCTGTGGATACAAACTTTCAATCTGTTGGGAGTGCAGTTCTTAGATTCTTAAATGCTACTGGCTTGTATCATAAGATATGAATTCAGTACACACTCCTAGACTGTGGAGGGCAGCATTACACTCTAAAGTTTACAGCCTGCCGGAAATCCATTATAGGAAGAAGAAGAAGAACTGCAGCCAGTAGAGGCGGAGTCAGAGTAGCCAAGCAGTCAGATGTGTGATGTAGATTTTAGGGATCAAAACATATATTTCGAAGGTCTGTGAAGATCAAACTCAGTTAGTGTTCAGAGAGAACATAAATACTTCCACGGTTAACTTGCAGGAGAGCTGCCACATCGTGGAAATGTCTTCGGGCTCCGGAAACAGAAACACGAACACGGAACCGTGGGGAAGCTTCGATGACAACCTCATCCAGGTGAGCTAACATGCTAACAACAAAAGTGAACAAATAACAAACCACCAGCTTATTAACTTACATCCTAACACCACAGCTACCCTTAGCAGGTTACATGCTTACACTGGAACTGAGTTCGGCTTAGCTATTAACAAACGCGCTAACCTGTTAGACGCGTTGAGCAACATAGCCAAGTTAATCGTCGAAAACTCACCATTTCCAGCTAGTCAAACAAGCCAATGCAAACCTGATGGGCGAAAAAAAACACGCTCTGAGTTCAAGAGTCTCCAAGCTGTTGAATGAAACAGCTGATGAACAAAGCAGCTGGAGGGAAGACGGCGTGGCAGGTAAAAACACAAAGTGACGTCATGGCCAGTGGTGGTAGAAGTGCTCAGATTCATTACAAATCTGAGGTGTAAATATAAGTAACATACTGCGGTTTTACTATATTAAAAGTACTGCAGTACCAACATTTTCATGTTAAAGTTTCACAGTTTCAAGTACACCAGTGTCCTCATCTTCATGCAGTGAAAATATCACAGTAAAGTACTTAGTATGAGTTTAGGTAAAAGTACCCCTTGGTGATGAATTCAGCTATCCTAATATGCTTGTGTTAATTCTTAAAACATACATTCTTTTAACTATGTTGTGAACATGTGGCTGTTAACCCTTATGCCTTCTGCTGTTTGCTCAGGGAAGTAGCTCGGCTGTCGTCGACATGGAGAACATGGACGACACGTCAGGTTCCAGCTTTGAGGACATGGGGGAGATGCACCAGAGGATGAAGGAGGAGGAGGAGGTGTCAGCTGAGGCAGCCGCCACTGAGGATGACACTGTCGAAGATGGAGAGTTTCTGGGTATGAAGGGGATAAAGGGGCAGCTGGGCAGACAAGTGGCTGATGAGGTGAGTAAAGGTTCGATTTCAGAGCTTTTGTTCCTGTCACAATGAGTCCGTTTTAATCCATTTGAAATGTTCAGGTGTGGCAGGCAGGGAAGCGACAGGCCTCCAAAGCATTCAACCTGTATGCCAACATCGACATCCTCAGGCCGTACTTTGATGTAGAGCCAGCGCAGGTCCGCAGCAGGTAGGACCCTCTCTACTTCCTGTTTTCAGCCGTAACCCGTTTCTTTACTTTTAACTGCTTACTGTCTCCTTTCAGGCTGATGGAGTCAATGATACCAGTCCGCATGATCAACTTTCCCCAGGTACACACACTCAGTATATCTTTATTTGTATAGCGTCAATTCATAACAAATATTATCAAAAGACACTTTCCAAAGAGAGCAGGTCTAGACCGTACTCTAAACAGTACGGTCCACATCAGTCTCTCTTCATAAGTTCAGAATGACTCCTGAAAGTAACAGGTCTCAAACTGAACTCAGACTTTTTTTCTGAGACATCATCGTGAAACAAGGCTCTGGTGCTCTGTGTCAGCTTGAGTTTTAGTTTCAATGTCCAGGTTCTGTTTTAAGTCCAAAGCAAGGGGCAACCACCCATATTGAGAATGAAGCCTTTGAGACCCATATTTTTATACATTGTGGTGCTGCATGATCAACCTAATCACAAGAATGTGCAATCACATAACCGCACAAAAGTCTGCAATTTGCGGTGTAAATAAATGTGTGCGTTTGTGTATGTAAATGTTACAATCAGGGTACCTACAAGCTCATAATTCTATGCATTATATCACCATCACAATATTGTCTACTATAATTAAAATCGCACAATATCACCAAACAGTGCAGCACTAGTACAGTCTATCGTTCAAGCTAAGTTTGTGTTTGAAGTCTGAGTTGAGGCTCAGGCTCAATCCTCTGACAATTTTAACTTCATGTGTTTAGAAGATCGCAGGTGAGCTGTACGGTCCTCTGATGCTGGTCTTCACACTGGTGGCTATCCTGCTGCATGGCATGAAGACATCGGGAACTGTCATTGTAAGAAAACACACACACACACACACACACACACACACACACACACACACACACACACACACACACACACACACACACACAGCTGTGAACACATTAACATCTGCGAACACATTAACATCTGCACTGTATTACTATGTTGTTACTGATGATAAGTGACATGTTTGTGTCCGTTACAGCGGGAGGGGACCCTGATGGGAACTGCTATAGGAACATGTTTTGGTTACTGGCTCGGTGTTTCCTCCTTCATCTACTTCCTTGCATACCTGGTCAATGCTCAAATCACCATGCTGCAGATGCTCTCCCTACTGGTCAGTGGCAGAATAGCAACCACAGTACACAGTACACACACACCGTAGTTCAAACTGCATGCAGTAATATAAGTGGTTCCAAAGTGGTGATTGGGATATAATCTCTTTATTTTCTGTGTTATTTCTATTAAGTGATAGAGTGAAAGGTTTGGTGTTTTCACACATTGACAAAACTACTGAAAATGTCCAGAAATATTCAGGGTGAGCTGCACGTGTGAATGTAAACAGCCACATTTTTAGCCAACTTAATCAGGAATTCTTCCTGCCTGTCCCTTAATAAAACGTCCTTGTAATGTTGGGGTGAACACACTAGGAAATATTCAGGAAAATACACCGCAGACAAGCGGTCAGGGGAAATGAAGTTTTCTATCACAAGGCCAGTGAGAATTTTTGTGTGTAATGAAGCGTTTTTATATTCTTTTCTGCTCCCGATATGTTCTTTCCACTAATTGGTTGAGACTATGATGTTACTATGTCACGGAAGATTTTAGGGGTAGGCTGACCTGAATGTTCAGGTGTGATTGTGGGACAACTTTTGTGATTTCACTTCCCTTCTCCTGTCACCAGGGTTACGGTCTGTTTGGTCACTGTGTCGTCCTGCTCATCACCTACAACATTCACTTCCACTTCCTGTTCTACATCCTCTGGTTGCTGTTTGGAGGACTTTCCACTCTGCGCATGGTAAGAGCTACGTCTCCGATCAGCCCTTCTATAATCCTTCAGCTGTGAGCTCACCTGGTTTTTGTGTCTTGTTGCCATCAGGTAGCTGCTCTGCTATCACGTACGGTTGGTCAGACTCCTCGTCTCCTCCTCTGTGGGACTCTGTCAGTCCTACACATGCTCTTCCTGCTATATCTGCACTTCGCCTACCACAAGATTGTAGAAGGTAATGAAGTACATCTCATCATAAAACTTCATTCATTGAGGTCATATGAATTTCAACACTTTACCTGATGATGCTGCTAGTAGTAGGCAATGTTTCGTGAATTATTTGTCTCACATTGAGACCTCTAGTTGTGTCAGTGACCCCTCGATGGTCATGTCATTAGTCCCTTACATTAAGTGTCTTCCAAAACACTTAACGGAGTGAAATTGTGTTATAAAACCCACCAGCAGTAAGTTTGCATCGACGCCATGTTGTGTGGTGGATGAAAGACATAATTTACATATAAGTTCTGTGAGCCTCATGGGCTACCGTAGTGCTCAAACCAAGATGAATATTTAATACTGTTGACATAAAGCTACTGTGAGGAGCTTTGGTTTGCTTCCATCTTTGCCATCCCTGGAGACGAAGTAGCTTGTCTTATCTCTTTGCTGATCTTGTCCTGTGCATGTATAAGTAAAAAAATAAATCTCATCCTACTTTATATTATTAAATTCACAGTATCACTCACTGTGAATCTTAACACTGGAGGTGTAAACAATAGCCAGATCAGCAGCTTGCTGTTATATCCTCGTCTGACCAGCTGTTGGCATTGATAACAAGCATTAAAAATAATATAGATTTAGCCAAGTTTGTTGCTGATGATTTAGTTTGCTTTTGTAGATTTAGAGGCATCAGTATTAATTTCAGTCAGTTTTATAACAAGATAAACACGTGGCACTTTTTTCATTTAATTACACTGTTAATTTAAAGAGATCTTTTCATAAAACAGCAGTTAATGAACCGAGTCTGCCACCTCTCTCCACAATGTTATACATACTATAGCTATTAACACGGTGCTGATAGAAAACAATAGCTCCTAGAGATGCACTGATTGGGAAAGTCAGGGCTGATGCAGATACCGATGTTTGAAATAATAATTTAGCCAATTGCCGATTCCGACACAGATATTTGTTTCATTATTTCTTTCGGTGTGAGACTCCCACAATTCCAACATTTTCTCTCATGTTTGACAATAAAAACAAGTAAGAGTTTATTCAACAGGTGACTTCTTCTGCTCTTTAAAAAAAACTCCTCTCTGAATCAGTAGTTAGGTGTACTAGATGTCAGCATTAAATTGAGCGGCACAACAAATAAACATCGGCTACTGACAATGGTTCATGACACATTATTTGCCGATGTCAGTCAACAGGGCCAATATCAGCTGATGCATATGTTGAACTGATGAATTGGTGCATCCCTAACAGCTCCTCTTTCCACACTCAACTGTGGGTAAGGAACATAGTTCACTCCTTGACGGAGTGGGGACAGTCTAGTATAAGAAAGTCACCTCTTGTCAACTAGTGAAACCCTCGTCTTTGATTACAGGGCTGCTGGACTCCCTGGAAGGCCCCAATATGGCTCCTATGCAGCGAGTCGCTAGAGATGTGCCTGAACTGACACTAAACGTCACAATGAGGAGCCTGGGAACCTTGGTGAGGGCCTGATGAGGGCCCACTGAGCACCCTCAGCACCACCCCAACATCCAACTTTACCTGTCAGATATTTCATGTTTGTTTCGACTGTTTGTTTGCCCTTTTTTATTCTATGTAATATTTGGTTTAGGGGTATCATTGTTTACTATGTTCAGATGTATTTATAGTTTCTAAACAGAGACACAAATAAACTTTATGGACTATGGGTTTGAGTTCATGAGCTGTAACAAAGCACAATCAAGATGGTTACTTTAAATCCAGCATGTTACAGTCACAGAAACAAAGTTATTTAACAGAATCATTCTCTACATGTTGATATTTGACACACAGCTCATTTTGAAATGTATCTTTAAATGGTCATAAATTAAATCATATGTAAATATATTGAAGATAATGTCTGAATAATTGAAGGTAAAGTTCTGAGGAGCAGCTGCTCTGTTTCATTTTGTATTTACTTATATAAAAATTGTTATTTAACTGTGGTATTACTTTTCCTACTAGTATACTTTATCAGATGTGTTCAGCTGAAACTGTATACCAGATTTGCATAAAGGTACAGCAGTCAAAACTGAAAGCCTTTTGTTTTTAACTTCAGAAGAGGTACTGTTACATTAAGCACTAAATTGGCACAGACCATAGAAACCTGTATTTTGTAAGGAAGTATATATCAAGCATGAAGAACCGAACCATACAGGTTGGAAAATAGTCAGCAATGTACTTCATGAAAAGTGACTGCAGGTGACTCCATTTAAACATGCTTCCAGTCAGTGTACACCTGAAAGAGCCCAGGGGTCTAGACAGATGAGATTCAACCAATTAAAGGGGAGGAAGAAGAGCCTCCTTACGTCCATTTTCATGCATCAATTTTTTATGTAAAACATCCATGCCTGCAAGCCCTCGCTCAGGGCGGAGGACCAAGCTAACACTCTACGTACGGCGAAACGTCACCGCGCAGAGCCTCATTTGCATCCAGCGCGGGAGAACACAGGCAGTAGAAACAGGGAGAGATAAGCGTGGAAATACTAAAGTGAATAATGAAGGTGTACTTCTGCGGGAGTATCCGCGGCGGCAGAGATGACGTTCACTTGTACCGGAGGATCGTCGACAAGCTGCAGAGCTACGGAACCGTGTTGACCGAGCACGTGAGCAGCAGCGAGCTCTCCGACAGAGGTCAGACAATATCAATACACAGAGCCCACACGGTGCAGCTCACGTACATTGAGTTGTCACTGGTACTGCAAATAAGTGGAAGTTCAAATTTGTAGCTTGACGATCACCGTGGGCATCGGGTCAGAATGCATGAATCCAACCAGGATACTACAAATATCTTTTAACGCAGGTTTATTTCTTCAACTCAGTTCATTTATATTTTGATAAAACTCAAATGATGTTTCAAACATCTGATAGATAAGGCAAACATGATTAGAATAAAAAATAGATTCATTTTTCAATTAGGGAAATGCGGATGATTAAAAACCCATGGTTAGCACCAAGAAGAACTTGGTCTAGGAGAAAACACCTACCAAAGCTGAAATGCCATCCCCATGTGAAGGTCAAAAGAGTGAGTACAAGGGGAAGCAGTCTTTAAATAAGGAGGGATCAGGTGAATTCAATCAGAGAGGTGAAAGAGTGCGAAAAATAACCAATCAATGCTCAGGAAAGAAGTCACTAAAGTGAATCAAAGGAAGTGAGTTGGTTCAGAAAGGGAAGCGGTGAAAGGTAACAAAAGAGTGATCCTTACTTCACATACAAAGGATGTAATATCATTACACATGGTATTACATCACAGATAACACCGGGCTGCACACATTGATCAAAAGTCAGATATAACTAAGGCTGTGTTCACACTGCAGCAAAAAGTGACCTGAATCTGATTATTTTGCTTCTATGTGACTCAGATTTGTTAGTTTTTTATGACAGCCTGAACAGCACAAATCACTGGGAATCAGATCTTTTCAAATCAGATTTGGGACACTTAGGCCTTGCTCACATTGCACCTCCAAATCTGATTTTTAGCACATCCAGATTGTATGTAGTTTGTTTTTTTGCCAGTCTGGACACAAAAACCACATGAGATCTGATTTTTCCAAATCTGATTCAAACCACATACAGAGGTGGTTTCGAATGCGATTCAAATCAGATTCCTACAGATCTGATCCAATCTGAACGTCTCGGTCGCTTCAATGTGTCTTCTGCGTCACTCGCAACGCAACACCATTGACAATAAAAACAACGACGTAGATCCAGCAAGCCGGAAGTTAATTCAAGGCGCATTATACAAACTGTTCTAAGCTTTGGTCGGTGGAAGAAAACAGCAAGAATGAAAACAAACATGGAGCAAAACAACAGCCTGTGGACAGACTGCTCCACAAGATTGTTTGTGTCAGAAATAGACACACTTCTCTGTCATCCATTTTGCAGTTGTATTTCCTGGGCGTAACCTGTTACCATAGAAATCAATGTGGATCAGACCATGTCAACACGGACAGGCAGATCGGATCTGGTCACTTGCAATTTGTAATGCGGACAGTCAGTCAGTTAGATCGGATTCTGATCAGATTTGGGGAAAAATCAGATTTGGGCGGCAGTCTGAACAAAGCCTTACATATTTGGATTCCTTCAGGAGTCTGACACAGGCTAGATTTAAAAGGTAATGTGAGCAGCCAAACAAAAAATGGATCTCAGCAAAAAATCTGAATGGAGCATTAAGGCTTGCAGTGTGTGTGTGTGTGCGTGCGTGCGTGCGTGTGTGTGCGTGCCATGTAACTTAGCTGCTGTGCTGTGATTGGACAGGAGAGGACGCCACAGTTGCAGGAGAAAAAGCCATCCATGACCCTGATGTAGACTGGCTCCGACAGTGTGACGGTGAGAGTTTGTTGATCATGTGTATGTGACTTTGACCAGAGCAGTGTTTGCTAGTGTGTGTGACATCTGATCTTTGTGTGCTCAGTGGTTGTTGCCGAGGTAACGCAGCCGTCTCTGGGAGTCGGCTATGAGCTTGGCCGAGCTGTCGACATGAAAAAGAAAATCTTCTGTCTGTTCAGACCATCGTCAGGACGCAGTAAGGACACTTACTGTTTAACACCCTTTTTCCTAACTCTGCGTTCTTCCTTCCTCACCCTTACCCCCTCCTCCATCCCTCTCCCTCCCTCCCTCCCTCATCTCTTTCCTTCCTCTCTTCTTCCTCTTCCACCTTCCCAACCTCTCATCGCCTCTCTCTCCTTCCCTCCATACTTGTCCTTGGACTAAAGTTGTGCAGTGAATGTGTAATATTTGTCTCTGAAATTCAGCAGATTACTTAAATAAGTATTATAACTAAATAAGTACCTTGAATTTATTCTGAAGTACAGTACTTAGAAATGTACTCAGTTGCTTCTCTACTCAGCTGTTGTGTTTAAGTTGTGTTGTGTCTCATCAGAATCTTCAAATCAAAAACAAGTTTCTTCATGACCAAAATGACCTCATTTAATTCCTCTCTCTCTCTTTCTCTTTCTCTGTACAGGTCTTTCTGCCATGATTCGAGGAGCTGATGACAGCAACCTTTTCGTGGTCCGAGATTACAGCGAGGATGAGCTGGAGAACATTTTGGAAGAGTTCTTTAACAATCTGAAGAGATCATGAAGAACACTCAGAACTCATACTATATATGTGTACAATGTTTTATTTTAGACTGACTAAGGGAGTCAATAAAGTTTAGATGTGAAACAGGCTTGTCAGTGCAGTCTGTGATCACCTTAACAGGTGAGTGATGATATACAGTAGTTACCTGTTTTTAATAAGATGGAATTAAAGAAATACTGTTCAATTAAACTTTGTTCAAAACTTCTTTGATTCCAAAAGTTTCCTCGTGTGTGTGTGTGTGTGTGTGTGTGTGTGTGTGTGTGTGTGTGTGTGTGTGTGTGTGTGTGTGTGTGTGTGTGTGTGTGTGTGTGTGTGTGTGTGGTGTGTGTGTGTGTGTGTGTGTGTGTGTGTGTGTGTGTGTGTGTGTGTGTGTGTGTGTGTGTGTGTGTGTGTGTGTGTGTGTGTGTGTGTGTGTGTGTGTGTGTGTGTGTGTGTGTGTGTGTGTGTGTGTGTGTGTGTGTGTGTGTGTGTGTGTGTGTGCGTGCGTGCGTGCGTGCGTGCGTGCGTGTGTGTGTGTGTATTCTCAGAATATGCTCTTGTGCATGTCTGTATTTTGTCTCATATTTTTCTGGGTAGCTAAACATGATCTCTATGTGTCCCTTGTGCCAAAGGTTGTGATTTCAAGTCGGTGACGTAAACTGAACATGTACAACTATTCAGGCTATGTGCTGCTCGTGTTGATTTAGAGTTGCATGAATTAAAAGTCCATTGATAAAACGTTTCGGGCAATTTGGACAGTTATGCTCCATATACCCTCCTCTAACTTACTGCTACACAGCAGCTGCTGTAACTTTGCTGCTGCAGTTTAACCAACTATAACTTAAGTTGCATCTATTTAAAAATATTTAAAGCCAAATTAATACTTTTAAGGAGCACACAGGAGCAGAAGAAACATTTACCAACAATTCTGACTCGACATCCACGTTAAAAAAGAAAATCCCCTCTAATAAGTATTCCTTTATTTTGTATCATGTTTCTCCTCGTGTCTCTACCTTTTTCAAGGTTTACTTAGACTTGGATAGATAGCAGCAAAAGTGGAGTGGACATTTTTTTTTAATGTAATTATGGGTACTTCTCACTTCTCTTATTTGCTATCTCCTCGGTCCTCGCTCCTCGGCCGAACCGGAAGTAGTTTTAGACCCGCCATGTTAAGGATCGTCCCAAAGCTCTTACACTGAAAGGAGGAGAGAGGATCGAGGAGAGAGGAGGGAGATCCGAGGAGCGATGGCCGAGGAGACACGAGAGCTGACTTTACGGAAGTCTTTTTACTGACAGACACGCCCCCTTATCGAATATCATTCATTGATTGGACGCTGCAGCGGATCAGACTTCAGTGAAACTTATCAACATGAGCGGAGTTTAATACCGGAGAAAAGACGGACATTAAAAAGACGCTAAACGGACCGACGGACATTTAAACAGATTCTAAACATCTGTCAGTTTGTAAAGAGTCTGTGATGAGCTGGGATTAAAAAGTGTCTGACATGAAGATCAAAAACGAAATATGAAGCATCAGTTCTATAAACCAATCAGAGTGTAGGCCCATCACTCCCCACACTCAAACAAACAGTGTGTTAATATGAAGTGTTCAGAAATGATTCCTTCATGTTCATGATCCCTCAGACTGTTTGAATGTGTGATGATGATGAGAGTCTGATGCAGAGGGAGTCTGTCACTCACAAACACCTTTTACATTCACACTTATTTACCTTCAGAAAGTTTCTATCATTTACAACCTCATCAATCATTTTCACATAAATATCTGTTTATAAAATACAGAGTTCATTGTCCAATTATAAGTCCAAACTAATACAAATAATAAATTCAACAATTCAGTATGAAATCTTTTTGTCAGTAGAAATTGTCCTTTTGGTTATGAGCAGACTGCAGGTTGTTCTTCATGTGGTAAAGTACACAGACTGAACACTGTTACTGTGTGTATTTGATTAGAAAAAATACAGTGTGTGTTTGTGCGGACATAAACAGCTGTTAAAGACGACTGACAGCTGAACGTGATCAGCTGATGACATCATCACAGACAGACGTCGCTTCACGTGACGCTGTAGAGGAAAGGACGTCTCATGTCTCTTCAAACAGATCTCCTCGTTCCTCTCTCCTCTGCTTCGTTTCCTCCATGCATCTCTGGTGGGAGGGACTAAGACGCAAGTGGAGGAGACAACTCGGAGGACACTCGATGCAAATAAGAGAAGTGAGAAGCACCCATAGTCTTCAACTTCAGAAGCTTTGACCTTTTCACCTTCTTTAATATCTACCACCAATTGACTCAAAATTCACATTAGTAATGCATCTTTAAGAGTCAATCAAATAAAGAGTCTAATCTGATCTCGTGTATTTTCTCAATCTTTTAAGGAATAAAGAATACGAGAGATAGTTTACTTCATTCAGCTTGTGTTTTTCAATTATTCTGAATCTAAGTCTGGATACAAATCAGTTGCTGCATTACTGTTTTTTTTTTTCAAAGATTACGTTCATGTCATTTAAATTACCTCAGAGAAACTCAATGGAAACAAATTAGAATATTTTTATACAATACAAGATTTAGAATTCTGCTAACAAAGTAACTCCCCTGAAAATGTGCCTCAGCTCATTAATTCAATTCAAGAAAAAACTTTATTTATCCCCGGGGGGCAATAAATTAATTAGTTTACTTGTTTTAATAGTTTATTTTTTCTGTCATAATTACTTAGGCTTCTTTTTCCATGAACCTAAAAGTTTAGATGGTACTGAAACCTTCATTCAGTATAAACTATTTAAAAAGTCACACCAGCCAATATTGCAGGAATGTAACAAGCTAAGCTGAAGTCAAAGACTTCTATCTTCACGGTCACCATTCATCACTGTCATGGTATTTTCAAGCCTGAACAATCTGTGCACTTACTCACACCCTTATAAAACACATTTTTATTCTTCCCTACTTCTTCTGAACTTAAACACATCTGTATGTCCAGCATGTAATGGGACTCTAACTCAGTGTGCTGCACAACAAATAGCAAAGTGCGCTGCAATTATTAGTATCAAGAAGCCTTGATAGGATTTAGGCAGCCATTTGTGGGCACCTGTGTGAAGTAAGTGTGGGTGAGTTGTCATTTATTTTTCCACCCTACCAATCATACTAAAATAACTACAGATACAAAATAATCTTAAATGAAAAAGAATATATCAAGCCACTTGAAAATAAATTCAAATAAATGTCTAAGCTCAATCCATCCACGAATGCACAGGTTGTTCTGTCTGAACGTTTGCCTGTAGTACATCCTGTCCTGGACTTAAGAAGACCTCCTGCTTTAAAGTGAAACTGTGCAGCATACTACCAAACAGTCTCTCTGGAGGAAATGTGGCCTAAGAAATCTTTTTAGAAACGAGATTTTATGCACTGACTCTGCTGATTGATGCAACTTAATTTTGCCATTTTAGGCCTACCATTCAAGTTAAGAATATAAGGTAAAAATGTCAAACTTCTGTACAAATGTTAACAAGGTCCACTGATGCTGTAACTTCAATATTGCACTCATATTCCCACACTTTATTGTACACAATATTTCAGAAGTGAATCACTCACTTGAGAAAATGAAAATATTCTGCTCTGTTTTTCACGTTTTAACATGATAACGTGTTATTTCAGAAAACAAGAGACTTTTACATTTTCTCAAGTAAAAGCAAAACCCTTCAATTAAATACGACCCAACCCTTTTCAAAATGTTTGCTTCAAAAAATATTCAGTTTATGAGTCCACAAGGTGGAGCTATAACGTTTGAAATGATGAATGGACAATTAAGAAGAACATTTTGGATAGTGTTGAGGTTGTGGTCAGACTGGAAACATACTACAGTGATATATATATATATATATATATATATCTCTGCTCTTAATGAAGTTGTTTAAAAACTGCCAAATGTTAAATAAGATTGATGTGGATGAAACTGCAAAAGCTGCAAAATATCTGAAATTAGAAAAGCCTTATATATATATCTATATATATCACTGTAGTATGTTTCCAGTCTGACGCACAACCTCAACACTATCCAAAATGTATATATATATATAATTGTTGGAGATTTCTCTTCAAGAAACTTAACTTAACTGATTCTTGTTTTGTTTTTGTTTTTTGCCAACTAAAATACAATCAGGATTTTTTTAATGTGTGTAATGCTAATATGTTCTCCAGTGTGATTCTGATTTGGTTATATCAGAATAGTTCACTCATCTGCATTATAAATACTCATTTCACAGGAACTTACAAAGATCCTGCCAAAACAATAGTGTCAGGAGGTTAATTTAGTTTACTTATATTTTTAAATCTGACCCCTGGTTTAGAGATTTAACAATTTGCTTATTTATTTATTTTCATGTTGTACATTTGTATACTGTCAAGTGAAAAAGTCTGCACCATATTAACATGTAAAAATAATATAATTCTGTTGAATAGCTATCGTTAAATGCTTCAGGTGCTGCATGTTTAACAACCAGAAAATGAAAATGATGGTTATACTTTGTTTTGGTAATTGGTCAACAGTAAGTCAAGGATTTACAGAAAATGTGCAACAACATGTCCAGTTTCCATGTTAAAATCAAAAGAAAACTGTATGTAAGCTTAATGGAACCACAGTAAATAGCTGTAAATAATCAATCCCCACAGTTTGCTATCCACACGCGAAAGGAATATGAAAAGCATTTTTCTTTGTTATTGGAGTATCAACATGGTTTGTGTGGTTTATGTTCTAAAAACCTTTCAAAAAAGTTTGTGCTCCAGCTTTTTTAAGCTTGATGTGTTTCAATTTCATTAAAATAACTTTATTTATCCGTTTGGAACTTTATTTGTGTAAAAGCTTCAGTGTATTTGCATATATGACAGCACCATGTCATATATATATGACCAAGAGTCAACTTGTAAAATATAATGATGCCTAAATAATCCATGAATAATGTTAAGACAATGTTACAATAAATGTTGTTTAAAACAAAAAAAATCATCCATTCATGAGTCTGATGGATGTGGGCACAAAGCCTGTCATGGCTCTCTTAGTCCTGAAGGTGAGTGATCTGTATCTGTGGCCTGAGGGTAGGAGACTGTATTAACCGTGAAGTGGTGTCTGAGGCATTATGTTGTCTCTTTAGTTTGTCTTTGTCTCTTGTAAATGCTGATCGCTGGTTCCTTCTCCAGTCGAATTATTTTACTGCTTATTGTTATGTTTTGTTTAGTGGGTTGCTAGGAATTTTAGACAAGGACCAAAACCATGCTGTTATATTGAAAGTTAAAACTGATTCAATGAAACATTTGTACAATGCTGTCAGGACTGATTGTCAAAGTTAAGTTTGCCAAGTTTTCTGAGGAAGAAGAGGCGCTGCTGACACTGAGAGAAGATGGTTTCACTGTTGGATTGGAAGATGAGCCTGTGATCAATTATTGCTCTGAGGTATATGAGTCAACCCTATATATACGCAGGCTGGCTGTTGACTGACACGGTGGGGATGCTTGAAAGTTTTTTTTGCGGAAGTCAACAACCAGTTCCTTAGTTTTGTTGTTGTTTAGGTCAAGACAGTTTTGCAGAAAATTTTCTCAGCCTGTAACTGTCCCTCTGACTTGCATGCTCACAGTGTCATAACAGTATTTAACAGATGTCATACCTGGGCTGGAGCTCCTGCAGTTATTTGTGTATATAGTGTGTACTGGTGAGATTACAGAACCCTGTGGGGCTCCTGTGGAGACTATCTTTGATGAACTGTGGTGACCGTTGACCTGGACCCTCTGGTACCTGTCAGTAATGAGAGGACCCATAGGATCAGGTGCGGGTTAGCATACAACTGGAGTAGTTTACGTCCCATCAGGTAGGGTTGACCGGTGCTAAAAGCTCTTGAGAAGTCAACAAAGATAAATGACCGGCGACTTCTCAAGATGTGTATAGTCTTTGTGCAGCAACTGTAGGACAGCATCATCTACACCGCTGTGCTGTTTGTTTGCGAACTGAAAAGGGTCTGCATGCATTCTGACCTCCTGTTGAAGCTGGGAAAGAACACGCTTTTCCAATCCTTTCATAACCATAACCAAGGATGTTAAAGCCACAGGTTGGTAGTCTTTGTTACAGGTGGGATTCTTTTAGGATACTGGGCAGTTATTTAAGGCGTTCAAGAGCGATTCAGTGTTCTTCCAGGGAGCGGTTGAAGAGATGGCAGAAACACCAGCCAGCTGGCTGCAGCAGGCTTTTAGCAAGCAGCCACAGATATGATCAGGTCATGGTGTTTTGTTCAGTTTTCTTCTCTTTAGCATATTTTATACATCCACCTGCTCAAGCTCTAGGTTTGCTTGGGAACGTATAATCGGAGTAAGTGCAGCAATAAGCTCCTCTCACTCCTGTGAGTAGTCAGAGTAGTCAGACAAATCTGCTGTAAAAATGGTTCACACTCTCTGCCATGTTGACACAGTCTTTTGCCCTCACTAAAGAGGTTGCTGGATTGTTATTGGGGATGCCTGACAGTGTTTTAAAGCCTTGCCAGGCATCCCTGACTTTGCCTTCCCAAAGGAGCATCTGAACTCTCTCCTTGTATCCTCTCTTGGCTGCTTTTATATGTTTGTTCAGTTTATTTTGAATGATCCTCGACTCAGTTCTGTTTCCTGAGTTAAATGCTATTTTCTTTTCATTCTGTGTTGTTTTCAGGGCTTTTGTGATTCAGGACTCATTGTTAGAGAATACCATTACAGTTTTATGGATCTATCACCTCCTTCCAAAAGGTGATATAGTGAGTAAATGGTAAATGGAATTGAGCTTGTATAGCGCTTTTCTACTCTTCTGACTAATCAAAGCGCTTTTACACCACAGGTCACACCTACTGATGGCAGAGGTTGCTATGTAAAGTGGCCATCAGTATTGGCTAATCCCATTCATACACATTCATACGCCGCTGCCGAAGCAGCGGGAGCAACTTGGGGTTAAGTGTCTTGCCCAAGGACACATCGGACATGTGTCTGCAGGAGCTGGGGATCGAACCCCCGGTGGAAAGACATGGGTTAACGCCTCCAGGTTTGTGCAATTGAAGCAGTCCTGTAGTGTCTCAACCACATTCATCTCACTTTGTCACCAGTTAATATATTTGTAAGCACCAGTACTGGTGTCTGCACTCCCCATACCTTGCTTACTTGCTTGTTCAGTGTGTCATACACTGATTTGTGGAACCTTTATGTCCGATGGGGACTGGCGCGTATCCCAGCATGCCAAGCAGTTTGGACCTTTTGGCGTGGTTAGCAGGTGTAATCCTATGCCCTTAGATAAATTCCAAGATTCAATGCACAGAAAGGTTTAAAATATTTTATTTGTTTAAAATATACATTAGTTTACAAACTCAGAAAATAAAATCGTAAGTAGAGTTTTAACAGTCTTTTTTGTAGTTTGTTTTTCACCACTTTTGTATTTTTATTTAAAACAGACAGTGAAAGAAACGATCCGACCAGGAAAAACCCGCCGAGGAACACGTGGATAGACAGGAGCAGAGAAAACTGTTCAGATGACCCTAAAAGCTTCACAGCTGGGGTCAGAGGTCAATGTACTGAGTGATTGACAGCACCTGTTGGTGGAAAGCAAGGAGGCGGGAATACAATCTACTGAACATTAAAAGTTCAGCTCTGAAAATACAACGGTGTATAAAGCAATTATTCCTCAAAACCACGTGATCCAGTCCAGTTGTCAGTTTCTTACAAAAGTTCCACATTTCATTGTCCTCAGGTATCCTCAGGTGAGTCCACCTCCTGAATGAAGGGATAAGCTGTGGCCAGCGACCATGTTGAGCTCCTCAACAATGCGAAAACCTTTTGTTTTTGTGTAATTTTATGTTAGGCTAATGCTAGCTTGTTAACCAGTTGTCCAACCTTGTTCTGTTTTGGAATAATCGTAACAGCAGACAAGCTAACATAATAAGCCAGGTGACGTTATCAGGTAAGCAGTGGTCTTCTTTTTAAAGAGGCCAAGCTAGCTAGCTTACATGCTAATAGTTTATTCAAGTATGTCGATTCCCGGTTGTTTCTCTGCTGGATCAGGACACGCAGATGAAATCGATGACTTATTACCATCTGCCTCTTTTTGACCATGGCTGGAGGTTAAAATGAGTCAAACCTGCCAGCTGGTACTACATCTCTTTGTTGTGAAAGTACTAATTTTTGTATGAGCTATACAAACGAATACACTGGTATTACTCATGTTGAGCTCTTAACATATGTTTTGGTCAAATTGTGGATCTTTCTAATTCTTTCACAATTAGGGCAAACTCAATATAGCTAACCTCATTTGAAAAATATAAGCATGTCAAATTTCAGCTACAAGCATTTGCAAAATATCTGAAATTAGACAAGCCTTAAAAGTGTACTAGAACAGTTATCATATTTCTTAGCTAAATGTTTTCCTATGACTCTTTTAAACTAAACTAATGGATGTTACAAAAAAGGCATTTCTTGCTGAAACACAATTACATTTTTGGGGCATCATCTTTGATATGGTACATTTTCAATAGGTATGGGGTTAAATGTTAGCATTAGGGGCTTTTTTGGAACAAAATTAGAATCAGTGAGTAGCTGTTATATAGTCCTGAAGCAGCAGAGACAATAAGGCAATGACAAACTAATGCTGGCTAACATAGCTAAAAGCACCCATTGGGGTTTACTGGTTACTTTAAACTTGAAATAATACTAAAAAGTGATTGCTAATGTTTCATTAACATCATGTAGATGGATTGTAGGGACAAGCAAAGTTCCCATTTTCTCACAACTTTCCAGCATACATGCCATTGGACACATTTAGTCAATTTTGGTGCAGACGGCTGAAAATATGAGTCAGGTTGCACGGTATCCACTAAATTTAGGTTTAAGTAGAGTTAATAATGTCCATGTTAGCATAAGGCTAAATATGGAATATTAAGCATTCAATTTGTTCTGAATTTATAATTACATATTTGGAAGTCATAATAATCACTTGGATGTGGACTTGATGTTGCTGTTAATGAGTTGGAAATGTTACTTATTTGTGATCGAGTTTTCCGGCTAAAAAAGCAAACATAGTTCATGTAAAAAGTGAGAGTTGAAATCATAGAAACGTATAGAAAAATCTTACAAGACTGCCATCTCAGAGACTGGACAATTCATTCTGACATGAAAGCAGCTTGAACGAGAAAAAAAAAAAACACATTTAAAACTGAATTTAAAATGAGAACAGATTTTAAGACATGAAATGTCTGAACATTGATCATCAATTATTTTCAGTTGATTTAAAAACATCAATAAAACCCTCAAATTAAAGCTGGCGTGATGAACTGGCTGTGCCTTTCCTCCTGATGCATGCTGGGACGCAGAGCTGCTTTCAACATTAAGAAGAGGAAGCCTTAGCAAATAGAATAAAATAAATGAATGCTTGTTGATACAAATGAAATTGTTAAAACAATACTATTTGTTGTGTGTTCAGTTGTTAAGAAAATAAGTATCATGAGGACATTTTGAAGTCATTCTTTATCAGGGGAGTTAAAAGACCCTACTAAAAATAAAGTCAAGTGATTTTATAAATGATTATCAGATGCAGATTAAATCACATTGAAATCAGCGGTTAAAAATGTTAATAGGTCATAAATTTGTTAAGTCAGGAGCGTTCAACTGTCTGACAATTATCTATCCCATGATGGCAGAACATTATATCTGCTCATGAAGACTCTGGGAGGTATTCAAAAGCTCTTGAAATAATAGCAAGTGGAAAATGAGTTGACATTGTTACGTGAAAGTCAGAAAGAATCATGTTTTTAAGACGAGTTCAACATTAAGGAAAACTAGCAGGAGGAAAGAAGAAAGGACCAGAGGAGAGAAAAAATGGAGCAGAGGAAGGAGGGGGAAGAACATGAAGAGATGGTGAAAAAGTTGAAGCCAGATGCCAGAAACAGTCGACACAAAATTTGAGGATTTAGGAGGTAAATATAATGAAGAGGAAAGGAGAAAGAAATATGATGAGGAAAAATTAACATAAGAAGAGAGGAAGTGAAGGAGGAAGAAAAGCATGAGAAAAGGAGGGAGGGTGACCTTGTCTGTGATGAGGCGGCAAGTTGACGTCTCCAATTATATTCATGAAGAACAGTCATTAAAGATGCACACGTCCAGATGTAGAATCTATTTATACCCCGAGAGCATCACTCAAGCACACACCCACCCGCACACGCATGCACTAACTCACTTTACAACACAAAAACACACACTCCTCTAACAGTCTTTCATTTCCAACTTCCTGTTCGCTCCTGAAATCTGATGACTCGCATAAAAAATTAAACACTTACACTCACTCACACACACACTCTCTTTCTCTCGTCCACAGAACACACGTTAAAGTATTAGCGACCCATTTTTGACAGTAATAGAACCTTAATAATTTAGCAGCAGTCCCTCGTTCTGCTGATAATTACAGCTGAGGACGAAAATCAGATACAAGGGGGGAGAGAAGAGGATGGAGTGTGTGCCCGATTTGGGAGGTTTTAGTTCCTCATCCTGCAGCTGTCAAACAAAAACAAGAAAATGCTTTTGAATAATTGAGTATCTCGGAGACCGAACAGGCTGCTGTTAAAGGACCATACCGCTGTTTTTACATGTTTTATTTACCCAGTCATATTCAGCTCGCACAACATTACAGCCGGCCAGCTCCTAGAGCTGAATTTGTTTTCCTATAGTTAGCCTGCTCAAACACGTAGAAACACTGGCATGGTCCTTAAATAAACTGTCTCATTTTAAATGTTTTGCTTTAAAAAAATGACAGCATGAATATTAAATCTTGCAGATGTAATTGAAACATTAAATTCCCCTGCAGGTCTTTAAACTTAACAAACACTACAGATGCTAACAGAACAGGGTAAGTCAAGCTAAGCTCACACTATGTTAGTGGAGGGATTTTTTTGTGTGTAGCACTAGCAGGAGTAAAAAGCTAAGTGGAACTCCATTACATGCTGCTCATTTTATACCAGAAAATCTTTAGCCTCCCTCAGCACAAAAACTCTCCGCAGGTTAGCATTGGTAGCATGACTCTATCAATATTTGGCTACAAGATGGGTTGGTGATTAGCTTGTTGGGTAACACGGTACAGCGTGTCATATCGACTTGTTGGACTAATAGAGTTTACGGTTCCACTTTCTCACAGTCCTGTGCTAGGCGAGAGTAAACGTGTTCTGAGCTGTTCATTATTGTTTCTGTATTTTCTGTTGTTTTGATCATATATAGTTTATCATCTCATTTTACATTCTTTTGTCCACTGTTGTTTTCAAAACCAATAATGAATTTTTGATCTTAAATTAAAAGTCGACAAAGGCAAGACAAGGAAGATCATGTGATACAATAAATAGCTCTAAAGCAACTAAGCAGTGGATATTAGTGAGATCTACCAATCAATTCTATCAGTTACCGTCGATTCTTATATTTGGTTATGTTGATGTATCAATCATTTGTTTCCTCTTCTCTTTGTGGAGGCGGTTTGATTTCTCACTTCAGCAGTGCACTGTTTTTTATTTTGCACACACAGGCAGGCTAACGTGGGGATTGAACCTGTGACCAGCCAGTCTGCCGACATCATCTTATCCCAGCATGCACCCTGACAGCACCTTTACCCAATAATGCACAAGCAGTGATTGTATAGTTGTCACACCACATGGTCAGGAAACTAGTCTTAGTGCTTCATCTAGTTATCCAGTGATTAACTAGATCACTTCTCTGTTTAGATTCATAATTCATTACTTTGAAATTCATCACGTTTATATATTTAATGAATCAATTAACTGCTGATGACGGCATTTGTTGTGCTGTAAATCAACAGTTTGACCTTCAGTGCACTGACACACTGTTCAAAGACTGAAATGGTAAATCATACAATAACCCATGCCGATTAAAAACTAATGACTCGCAGTAAAAACAGAGGCTTAAACAGGTATGTCAAAAACAATCAGTTTAGTGTTGAGGTTTAAAATCCATTGACTTTCATATAGACTCCAAAAACCTGCAGTAAGTTAATCAATCAAATAATCAATCATTCGGTGGGTCAATCGGTGAACATTAGTCTTCGGTGAGAGTCACAATCAGAGGGCTCTGAGGGGGGGCAACAAGCCAACATTCAATCTGCGACACAGACCTCAGAGAATAAGAACAAACTGAGTTATGATAAATGCACAGAGGCTCGGTAGTGCCAGAAACATGAAAAACTGCTGAAAAACTAAAAGTGTTGTAAATATTCCACGAGATACTCAGAAGTGTCTCCAATGTACATTTTGTCAAGTGTATGAGTCTCCACACAGTTTTTAGTTTTTAACTTTTAAAGGTGGCTTGATCATTGAAAGGGCAAATAAACTAGAAATTCACAACTGATTAATACATGTGATGATGCCCTTAAAAACTTTTCTCACTGGTTGATTAATTCATAAAATGACCAGATACCAATTCCACTGGTAAGCGTTTGTTTTTCTTAAAAAATGCCTCCATCGCCTTAGTCCGACCGTCCTTATGATGTGTTCAGACCAAAAGTGATGATTGGCAGGCTGTGTTAATATGCTTTGCTCTAACAAAACCTGCTAATGCAGATAAGTCCAGATACCAGACACCATCATATCTGGGTTCATAACATTATCAGGACAGACAAACTGTTACTGCCTTCTCCAGGAACTGTGTGTTTATTCCTTTAGTTCCGATTCTGACTACATAAGGTTGACCAGTGCACATGTGATGACCTGTTAGCTAGGATCAGTACCAAGATTTCTCAGCACACAAACTACAGGCGTTCTGTTTTTGCTGCAGGGTGCATGTCTATCTGTCTTCACTGAGTGGGAGGTTGACTGTATAGCAAATCGTACGTCCACTGAACTCTAGCTCTACTTAAATAATATTATTTTGTTATTTCATGAAGAATCTTTCTAGGAGAAGAAGTCTGAATAGGTTCTAACTGCAAGATGAGACTCATGCAGTTTTCACCACCATTTACCTCTTTTTCCAACTCTGGCAAATATGTGAATAAGTAAAATGAGTGTCTTTGTAATAACGTTATACATGAATAATTTGCTGATGCTTTTGGTCTGAACATACAATTACTCTTGCTATGTGATAACTCAAGTCTGACTCCTGTTTAACTGCTGCAGTTCGAGGCAGACACTTTATAATTGTTGCATCTGTTTCCCCGCTAATATCACACTTGGTATTTAATTAATACAATTTTTTTTAATTCTGAGTGCTGAGACTTAAAAAAAAAGTAAAAATGATTTTTTGTTCTGAAAACAGAGAAAAGCAGCTTTTAGGGCAGTGGACAAGTCCTGTTCTAGACCATATTCCAATGGAGAAAATGAAATGAAACTGTGGAGCTTGCAGGGAGATCTGCTCCGTGAACACTACGTATTTGAATTTCCCTCGGGATCAATAAAGTATCTATCTATCCATCTATCTATCTTGTAAGCTTGAAATAGGTAAGTTTTACCCCAGGTTTGTTTGTGCTCAAGAAGAGCTTCAATACCAAGAATTAATATACCTCTTTCACATCGTATCCGTGATTCTCAAGCAAGGTTAACAAGGAAGTGTCTGAAGGCTAATGTTAGCTCTGTTCTGATGGTAGCTAATGGGTTATTAAATATGTTTCTGACACTCTTTTGACTTTGATAAAGCCTGATTTATCTCCAGATTTTCAGTATCCATTTTCTGTGTAGTTTCCTATCAATGGGGAAGGTTTGAAATTAAAACAGTTACTCAGATTTCTTAATCAAGGAACATAACAGTAAGACACGATAACAACATTTGAGCCTTGTGACTATCGTGGGAATATGGTCTTTAGGCTTAGGCAGCAAGCCTCGGTTAGAGAAAAGTTTGTTAAAAAGGAAAGAAACACTTTTCGATGTCCAGCCCTGTTTCTGGCACTAACAGGCTTCTGTAAGATGCTTGGTACATCTGAACATATAAACCAGACTGATCAAAAAAACAACTAAACAAAACAACAACAAATCAAATTCAAACAGAAATGTCATAAAATAATCTCTTAATCATGGATTTATACTCCACATGTCATTACAATGAGAAATAAAGAGACAGGAAAGGTGATAACAACAAAAATAGATGGTTACATTCCAGTTGGGAGAAGATCCGCCCCCCTGCAGGTACAGTCAGGGTGTGGGTGAGAGAGTGTTTGGGGGGGGAGGGGGGTCTAACCAAACCCCCGCCCTACAAATCAATCAGGTGACTAAATAACACCATGACATGAAATCAGTGATTAGTGTAGACAACAAAAAAACAAGTCTGACCCTCAGCAGGCCCTGCGGCGTACCTTCCAGAAAGAGAGAGAGAAAGAGAGAGAGAGAGAGAGAAATAGAGATAGGCACTGAGAGTCTTAGTGGTGTGTGTGTGTGTGTGTGTGTGTTCATCCAGGTGTGTCTCATCCGTTCTCTTCAAAATAAAATGCTCCTGGTCATGAAACAAGGCAAAGACATCTGTAAAGTGTGAAGTTTTTTTTTTAAAGTTTCCATTCAGTTGTTTTCTCCTCTTACAAAAAACCCAACACTCATACAAACACACACGCAAGCACACACAAAAGACCGATATCGTGTTTCAACTACTGATTGTAACACTGATCATTTAGACTGTAATGTCAAATAGTTTTAAAGTCATTCATACTTCATACTTTTGGCCATGTATTTCCTGTTTGTATGTAGATACACAATCAAACACTATACATCCAAAAGTATGTGGACACAAACTTTTCTACATGTCCTTAAGTATGTCAACATCACCAACCAAATTCTGTAGGATTTTAAAAAATGGTAATTGTTTATACACTGTTCTATTTTCTTTCTTAGAAATATTTTATATCCTAAATTAAAAACTCAGCTGCAGAACTCAAGACGTCTTTAATATACTGTGGGTCGGGGCTGTCGCATACTTTTGTCTGTTTGATGTACATTTTAAACAAGAATGATCATTTTTCTTAAACTCTTTTACCTTTTAAAAATACTGATAGAATTTATTTCATTACAAAAAAATAAATCTCTTTATTTACCTATCATTCCGTCTGATCAGCTGATTCACTGGGTTCAAATCACTGATACAGAAGCCTACATATTGATCCAGAGCTGATCAATATCAAAACTGATCGGTCTTGACACACTCACTCACTCACATACAAACACAAACACACGGTGAGCTCGGCAGCATACGGTAGAGTATGGCTATATCCTGATGGGCTTGACCTCTGACTTCTATGACAGACAGGCAAGTTGCCATGGAAACAGACAGCAGCTGATGGAGCACAGTGTGGGGTGAGCAAGACTTTCTTAGGGCGAGCGTCAGTCCAGCAGAGTGCCTTGCTCCTGGGCTCGGGTCAGACTGTCTTTGCGGTGCAGGTGGTGCACACCCATCCTTTTCGGGCTCTTCTGTGGCCTTTGTGGAGGGGCAGCTGTGGCATGGGCTGGGTCGAAGTCCAGGAGACGTGGTGAGATGACGGGTAGGTCGTGTGGGAGGACATCTCTCTCCTCAGCTGAACTCTCTGCCTCTTCCTCCTCGAAATCATTCCTGGGAGCATCAGCTGGACTTGTCGCCACAGTGACAGCCGTGTCCCCGCTGCCGCCATCATCCTCCAGGTTCATCAGCAGCTCCTTGCCCTCCTCTGTGGACCCATCTCCAACGCTATAGCGTCCCCTCCTGCCTGACCGTTGCTCAGTGTCGGTGTCGGTGTCAAGGCTGGAGCCGCGGCTGGGCGTCCAGCTGCGCGCAGATGAGCCCTCTTCCCCATCTGAGTATGCCGCTCTGTGACGATCAGAGGAGGATGACGCCCCACCCCCTGGTGTCTGCCTTCTCCTCTGCAGCTCCTGAGCTGTCTGACTGCTGAATGATGTGCGATGGACCACTGATGTTTCACAGGATGGTGCCATCTTCTCTACAAACATCCGCTGCCAGTTGGCCAGCAGATCCTCCTCCGAGCTAGCGGAGCTGGCGAGGACACTGGGAGCCTGGGGGGGGAGGGGTACGAATTAATTTAAGAACCTACATAATAGATTAAAATGTATAACAAACTGAAACAAGTAGTGACAGATTTTAGTCACAAACAGCAGACACAGGTCCTAACACTTCCCTCTGAGCACACAGACATCACATGTTTGTCTGGCAGCCCATAAGCTATCATCTGGTGTCGACATGACGATATAACCTCTGGGACTCTACAACAGGATTCTTATATGCAGATTCCTCTAAATATTTATTAACCAGATTTAAACTTAATAAATTCTACTATATTAATATTACCTAAGTACTAGGTGAGTTACCTGTGGTGGGCTGCTGAATGGGCTAGACTGACTCGACAGTGGCTCACTGGTGGCGTCCCGTTGTGACGGTGGCGTGCGCTGGTGGACCCCCCCGCCGGAGGATGAGGAGGGGGCAGGGCTACCAGTGGCCAGCCGCTCATCATCGTTCTGGACGAGGCTTAGGGATATAGCCTGGCGGGTGGCGTAGGTGCAGTTGGGAAGTGGGGAGTTTTTGGGAATCTTTACTTTGTCATCTGAAGAGAACTCAATAACCTTGCGGCCGGGGTACAGTGGATGTGGGGGTGGTGGGGCAGGGTACGGGTTCAGCTTTTCGAAAGATGCAGCCCCGCCTACGTCCTCGCCAGCCACCTGCACATCAATACTGCTTTGACTTCGACAAGAACCATTCTGCTGCCCCCCTTGACTGCTGCTGCCGTTCTCCCTGCTGTGGCCCTCAGCCCCTGCTGGGCCTGTCATGTCCACATGCACAAAGACATCCTCAGCAACGGGCCGGCTGCAGCTGCTAGACTGGGCAGAGTTCAGGACCAGCGGCTCAGGTTTTTCTAGGACACGAGCAATGACTGAAGTCGGCACAACATCTGCAGGAGTTAAACTCAGGGTATCTGGGTCCTGAGACCCGGGGACAAGGCCCCGCTCTGGTAGGCTGCTCTTCATGTGTTTATTTAGCATGTCCTGAAGCTCATAGGGCAGCTGCAACACACACACACACACACACACACACACACACACAGATATGAGATAGTAATACATACCTTACATACAACCTTTCTTATGACACAACTGAGGACAAAAATAGAACAAGAAGCTGATCCATTGTCTTAAAAGAACCATGAGTCACTGTTTAAAGCTTATATCAAAAGTTAACTGTGAATGCAGAGTTACTTACATCAGCAAACTTATGGTTCCTGAAATGCGACTTGTTGCATTTGAGCAGCTGGACAGCCAAGTTACAGTCCTGCCTGTAACGCTCCTGAGGACAGAGAGACACCAATTTATACACACAGCTACACAGACACAGTCTTCAGCTCTCAGACATGGTAAACGATGACTTACGCACTTATTAGTAAGATGACATACTGGCTCTTGTTAGAGAGGCTGTAGGCCAGTCAGAGGACTAAACCGAGACTCCCTTTTTTAGTTTGATTATGAATCAGTCAAAGGGCTCAAAGTGGAGCTCACCCAGTCTGCATGCTCAGTGTGGAGTGTCACCTGATCCCTCCGACAGCAGGTTAAAGGAAATATAATGCAGGAGGATCACAGTGAATCCAATCAGTCAGAAACCGATCAGATCTCTGGTACAGCACTTTAAGATGCACTATTTAAGAAGCTGATGGGCGGCAAACAGGAAGTGGAGAGGATTTTTTATTTAATGTGATCACAATGTTTATCTGGAGATGGAAGGCTTTTTGTCCACTTCTGCAGTATGGTGAGACGTTACCATGGTAACCACACAGCCTGGATACAATCTCCAGTGTAAACCTGCTGCGCAAACCTGCAGCGCATTGGCACACTGCTACGGCATGTTAAACATGACAGTTTTTGATCATTCTGTCGGTTTGATTTGTGTTTTTTGTATTGTAAATAAACCAAAATATATTCAAAAGATCAAACTGTCAGTGACAGAAAGGTAAGCACCACATGCTTCTGCTGTTCACTTATATAAAAACTCTGTTGAACTTCACATACTATTTGTTATGTTGACATTTGTTGTTAAGCATTTCAAGCCACTTACTGCATGGTGTAGCTACTTTAGCTCAAAACAGCAGAAAAAGGAGCACACTCAGTAATAAATCTTCAGGTGCACGAACGCAAAAAGACGACAAGAAAACTGAAGAGTCAGCACACTCAATGTCCTTCAAAGTTTGAATAATCTGGGTAGAGCAGCAGCGTAAAGAACAACAACAGACACGTTTCTGCATCGGTTTTGAAACCGATCTTACCGGTCTACATTTTTCAAAAGCATCTCCAATATTTATCCTAGTTCGACCACGTTTCTGCTCGGGGAGCTTATTAGAAAAATGCCAAGGCTATTTAAGTCCAGTAGAATCAGTTAAATCTGAACCAGATTGCTTGCCTGCCTCCATCGCTGCAACACCTGTTCATTTGCTGTTTACCTGGCAAAACGTGGAGCGTCCAAAATGGCCATGTGGAGGTGCCGAAGATTCAAATGGTCTTTATTTGTTTTGACCTTCTCTGGTCAAAACAAATAAAGACTATTTGAATCTTCGAAAGAGGACAAACTGGCTGACGCACTGTTGACGGAGAAGCCAGCACTTTAACATAGCATGCTTCCTTAATGTGTGATGATATAGTAAGGTCATTTTATGATTTAACTCAGTAGATATCTTACATATTGCTCCTTTAAGTTTTAAAGTCTATTCTAAATCAGTTGTTGAAAAACGTCTGTGGTTCGGAGTCAGGCTCTTATATCTGTCATGGTCTCACTGTCTTTGTTCATTTAACAGTTTGAAGACAGACAGAGGGATTTAGACACTACACTTGAATATAGCTGTAATAGGTTTATAATCCATATCTGTCATCCTGTAACACTGCTTAAACAAATCCATACTTCTTTTATTTGTGACTTGGACATATTGATACAGGAGAAACAGGGAGTGTTAGAGCTCCAACATTTCAGATCTGAAGTAAAACTTTGAGCTCCAATGTCTACATGAAATGTTCACATCAGACAGTTTGGACCTTTTGTGCGCATACGATGTTAAACCATGCACAATCTGGACGTGAAAAGTTGGTATTGAGTTGTCTCTATTATTAAAATGTGACTTGGGAATAGCATGAGTCAAAACAATCATTGTGTTTTGTCCAACTCTTTGTACATTTCTCCCAATGGGGGATCAATAAAGTCTATCTTATCTTAAAGCCAGGTGCACCAATAACTCTGCTATTTAAACAACATTATTCTAAAAAGGCCAGGCTCAAGGCAGCTCATGTAACTTCTCTCTATTTGGTCCTGTGTACACACAGATCACACACACAGGTCCCCTCATGAGATATGGTGATGAGTGGACTGATGATATGTCCTCTATAGCGGCCCACCACAGCAGAAACATGAAGTGCGTCATGAAAAGAAACCCAGTTTTCTTTAACTCATGAGGCACAGTGGATGGTAACATGATAATTTAAATATCTAAACAGACCCACAGGATTGGTCAGAAAAAATATTTGTGCTTTACATCAAACAAATATGAATGTCTGCTTATAACTTTATATATTTTTGCCTAGGATCACACAGCAATATTCTCAAAGCATGCATAATGGATACTAGATAGTCCAATCAAATAGTCCTGGGTATGATTGTAGTTGGCACTTACAGTTAACTGTGAGGCGTGTAATAAATGTACCACTTAGTAGCATGTGAGCTTGTGTGTTTGCATGTATTAGAGAGAGCAGGCATCAGTGAGCGTGCTTGTTGGAGAGCCTGGTGATGTCAGCCTTGGGCTGTAGATTTTTGCCCATTCTGGGTTTGAGTAGGAAATGACCCTGAGGCATAAGAGGCATTGGAAGAGGTAGCAATGAGTGTGTCCTCATCCTTTGGCATCACAATAATAGCCACACACTGCCAAACGCAGTGGCAGGTTGTCAGGAGACAATGGGAACAGAAGTTTTCTCTTTCAGAACATGAACTGATATTTAAACAAGGAGTTTTCACAGATATGGAAATTAGATATGTAAATGCTTCAATGCATCCTCAAGATATTGATGTGCCACCAATGTGCCTGACAACACTCCAGTGGGAGCATACAGTAGATCCCAGATCGGTACATGTGATACTTAAACAAAGTTGGTGCATTGCTTTGTACGAGGAATAAGACAGGGCCCAAAGCCTTTACAGCTCTTAAATCCAATTAAAACCAAAGTTTATGATACAGCTCACTGGTTTTCTCTTTGCCTTAAGAGCTGAAAATATAAAAGAAAACAGTAGAACAGTATGAACTTTAAAGCTGAGGTGGGAAGAATAATTACACCACACATTAATGTAAAACACATAGAAGTAAAGTTTCAGATAATAAAACTGTGTTAACACATTAACTATAACAAGATAGATCCGGGTGCAACACTGAGTCTTTACTCACATTGAGTTCCTCCAGGCGGTCAATTGTGTTCTTAGCGTCCAGCAATTTGTTGGTTAGTTCCACAATCTCCTGGTCCATCGTCTTTTTGTCCCTTTCCACCTTCCGTAGCTGTTGGAGAAGCAGGGACATGTTACAATATTAACAGTGAATCACAGCTACTGAACCAATCAGGAGCCTGAGGTGGCAGGAGGCGGGCCTACATTCAGATCATATGGGAATAATTATTCACACTTGTTTAACCAGGTTTGATTTCATATAGATGCTATGTTGTTTATTTTTGTAAAAGTTGTGATCTTTTTTCTTTGTTCTGTATAAGAAAAAAAATCACAAACTTACATTCATTTATGCTTCCCTTTTAAACTAGATTTTAAACTTGTTTGTAAGTAACCTTGATCATCTGAGAGCTAAGCTGTTATAGTATCTTTAAGTCGTGTTTACACTGTTTTTCCCAGATCATTTGAATGCTGCATTAACTAGCAGCACCAACAGATGCATCATGGGATGTGGTGATGTGGCTGCTGCTGCATTAGAGATCAATAAGATCCAGTAAGATCTTGATCGAAGCATCGAAGCTGAAAGGTGAAATGTTTTTTTTGAGTTCCTCACAGAGCAGTGGAAACAAGCAAGCAGCTTCATTATTTTAAAAAGCTTGCATTAGGTCACATTTTTGTTAGAATATCCCGATATAACTGGTCGTTAAAACAGATCAGGAAAAATGACTGCTGACCTTGATGCTTTACTGCAGATGCAGAAGCTGGAATTGTGCAAATACAACATCTTTTGTAGAGTTTGATGGTGTATTTTATATCCTAAAAAGTCATTTAAAATTTTTGTCACATGTTTTTGTAACGTTTATTGTATGAGGTGACTAAAAGAGAATTAATAATGTATTTGACTACTTACTGCACATAGCCATGATAACATGTTTAATGATAGTTCTTTATCTGCTAGATGATATTTGCACGCCAACACATCATTTCTGTAACCAAACCTACACCTCAAGCTGGAAGCCTAGAACAGGTCTTCAACTGAAAAAAGCTAGCGAACAATTACAGCCTGATAATTCAAACAACTGCCGAGCACAAGAGTGCATGTAGCACATGAGTGTTATACAAAGTTATCTTGCTACTCATCTGAAGTTAGCTAAGCTTAGCCCTGCTACTGACAGTGACTCATTCCTTCTTAAAATCAGTGCAGCAGTTATTTGGTTTCAGAGTGAAAATCCTGACCTGTCAGAGCGATCAGTTTCACATTGGCTGTGTCCGAAACACTCACTGCTCCCTGTGTAGTTAATAATACAGTGAGTTTGCCAAATTGAAGTGCTATCCGAATGTTTAATAGAATTATTAAGCACTTTATAATGGACTTCATGCATTGCACGAAAAGAAAAAGGAAGCTAAAATGTCTACACTGTAAACGAGCCGAGAAGTAACCAAAAGTGTTGTTTTGGCTAACTGTCCTCATAAGCTCACTTCGTAGTCCCCTATGAAGAGCTCTCTTAAGAGTGAGTATGCAACAGTGAATGGCTCTATGATTTCGGACACAACCATTGCCATGTAAATCTCAATTTGCATTTCATTAACAGTTTTATCGACCTGCACAAAAAGAAAAAAAGCTCATGAAGCTATGAGACAGACAGAGCTATCACACCGAGACTACATATTTTGTGGTCTGACCAGTTATGATTTAATTTCGTTCAAGGATTCTTTTCACAATATAGCGATGAGCACAGCCCTCATCCAACGAGATTATCATTTAAAAAATGAAAAAATGTCACATTACTTTTGATATATTTATATTTAAACTAAGTTTGATAAACTCAAACAGGAACAGACTATAATCCTGCTCAGGTTTCTCCTCCAGCTCCAGCTCGTTCATAAAATCAGCTATGTAACAGATTAAACCAAAACAGACATTTATGTAGTCAGGGCCGAGTGCTGAAACACCTTCAACAGTAAAAGACACCAAAGAAGAAGAAAAGTCAGGCAGGATGAAAAGATGTGGGAAGATGGAGATAAGGAGAGGAGGAAGAGGAGGAGAAAGAAAATGAATGAAACCCAACTGCATGAACCCATGTCTGACTGACTGCAGCCTGATGAGGGTGATGAAGATGATGATGGTGATGAAGATGAGTAAATCCATCACAGAGCAGCGTGAAAAAGAGGAGAAAAAAGAAAGGGAGAAAAGACAGAGATGAAGAATAACATCAGACAAACAGATTCCAAGGAAAAGTGTTGCATTACTTTGCAAAAAAGTTTTTCTAATCTCCCCCCAGAGCAGAGCAGAAGCGTTATCCTGTTCAAAAGTTGTGAGATCCTGTTAAACACAGTCAAGGAATTTAGCATGAAAAATTGTGATATTTTGTATTAAAAGGGAGTAGGGGTATCTTCACTGAGCACTATCCTTGTCGTTATGGCACAAGTATCTTGTGTGTATTCTAAATGAAGTAAAACAACATGAAACGACAAAGCGTAGCTCAGAGTGTAACTCTCAGTTCTGTTTTATGACTGTTAAGTGACTTACAGTGACTTCTGATGATATATCACCAATGGGAATCTTCCTGCTGTCAGTCAACTCCAGTTTTCCACAGTCAATCAATAAATGCCTCAGTGTGTGTTTTTATTTAGTCATTGATCATTTATTGACAGTAAGATCAATGACTCAAACACACACACACACATATATTACTTTCACAAGGACACACTCACACATACAATCACTTGCTGTAGAGAAAATATAAACCATCACATATTGATCTGTATCATGCCCCCACTAATTCCCATGAGCTGGTCCTCCTTAAGCGAGACTGAGATGTTGTTCTTTTACCATTATTATTATTTTCTGGTTATTCTTTTGATTTGAATCGAGTAAAATTCCACCATTTACTGTCTTGTTTACCCAAACACTCTTGATTGAGATACATATTGTTATTATTAACATTATTTTGTGTGTGTTTTTATCTTTATAACGCTGTTCTTTGTGGCAGTGGATCCCTGCTCCATCTAAGAGGGACAACAAATAACACTCATTAACAATAATTAGAGCCCGACCGATTAAAGGGCCAGCTGATAATATCAGCCGATATTAGCATATCCAGTGACTATCGTATCGGTTATTTTATCGCAGATATGCGCCGGTATTACTAGATTTATTCACCAGACTAATATCCCTTAATTTGAGTTTTATTGTATTACACTAGCAGTTCTCTGTCACCAGCAGAGGGCGCTGTATGGATTACAACAAGCATTATCACTGTCCAGAGTGTCAAGTGGTGATGCAGTACATGAACAGTTACTTTCCAGTTGAGTGATCATCTTGCATTTGAGGGATCAACGCAATGAATGTGTACATTTATTTCTATCAATCTCTACAGATAGAATTACAGATTTCATCGATCTTATTAAGTGTCGGCCGATAAATCGGTCTTGGATTTTTTTCCCTCCCAATATCAATATCGGTATCAGCCCCAAAAATCCCATATCAGTCGGGCGCTACATCAATACACCATAAAAATAATGTGAACTGCATTTAACTTTAGACATAACTACTTTTAAAGCAACTTTTTGATCCAGTAGATGTCGCCCTTGAGCACTAGCATGAAACCAAAACAAACTGTTTGGCGACACCTCCGCTATTCTAAGGCCTCCGCTCTCCTCCAGCGGCACACCACCAACCCTTCTACACTCGCGTTCCAGCACACTTTGGTTAACTCATAGCTTCATATTTCACATAAATTGACACAGAATGACCGAGATCTAAACACACTTATGTGACATCCAAATAAACAGTGAGTATGTTATTCTTCTTTTCTCTAGTCCTTGACTGAAACAGCTTTATACACAAGGCCGTCCTGTTTACATCATGTAAACATTATTTCGGTTTTATATTGCTAAAAATGAACATGAGGATTTCTGTGAATCTAAAATTAGTAAAGACCTAATATAATAAGTTAAGCATTCATTCATTGTTAATTAGTTTGGGTGTTTTTTTCTATTCATGACAGCTAAGAGGGTTTTGCAGTTTTGTTTGGTGTGAATCACTGGGGAGTAAGAAGGGTAATTGAACTAAAATACGTCATAGAAGAAAATGAATAACATTGAATCAGCGAGTCACATCAGGATTGTTTGTTTCACTGCAATGATTGTTCAGACTGACTCACTTCAAGAAGTTGGGTGATATTTGACAAGTAATAAGAATGTGTTGGAGTTCAAGGGATTCATTTTTTAAAAGTAAAAAAAAAAAAGTTACCAAAGCGTGAAGCTTCTCCTCCAGATCCTGATTGGCTCTCTGAGATGCTGTGTAGCTGTTCTGGAGTCTACAGAGAGAGAGAGTAAAACAAAGAGAGAGAGAGAGAGAAAGAGAGAAAGGGGAAAATATTATTGAGCATGCTCGCACGCCCTAAGGGCAAACAGAAGCTTAACTTTCACATTTCATTTGTTAAAATTTCTCACAGGATATGTCAATTTACTCCGAAGCTATTTTTCAATGTGTATTCACACATACACAAAAGTCCTGAATATTTCTAGAAATTTTCGGGGGTTAATTGCATGTGTGAACTCAAATGGCCACATTTTTTCACCCTGTCAATTTCCTGCCATCTCCCTAGTAAATCTTCAGTGTATGCCAAAGTATGAACATTAACACAAGCCATGAAGGTCATATTCAGGAAAATGTACTACAGTCGAGCATTGATATCACACGACCAGTGAGCGACCGTTGTAATTGACATGCATGTCATGAACACCATGTACACCATTTTTCAGCTCGCTGGCGAGTTCCACCATGGATAGTCTGGGAGCCGCAATGCATTATGGGCAGTTTAGTATGACCAGTGTGCTCCTGTCTCACACTTAAAAAATCTGTGAGCTGGCCAATCTAGTATACATCCAGGCATTTCTCGCATGCAAATAATTCTGCATACTTTAATATGCGTACATTAACATACTACATACTCAGTGTGAAGTCAAACTTAGTATGAATTGTATAAAGGATGCTGTTAAGGATACAGCCATACTCTTTTCTGCTCCCCAGTAGGTTATTTTTTCATCTTGTCTGTTCTTCCTGTGGACACAGAGGCATTACAGGGGCGAGACGGGGGTGTGCATGCCTGACTGTTCGTGTAAGTGGAGCTCCCGCAGTGCTGTGCTCTCTTGCGCTTCCACAATACTGTAGGCAATTTGAATCTACAGACTGGGACACCAATATTACGCCGTTGCGGAATCAAAATAAATGTCTTAAGGTGTCAGGACAGCAGAGATTTTATACGGCGCTGTGATGGAATTTCAGTCTGAAAAGGACTAAAGATGATACAAAGCCGAGTCATGGCAAACTTTAAGCGGAGTCATGGCCGAGTACTCGTTTTGTTAAGGTCAAGTCAACGCAAAATGAAGTGTCCTCCTTAGTTAAGGACCTCATTAGGAAACATTTCAGGTTCAGAACCGTACAAAGTTCCAGATGGTTAAAAACTGAGTCCTTCAGCTGATCTTCTCCTTCACCCCTTCTGTCCTCCCGTCCCCTCCCCTCATCTCATTTTCTCTCTTCTTTCTCTTTCTAATGTTAAACCGTAAGCTTCATTAGGCAGCGACTCACTGACTTCCTCTCTATATTACAAGCTGGTTTAACATCACAGAGCAAAATAGTGATTCATGGCTCCACAGAAAATAACTTTAAAGATTTAAATAGCTTTAAAACGAGGTAGTGAGAAAAGACTCAGACTGCAGGTGAGCTCAACAGTACAGTGATGCAGATGGAAAAATATGTTTTATGTATTAGTCAAATTTGAAATAAATGTTTTTTCAGCTCTGTTCAGATGAGAGTCTGCAAGACAATAGCATGAACAAAAGCAGCTGTAGGGTGTTATTAAAAGGTTTGTCTGTCCTCAGCATAATAGTACAATCCAATTTAAAGATACTTAATGTCAGCTTCCCCCAAATCATCATGGGAACTGTCGTCCAAAAGGTTAGAGCAAGATTATCCTCTGAATAGAATTCAGAAAAAGAACAATAATAAAATCCATTAATATTAACTTTAATATGAGATCGTTAAAGGTCAGGACGTCTCATTAACGTATTCTTGGTTATACATTCATATACTTTTATTTGAGGTGTGAAGAGTTACAGGATGAATACTTGTGCTATTTTAAAATGTTTGAAAGAGCGTGTGTTGTGATTTAAGCTTTTCTCCTGAACATTTTAAGAAATATTTCGGGGGGGGGGGGGGGGGATTGGAAACCCAATATGGTGGAAGAAGCTACAGATCCTGGTCCATGTCCAGGTAAAGTGTTGTACTCTGAAAATATTCTGTTAACTTTAACTTAAGCCGAACTTGCTGCTCTTCAGGCATTTTCACACATGCATGAGGAGGCTCACCCTGGCAGGGGGTGGGGGTCTTACTCTTTGATGACAAATTTTGCCTGAACATTTTCTGCTGCGTTCACACCTCAGTTCAACGCTGATCATTTACTAGGTGGCTGGCAGAATAAAATCTAGGCAGAGTGTGAGTGAAAGCTTCGGCTGTTGTCCTTCACACATGTAGCTCATCCCAAAGATTTGAGGACGTTTTGTGCATGTGGGAAAGCACAATATTTCTGGAAAAAAAAACCTTCCTAGCCTGCACATGACTATAAATTGTAGAGAGACCAGCAGCAGAGAGGAAGAAATGGCTTCATCAAACTGGACCCCCCACCCCCACTGAATGAAGTCTGTTGTAGTCAGACTCATAGCTGACTACAACCTGACGCCCAGCCACCACCATCAGACTGTTTCGTTCCCACAACCACCGCCATCCTCATTCATGCACAGCCTGCTCTGACCTCTACCTCAGCGGCAAAGAGGTGTGGACAACAGTACCGCGAGGAATACAAAAGAGAAATCCTTCCTGCATATTATCCCATATGCTCTTTTGTAAAGCGTCTTGAAATAACACTTGTTATGAATTGATGCTATGCAAATAATGATTGAATGATTGATAGCTGAATGAATTATACGTTTTTAAGGTGTCAGGTACAAAAACATCTCAACGTTTAAGGATAAACTCCCTTCTCTGGTTGGATGGTTTGAAAAGGCCTGAAGACTGTGGACACTTTTAAACCACATGAAACACCTGAAATATCTCCTTTTTTTGACAGCCAATAACAGACCAGCTTCTGGACATCAGCCATTCAGCTCACTTATCAGACAGCAGTGTCTCTTTGCTACTTGTTAAACTTTTGATCTAGAACCAGTTCTAGAAAAGCTAAAAAAAAAAAAGTCAAACCATAGAGGGGACAACATGATGAACTTTAACATCATCACAGGTAGAACCAGAAACAACCAGTGTGATCCAGATCATCATCAGACTCTTGTCGTGTATGAGTCGTGTCATCACTAGTTTGACGTGCTTCGTCAGAACCCTCACCTGCGGAACTTGTCCCTCATCTTGTCTAGGTCGTCTCTGGTCCGGCTGAGCTCAGCATCCATGTAATGACGGCTGCCGTCGAACTCTGCCTCCATGGCCTCCATTTTGTGGTTAGTGAGAGAGAGGCGGCGCTGCAAGTCTTCATTCTGCTGCTGGAGGATTCTGGGTAATGTGGGAAAAAGTTCAGGGGTAAAAAAAAACAGTATTTAGAAAGTAACACATTCTGAAGTTTCATACTCCAGGACATACTTCTAATGGCCTGGATTTAAGACAGTGTCTTTTTCCTTGAAAGATCTGAAAAAAGGGGGTCCTCTCATATTCGGGGTCAAGACTTTTAATAAACATTCACAACAATAGACGGAGAAGCTTATCTGTAAGCGAGTGTGCTGCTCATGAGTGAGGCCAGCTGTCACTAAAGCAGCAGAGCCAGAGTGAGACACAAAATGGCTCAAAAGTATGTCAAGTAAACCGACAACTGAGTCGAGTTATGATGCCAGTTTGAAGAAAATTGTTAAAAATAAAGCTTTTAATCTTTATAAGATGGATAAACAGGACTGATAAACTAGTGGACGATCTGCACGTGCTCTCTACCCTGCAGACAAATATTCGGCATGTGAAGATAATCACAGAAATACAGACGTTCACTGTTAAGTCTCTCCTTAAATATATGGAATAATATATGGAATATGAAGCGACAGAATCCTGAGTGGAACTTTTTTCAAACGGGAGTTGTGTTTGTACAAACAGGAAAGAGAGCAGGGTGGGACACAGCGCTGTGTGTATTAATAGAGGATGTGTGTGTGTGCATGTGGATATGAAAACCAAACAGACGGCGCCACAGGTATACCGTCATTCTGTGGGAAATACCTAAATGTGACCATTAAAAGATACAGAAAATATAATGATATCTGACAAATTTAATATAAATATATTTTTTAATAAAAACAAAATTTGCTCTTGGAAAGGTCTTTTTCTTAAAATGCGTCTACACAAGGGGGTCGTCTGATAATCAGGGTGGTCTTATACTCCGGACATTTCAGTATTTGAGGTGTGGACAACACAAGTATTTGTATTTTCTCATACTTCATAGCACTATTTCTACTTTGTGCTGCTTTTAATTCAACTGCACCTCGGATAAATTGGAAATAATTCATATGGCAACTGAGGTTACTGACTCAGATTTTTAAAACTCATTAATCTGCTTACAGATATTTACAGCTTGAACTACCTGCAGTGAAATTCTTACTTTAGCACGCTGGTTTAACTGTTTGTGCTAAAGTGAAAGATGATCGAGCTTCTCACAGCTGTCTGTTGTTTCTGGTGTGTTTTACATACAGTTGCATGTGTTACATTTAAACAGTGTAGTCCAGCTGTTCTGAAGATTTGTATTTACTTGACTAATACTTCTGAATTGTTACAACCAAAGCAGGATGTGAAATGTTACTTCAGCACAATTTGAAAATACTCAGTAAAAAACAAAAGTACAGAAGTATCACAGAAGTCAGGAGATGGCTCAAACTCTGAAACAAGTGAGAAGGATTACTGTGACCGAGATTAATCAGTGCTGATTTTAAAATTAATATTGTACTGGAAGTATCAGCAGGTTTTGTTTATACATATTTGTAGACTAAAATCTACGTTATGAAGTAACTGAGAAGAACTGTCAGGAAGAACAAGAGAAGTGAACACAAATATATTCTTACCTGATCCTGTCAGATTCTGATATCGGCTCCTGAAACAGAAGAAACATTATTTTACTAAACAGATTTTAAAAAGAAACAAGAGAAACAGATCTACATTGTCAGGTAACGATCTCTTCTCTGAGAGTGTTACAGTCAGTTTCCATGTGTACTGTAAGAAGAACAAATTCAACACAAGTCAAATAATCTAAAGAATATCGTCCACTTTCATATCAAACATGGCATCCACAGAACAAACTTAAAGTTGTGAAACCTTTAATGATCTAGTTGTTGTTATTGGAGGAAGCTTCAAGTAGATAACAAGAAAAATATGTTTAACACGACAAAGATCCAACTTTCACACAAACTATCTTGAACATGAAATGATCTTACTTTAAGGTCAAAATATATTGTTTGTTTAAACACTTAAATATTTTTGTTTTAACAAAAGTTATCTTGACCTAAAAACATTTTTTTTTATTACGTTTTTTTCTGATCAGATCTCTTTTTTGTGTTGTTTTTTTTTTTACTGTAGATAATTGTATTAATGATTTTTGAAGAAGTTATATGAACCTGTCCCTCAATTGTCACAACATCTTTGTTTTGTTATTATCCAGGACTTCAGGGGCCCGTTGTAGTAAGCAGATTTAGTGTAAACACTGAGTCTGTTAACCCTGAAAGGAGGGAAACTCTGGGGTTTTCTGTTTCAGTAAGGGTGGTCTCTCAAACCCGAGAAAGAGGGGTAACTGAAGCCCGCTCCAGAAGAGAGGTAACATTAGCGCTGAGTCAGTTACTATGGTAACGAAGTCTGTGACCCTAACCTGGTCGGGAGCAGTTTTCTTCAATTAACCCTGCACGTGTGGGTGGATATTCATCATTAGTCTGAATAAAAAATCCAAGTTGTTTTAATATGATCTGTTAGGCATGCTATATAAAATGTACTATTTAGTCTCACATGGCATGTCCTTTGGTCAAAGAGCCTAATGAATGAATGATGATTCAAGGGAGCCTTTAATGCTTAAACCTTTCCTGTTTGAATTATGTTCTTATATTTCAATTTGAGCTGCTTGCAAGTCTGCATTTCTCCAGCCGGATTTTCAAAATAAAATGTAGGTTCAATTCCTCCTGTTTTCACCTGTAATATCATAAGTGTGATTAATTATTAAATGATTGACATGAGTAGCAATTTTCTCACACGCTGGTTCTCTCTCCAGACATAAAAATACGTATGTTCGCTTGAGGATTACTCATCAGGGGTAAAGTAAGAGAGCCCATTTTTGTCACCTGTTGCCATCCGGGCTCCATTAATGTTGGATTTTTATAGTTGTGTTGCACACGCTGTACCCAGTGAACCTACTCAGAGTCGATTTAACTAAAGCAAAACGGCTGTTCTGGAACCGGAAACTGAGAATTTCCCATGTGAGGTAAAATCCACTCAGAGTTCAGGGTTAGACTCAGTGGTTGTTGAACCTCCATTCTGAAACGTGTCCCAGGACTGCAGAGCTGCTAAGTGAGTCATCCCATGACCGATATGTGTCAGTGAACATCAAGCGACATTGTAGAGACATTCGGATGTTTTCCGTTTCTTTATCATCTGTATTATTGATCCCTGTCGACTTATGGAAACACATCCTCACCCAGCATGCATTGGAGTTTTGATCGATTACCAACAGAGCAGTATTATCAATGACTAAGCTGCTGTGACTGGAGCGTTGAAAGGCCAATCACATTGCTGCTGCAGTTTTCTGTCCTGGTGATTTGTTGTTGACATTATTCGTTTCCTCAAGTGTCACTATTGGTAATCAATATGAGGAGCATGTAGAGATGAAAAGCCTGCAGCTAGTTAAGATAAATCCATGTTTCATCTCCTGGCCTCTGTAATGTTGCATTCTGGGTATTTTGGGGATTATTCAAACCACATCCATGTAAAGGTCAGACTGTAAATATTAATGGACGAAGCCTGAGTGACGTCAGCCATCTGTCACGGCAGGGGGCTCCGGAGGCTCATCGGCAGCCGCCGCCATGCTGGAAATGCTGTCTTAGCCTAACTTTCAGTCAACCAAACGACAGGCTGAGAGCCGAAGCTGAGGCAGGTTTTAAGCCTCTTGAGGAACCGTTACATCGCACCCACCTGTCAATCATGTCAGCTACGTGCCTAACTATGGATAACACGCATCGTTTTTATAATCAAACCGAGCCGTTTAAAAAAAATTCACCCCCCGTACAGTGTGTGCCAGCGATGGCAATAACTAATTAGACCTATTTTGTTTTTTTGCACCAGGCTGTAATCATGTTTATTTATGCTGTAAAAACTGGTTTTTTGCTAGTCATGTGTGTGTGACTTTGCATTCGTAAAAATAAAAGATTTTTTTCCTTTAACCATTACATTTTCAGTTTGTCACAAGTTCACTGGGCTGGAGAGAATCATTTTGAGTTTCTTGAATTTAAGTTTTGAAGGTCTTTTCCTTTCAGAGTTTTTCCTGTTTTACACTTGAAAAACCATACGTAATGAGCTCAAACTACCGCCACAGTTTTTACCTGGAGGCTGCCGGAACAACACAACGGCATACATTTATGGGAGAGTGAATATTATGGGATAGCATTGGTTTGAATTCAGAATTGAGCTCTTTCCATTGAAACACATTGAATGAATCTAACGAAACAACTCACACAAATGATTGTTTTTGTTAAAGAAACCTGCAAGTTAGTTTAATCTTTAAAATAAATTGATTTAAAGAAAAGTAAAGTAACTCCACATCAAATATTTTCAAGATCAGCAAAGTCTCAGTATTATAATTAACTGTTATTGAAATATAGCCAGCAATGCATGATGTCCAATTTAGTGAACGATTTTCTCCAAAACTCAAATCAATACTTGGACACATGGCAGTTGTGACCCTTCATCGTCCATCTTGATTTCAAGGACATTTTTGCTACTACTTACAACTGCTGGTCAGTGGGTGGCAGTGTATGGGCTGCTAAAGTCCACTAAGGTGTTGAAACTATTCGATCAAAAACCATGCATTTAGCACCAAGCAGCTTTTCAATAGCTGTACACTGTAGTGTTTCAGCACAAGCAGAGGTCAACCCAAACACAGCAAGAATTGTCATTTTGCCAAAGGAAGGGAGGGAGAGGGGATTGGTGGGGGGTGGGGGTGGAGAGAGTACATGATGATGGTTGTCCCGCTCTGACCTACCTTGATGTGGGACAGATGACACTGATTAGAAACAGGAGGTTTGTGTTTATGTCTCCGTGGCTCTTCTGTCTCCTGAACCCCCGTCTTTACTCCTCTACTCATCCCCAACACTTCCTCATTAGACCCTGTCCCTTCTGTGACATCACCTTGTTGTTGACCTGCCCCCTCATCCAGCAGAGGCTGATACCAGCTGTCGGGCCGCTGCATTGCTGACACCCAGTCGTCCCAGCGTCTTGTCCTTTCTGCAGATGGATCCCCCTCCTGTTGCTTCTTGAGGTTAGGGTGGCATTGGCGGCGCACAGGGGCAGGGCTTTCATGTTCTCTAGAAGGTGCCCTGCCCAGTAGTGTGAGGCTGGCGGGGCTGAGGACCCGACAGGTGATTTCATCCACAAAGTTGGAGAAGCGGACCTTCTCCTCCAAGGCCTGCATCCTCCAGTTCAAGTCAGTCCTGCAGGGGGAGGGCGGGGCTGAGGACCGCCTTGACACTGGCAGTTTTTCCTCCGAATGGTCCAGGGACAGAGTGGGCTGGTGGGTGTTGCTGCTGCGGCCCCTGCAATCATCTAACAGCTCAACTGACTTTGACTTCCTTATGATGTCATATGCATGCTCCAATCCTAATAGGGTTGGCTGCTTCAGGATGCTCTTTGGTGTGGGGGCAGTCTGTGTCCTGTGTGCCCAGCTGTGATGCTCTGCTCTGGGGCTGGAGCTTGGGGAACGTTTCCTGGCTGCTACTGGGCTTCGATGTGCTGGATAATCCTCCTTTGCACTGCTGATGAAGTGACTGACTGTATGGTGAGGACTCGTGGTGACACCTGATTTTGTTCTTGTCCTTGTCGTCCGGTTAGGGTGGTTGGCGTTGCTGCTGAAGAGGGGTGGTGGCGGGATGCAGAGCTCCAAGCTAGACAGACTAGACACGTCCAGGTCACTTTCAGAGAGAGCAAGATGTGGAGCGCCATGTCGTGACCCGGCACTTTGTGGGCGTTTAGAAGAAGCAGCATTTGAAATCAAGTTAAATTGCTGGTTTACCTGATTGATGTGCTGTGGTGCAGGTGGTGGCGGAGCGGCGGGTAGGACTTGGCGTGTCTCACGATGCTGTGGTGGAGCCTTACGGTATGGCTTCCTTGCAGGGGCTGCACTCGTCATCCTGGGCCCTACTTCCTTTTTTCCTCACTTCCTTCCTGTCGGTGTGTCAATCCTGCCAGGAGAAGAAGAGTTAAATGAAGTACCAAGTGACGCAGATGCCCACCAACCGCCTGCCAACAGCAATCCAACCGCCCACCACAATGCCTCAACCACAACTGTACTCTGCCACTGCTGTCACACTCACTCTCTCTCCCTCACCCTCTCTCTCTCTGTGCAGATCAATGCTTGTTCGCCCCTCATCAACATCAAGCATGCCTCCATCTCTACACACACCTGCATGTTTGTTTGTGTTAGCAAGTAGATTGCAAGCAAAATATGAGTTGTGTGTCATGTGTTGACTTTTCTTGTAGTTTTACGTTTTTTAACACCAGGCTTAAGGTTAATAGCATATTTTGGCACTACAACACATGTTCCATTAACGATTGAGAAACGTTTTCACAGTGTAGGTGAACATTCACAAACATCTCAACAAATAAAGCTGTCCCTAACAGTAGAATAATATACAATAATATATACTCTTTGTGTGTTGTGTAAGAAGAGTACGTGTATGTGTGAGCAGAGTGTTTGTAAGTGTGTGTGTGTGTGTGTGTGTGTGTGTGTGTGCGCCTCAGGCGGCAGATTGATCTCAGTTTGTTTCCAGAACAGGAAATGCAGCTCCATTGATCAGAATGAGGCCAACAATAATGTGTCAGCATTGGCTAGCTAATCAGAATGACACAGCTAGCATTGCTAACTCTGATCCAGAACAAAAAGCACATCACTGTCTACCCATGATGTTATAAGCCATTACAGAATGGCATATAACATGCCATTCTATAAATGCCATTACAGAATCATACAAATATCTTATTTTCTGAGTAACTGAATTAATTACATTAAAATTCCAATTTCTATTTCAAATGAGGATTTCGTGTGGCACTGTTTCTGCGGGTATCTGCTGTCTCAAATGAACGGTCTGTTTCTGTTCAATGACCCGCTCCATTTAGAGTTTGTTCATGTCACATGACCACGTTCTGCTCTGAGGGGAACAATGATGGGCCATCGATCACTGTGTGACTTTTTGTGTCTCAGACCAACACAAAAACACACACACGCCCACACACTGTGCTGTCACATGCCAACCCGAGTAGACACCATTTGATGACGTTTCATTGATATCTCTAAATACTACAATACCCATGGACGGATTATCATGACCACAGGCCCTGGACACAAACTTGCCTTGGATCCCTACAGAACGCAAATATTATACTGGCACTGCATGTGTCCTCCACAAGCAGAGTTGAGTTACACAATAACACAGGGCAACTCACAATCACACAGCACGTATTCCTTTTAAATTCCTTTATTTATTGTTTAATAATACTATAATTACCCTGTCTACCTGGTTAAACTAAATGATGGAACGTTAACTTTCTGTTGCCCATTATGGTCCTTGCACAATCTTCAAACCATGTAAAACAGTCAACAAAATGTGGAACTTCCTTAAATTATGACTCACGAGCAGTCTCTCAAAGTTATTGTCCCTTCCTTCCTTTTGTAGACATAAAATAGTTTGTAGTTCCAGTTAGCACGTAGAATTAGCTGTTTGCGCCTTGCAGCTTGCTCTCTCTCTCTCTCTCGTTGACTGTCCCTCCCACTGAAAATCCACGAAAAACAAGAAGGCTAAGAATATTTAGTCCAATATTTTAATAGCAAAAATACTTAACATAAACAAATATGTATAATTACAAATCTAAAAGGACAAGACTCCCATTTGCCAGGGCCCTGGGTACTTGCCCACTTTGCCCATGTGGTGATCTGCCTATGACAATACCCATAAACCTTTGCTGCTGTTGCCATGTTGAGCACTGTGAAAGAGGCTTTCTTAAAACAAAATGAATCTTTTATCAGGTTTCTACAAAATTCTATAATTAGCTTCAGCTTTTGTAAAATTTAAAAGCTCTGTTTTTAGCTTTTTTAGTGAAATGCACTCTGGGAGTTGTAGTTGACGTTTATCTCTGAGTTAATATGTCAACAGCGTTCTTGTTGTTTTTACTTTTTATCCAAAAACTACACATGTATGATGAAAAAAAAAAATTACACAATAATTTCTTTAACTAACTGCTCAGCTTGGTTCTTCTCAAAAAACACAAAATCTTTTTAAACCTTTGAAGAAAACTAAATAATGAAAAAGCTTTAGGTGGCTAAGCTTACTACGGTCAACCACAGGTAAGAGAAGCAGGATGTCTTTGCTTTGTCTAACTGAAGCTTCTGAATTTTACATAAAGCCTTGAGCATTTTTACCCAGCATGCTCTGCTCTTATGCAACATTACAAACATATGTATCAACTTTAACCGTAATTATAATGACCTTACCAAAAACTAATGTCCTCTGCAGCAGGCATCTTTTATTCTCCTTCCCCCTCCGTTTTATGTTCCTTTTCTGTGTCCTCTTTCACTCTTTTGTCCTTTTTGCATGTTTTATTCATTCACTTATTTCTGCCCTCATTCACTGCTTCCTAGATTTCAATGCCTGGCAGCTTCTCCTTATCTCCTCTTCAGTTCCATCCTTTATTTCCTAACTTTCCTTTTTCCGCTCTTCCTCTTAATCTCCTAGTTTCCACCCTTCTTCCTTCCTTTCATATTCCTCCTCCTTTTCTTTATTGGACAGGTTTGGATAAAAACTATTCAGGTTTGTAAATTTAACTTTATAACACTGATACAGACAGTTTGATGTCAAAAAAATGATTCCTATCTGTTAGAGTCTCCAGATGTTGTTTTATAGGTTTGAAGTTTTTCCAGGATGTTTCAGGATGTGACACTGCCATTTCAAAATGTGTGTTTGTACCTGAAGTGTGAGCTGCTCCGGTACTGACTTCATCCACGGAAACAACACAGCTAAAGAAAATTCAAAGGATAAGCTGTAAACGTTCACATCAAGGAGACTTTCATTTAGATTAAAAACAGTGCAGGTATCTGCTGACTAACACGTCTGCTGTGAGTAAAATACAGAGGGAAATATATTTTTATATATATATACACACACATTTTACATAATCACTGCATTTAAGTAACATCCGTTCATTAATATTCAGAATGACATCAACATCTTTATGACTTCATGACTGATGAGCCGACCTGAAAAACAAAAACCTGAGTCTTCACTCTGAGCGAAAACGTAAAATACAAATTAACTGTTCAAAGCTAGAAAAGAGCCAAGGCCACAGAGGGAGTTTGTGTGTGTGTGTGTGTTTCTATCCTTGTGAGACCAATCTGTCCCTGAATAGATCCTCACCTTGTACGTCAGCACAGAAAACTCCTCATCTTCTCTGCAGCGTCTTTCCTCAAGCACTCTGACAAGTTCCTCCTCTTCTTCTGCTGTGGGCATGTGAGCCTCCGGCCTCTGATAACCTGAAACACAAGACGGTCGGATGGAAAAACACGAGTCAATACCTACTGTCAGTCAGCCTGCAACACACAACAGAGGGTGACAAAGAGCTAGAGAAACAAGCTTAAAACAGGTTAAAAGCTAAAAACCCATGCCAAAGACATTAAAATATGGGCTAAACAAAGGCTAACAGCTCAGAGCACAGGCTAAAGACAAACCAACGGCTAATAGCTCAAATTACAGGATAAATATGGGGCAAATAGCTAAACACAGGCTAAAGACAGGCTAACAGCTGAAAGCTTAAAATACTGGTCAAATATAGGCAAATAGTTGAAAACAGGCTTAAGTCAGAAAACAGATTAAAAGCTAAAATCAAACATAAAAGAAAAGCCAAAAACTCAAAAAGATGAAAAAATAGAGATCCAAAAACTGGAAAAAGAACGGCCAGCTTTTTAAAATGCGGGCCAAAGCTTAAACATATCTTGACCATAAGCTTACAGTTAAAAACACATGCTACGCAAAGTCAGAACCTGATTACACAGACTCATCCTGCATTTGTGTTGGGGTCAAATAACAGTAAAACTGTTTTCTGACTGGGAAGATTCATGCCACCACTACTCAGAACAGCTTCTCAGAAATCACCCATAATATGATGAAATTGTATGGAGTAGATTGAATTACCTCATATTATGCAAGCACATGGCAGATCAAAGTAATAGTTACTGTAATGGTCAAAGCCTTGACCGAGGGGCATGAGAATTCACAGTTAATGCAGAATTAAATTATGAGATGAAGGTTGAAGTCAAGCTTTAAGCTCAATATACAGACTAAAGGCAGAATAACACAGTGATGCTCTGCTCTTGCTGCACAATGGTCTACATGATTGGGGCCAATAAGGGTCATGTGGTATAGGGTAGGTGGGTTATCTGAGTCGTAACTAACTGGCTAGCTCCTATAAACAGAGCCTGCTGTCTGCTGAATGTGACAATACCGTTTGGGTTGTGTTGGCCAATAAGGGCCATATGGTAGGTTATGTAATTTATCAGTAGGGCATAATTGGGATGAGGGGTTTCTTCACTGAGTGTTTATCCTTTCATAAGGGCACATGTATAGTGTGTTTGATTCCAATACAAAAACACACAATCAGACCAAAACTTCTTACATAAAATATAAGTTAAAAGCTACAGGAACATGGAAATGATAGGCTTAGCTTAACATCTCAAAATAAGGCTGATGTGACAAGACTATGATACATACCAAAAGGCTAAAAAAAAATAAAAACATATTAAACAAATGACGATGAACAAATAATCCTAAAGAGTGTGCATTGACAGGAAAAGGAAGAAATGCAAACAGAGAAGCTAAAATGCCAAATAGCATGGGCTACAGCTTAAAGACACTCGCACGGGGAAAGAATCAGGTCAGACACGCAGCAGTAAGTAAGGGTTTAGCCAAGTTAACCTCTCAAGCTGTCAAGAATATGTTTAAATTCTAATTAAATAAACCGTTAACAAGTGTAATTACCACCTCTTCATATCAATACACACAACTCCCAGATCCCTCTTGTGTTTTATTAAATCCTCAATGATGCTAATGTGGGACATTTTAACAACTTTTCAGAGTCAGTTCAAGCACTTATAGCTGATTAATATTCATTTAACTGTTTTCATTGAACGCTTCATTTAAACCAAAACAGCTCTGTTGTATTCTGGAGAGAAATATTCTTGTAGCTAACAAATTCTTGTCACTGAAGTTTTTTTCTCTAACCAAGAGGAAACAAAACTTCTGGAAAAAAAAATGTAATTCTTCATTTCAATATTATTAAACCTGCATCAGTATCTTAAACACTAATTGCTTCATGAGGATCATGAAAATGAAAGTACATTTTAAATTGTATAAGAAGGACGTAAGGATGACTTCATGTTCCAGGTCAGTGTTGGGTGACTGCAGTCGGTCTATTGGGTGAACCCGTTGGCCTAATTCAGACTTAAACTACCCGCTGCCTTGTAGCATCGTCAGAGATTCAAGATAAGCAGCAGAACTGTAACCCTTCACACGCTGGAACACAGAGACCTCCTCACCTGCCCAAATGTCATTATCATATCACAGACTGAAAATGTGACTGAACAGATACCAGATAGTGTTACAGCTCATGTTCCTCATCACTGATATATATTCTAACAAATGTAGTGCTTCTGTGAATGTTAATATTATTTGTTTATGAATGACAGTTATTAAGCTTTCTGTTTCCTTGTGTCTCTTGTAACACTGGTGATTATTTTCATTTAGGAATAATAAGACTCTTTGAAAGATTTGACTTAAGTAGATGAAACAAAAAAGCAATAGGTGCCTAGAACAAGAAAGGGATCAATGTAGACGGTGAAGGTGATTATCAGTTTGGAAAGTGTCAAGGAGTTTCTGGGATTGACAGTCTGTAAGTCCTGATTTTAAAAATAAACCAGACAACAGGAGGATCACACCAACTCACAAGCCACAGTTTCAATCTGGGTCCTAACCGGCTGCAGCCTCCTGCCACACACACACATACACACTGCTTTATCTGTGTGTGTGTGTGTGTGTGTGTGTGTGTGTGTGTGTGTGTGTGTGTGTGTGTGTGTGTGTGTGTGTGTGTGTGTGTGTGTGTGTGTGTGTGTGTGTGTGTGTGTGTCCTGTTGTCAACTGAGTCACCACAGTCTGTTTCTCAGGGAGAACGACTCAACGATGCGTCTCTGAAACGGAGAGAATCATCCCGCTGACAACCTGAACAGCTCGCTCACCTCTCACTGAAGGTCAAACTGTAGCAGATGGCATGCTGGGAAATCCTCACAGAGGACTGTCTGTGTGGTCTCTATCTGTCTGGATGTCCGTCTGTTACATAACTTAGTGATATCTTTTTGATTTTGATCAACTGCTGGTCAATGGAGCTTTGCTAGCAGGGAATTCATTTTTTTTGTAGATTATTTTGGTCATAATTCAAAGTGTTGATAAACCAGATGGTACAGACCTGCAGTGAAAAATCATTTAGGAGTAAATTATCAGGTCAGAATGGTTGGCTATGTTTCTGATCTGTTTATAAAACAGCTGGTTATCAACTTTTTTAAGCATATCAATAACCTCAGTTATTGACCATCTCGGTGTCCAAATCAGGATTCAGACGTCTGACTAAAGTTTGCTGTTATTGCCAAAAGCAAAAAACAATAGAGGTGGGTCAAAATAAAACAAACAAGAAGTTTTGATAAGGTCAATAGCATAGACTGTAAATATTAATGGTGGACAAAGCCTGAGTGACGTCACCCATCTGTTACTGCAGGGGGTTTTTGGAGTCCCATTGATGGCGGCCGCCATGCTGGAAACACTTTCTCACCCTAACTTCCAGTCAACTTAATGACAGGCTTAGGGTGTGGTCACACTGGCAATCCGTACCGTGCCCAAGCACGCTTCAACCCTAAAGTCCAGTTTGTTTGGCCAGTGTGATCATTCCGTACCGTGCTCAGGCACGGTACACTTCCTTGGCTTTGGCACACTTCGGAGAGGTGTGCTTCGGCACGGTACACTTCATGCACGAGCAGAAGCACGCGGGTACACAACGCTGGCAGCCTTCATTATGGAGAAATCCAGAGTTATACAGCATTATCTGACTAAACATGACTCAAAATAAGTCACAAAGTAGCTGTCATGTTCTCCGTGTTGTTGTCCGATGTGCGGACGCTGACTCGACTGCGCGTCCCTTTTTTAAATTTATTTTTCTCGAATCTGCCTGTTTGTAAACTGAGCATGCTTCATAATAACATAAACCATGCATGTGCTGTATTACAACGTTATGTACAAGAAGTAATCGTGCTTAGGCACGGTTAGTCCTGGTGCAGTGTTACCACGGGCCAGGGAATAGCGCAGCGAGGGGCCAATTGTGCTTGAGTACGGCACGGTACGGATTGCCAGTGTGATCGCATCCTCAGATCTGGAACTGAGGCGGGTTTTAAGCCTTTTGAGAAACCGTTACACCACACCCGCCTCTCAATCAGCTCAGCTTCACATCTTGTTGTCAATAACGCTTATCCTTCATAGAATCAAAACAGATGAGTTATCAAAAAAATTCAGCCCCCATACAGTGTTTGCACATGAGCTATATCAGACCAATTTGGTTTTTTTAACCAGACTGTAAACATGTTAATTTCTGCTATTAACACTGGCTTTTTTGAATGGGGTGTGTATGTGACTTAATCAGACACTCGATGAACTGCAGGATTTTGCACTTATGCATCGGCTTCATTTTTCAACACTGGAGGCTGCCGCTTGGTCAATAGATAATACACTTGTCATGATTTGGTCTTGGTTTAGTTTGTATTTTGGAGTTTTGAGTTGAGATTTCTTGTTTTGCTTTAGTTCTCTTCTTCCTTAGTGTTGCTTGTTTCCCTGTGTGTTAATGTTTCCTAGTGTTGATTGTTTAGTCTTTAGTGTTTCCTGTTTTATTTTGTAATTTCTTCTCCTTGTGTCTCTCTGTGTTTTTGTGGTTACTCCTGTCTCTGTGTTTCCCCTCAGTCCTGATTTGCCCTGATTGTCCTCACCTGTGTCTTGTTAGTTTCACCTGTGTCTTTAGTCTCACCTGTGTCTGATTACCCCTGTCTATTTAGTCTCTGTGTTTCTTCCCCTCTGTGTCGGTTCATTGTTGTTTTGTCAAGTGTCAGTGTTAGATGTTCGTTCCTGTTTCCAGTGTTTTCCTCGTGGCTCCCTGTTTTTCCGTATGGACTTGGTTTTTGATTTAGTAAGTTTTTGCCTTTTAGTTTAAATAAATCTTTTTTCGTTCAATCTGCACTTGGGTCCAGTCTCCAGTTTCCAATTCATGACAACACTGAAGGAAATATAGCACCTCAACAGAACATCACTTGTCCAATTTAAGCTCAGCAACAGTAATTAGTGACAGAGTGTTTCATCATTTGTGTTTCTCCACTTGTTGACATTAAATATATTCATCCCTTAAGGACATGAGAATCTGGAAGAGTGATGCCTCTTTATAAACTGTGTGAGGAAAACCAGAAGACTCTGACACCAAAGATGTTATGAGAAGCCAAACCACCATGTTGACTGACATGGTTCAGTAATATTACTGGATTTTGCACAAATATGACTGAAGGCTTGTGTGTGAACTAGTGCCATAAAGCTGTACGCTGCCAAAGTTACAAAGTGCAGTAATCAGGCGATCGGGCCATGCTGTAAATGTGGGAGAGACCTCATTCTCCCTGTTTAAAGTTATTAATACTGTTGCTTTTCTGCTCAAGCAATGGTACATAAGACAAAGGGAGGTTTGTAATAAGATGGAAAGCTGTTCTGTTCCTTTACAACCTGGTTTGGTCCTGCCCCTCAGGTCGAGGTCGACATAGGGGTGAAAATAACACTTTCTAATAAACGTCTGTTACAGAGGGACAAAGGGCAATTTAAATCCTGAGATTAGACAAGTGACACTTCTGTGTCACTGGAAGTGCTGTTGTTGAAACAGAGGACCAGACGTGAGGCAGCAGACAATGACTAATAAGCAGGTTAAGTTCCTTTGGGGGTTGAGGTTAGAATCTTTAAAATGCTGGGCTCTCTTCCCCAGCACAAACAAAGGGTCATCACAGGTATCAGTAAGTTAAATGCAAAGTCGTTTTCCTCAACATAGTGTCATACAGACATTCAAGTCTGAAAAACTTAACTAGTACTGATGATTCAAGTCTGTCTAATTTATCAAAGAACATTTCGAGTCTCAAGAGGAAAATGTTGTTTCTCCCAATGTGTTGGTGAAACTTGGTTAGCTGAGCGAGCGCCCCATGTACAAAGTCCATTAACTGGTCGCTGGTTCGACCCCCCCCCCGGCCTCTGACCATTTGGTGAATGTCTATCCCAGTCTCTCCTCCATACATTTCTATGATTCTTCAGCTGTTATATCTAAAAATGTTTCCCTTTTCTCTCCTCAAAACAGAACTGAATGTTGGGAGTTTTTTTGTGCATGCTAACCAATTCAAGGTGTGCTAGAAGCCAGGTGTGCATGTTCGCATAGTCTTATGATGATTCAGGTGTACGTAGAATTAACCATGAGAACAGATATACAGTATGTGGCCTTTTTCAACATAACTAGAAGACTACGTTTTAGGGCTGCACAATATTGGGAAAAAAAACTGACATTGCCATATCTTTTCTATCTGCCATATAAATTGTGATATGAAAAATACAAAAAAATCAAACAAGATAAACGCAGTCTGTAGTAGTAGTAAGTCAATAGTAGGCCTACATTTTACAAAAGTGTATGATGCGTGATTACCTTGTTCAGTATTTGAATAACAAAATGAACTGCAGTAAATAAACACACATTTAGGGGCTGGATATGATCTATAACTCTGGTTTTATGTCTATCTGCTGCTCTTCATGTTTTACTCAATCCTTGTTGTGTTTGCAGCATGTCCCTCCTGAACCCAAAAAACTTTTTATAAACCAGTAAATTTGCACCAATGTATATGAGGCTAGTTGATAGTTAGCTGTAGCTTCATGTGACTGCATCAAAAAGAAGAAGATATCCTTTATTAATCCCACGAGGGGAAATTACTTTCACACTGTCTTTGAGACATGCTACACACACACAGGCTGAACTACACATGCATGCACAGAATGCTACGGACATGCACTAAAGGAGAGATGTCACAGTGAAGGGATTCATGATGCCCTGCTCAAGGGCACCTCAGCAGTGCTCAGTAAGTGAGCCCCTCTCCAGCTACCAGACCAATTTCCAGATTTGGTCTGCTTCAGGACTTGATTGGAGACCCTCCGGTTACCGACCAAAGTTCCTACAGACTGAGCTATTGCCAACCCAAGCAATCAACATGTTGTTAAAGCAACCCCAATATACCTGGGCCTCAGTCAAACAGGGGAATAGTGCACATACCCAGTGAGAAATCATTTCTTCTTTAAATCACTTTTTATTTTTATTTCTATGGATTCAGACTCTCCCGATGTGTTCATTGTGAAAGCTCATATTGGAACAAAAATGCCATTGTGATTTATTGTGCAGCCCTGATATGTATACATGTTTCTGGATTTGTGTGCACACTTATTTCGGGACCTTAATAAACACAGAAATAAAGAGATTATATTTACCACTAATGTTTTAAACCAAAATGATCAAGTAGACTTTTTTATTATTACAGACACAATTATTTTAACACTTACTGGTATACACATTACTTTAGCGTTATGAGTATTAACTGCACTATTGAATGTAATCTAAGTACTTTCATTTTAAATTACTCATAAACTGACCCCTAGTCCAATTCTTTTTTGTTTGTCTGTCCACACAGCAGAGGAAGAGGCTGGCATCAACCACTCAGAGAGCACGAGAGTCACAAGAGTCATCCTACCCATAATCCTCTCTGGGCAAAGATAAACCCCTGTGCCATGTAATCTAACGCACGCACACATACAACCGCACACACACACAACCGCACACACACTGCTGAGCTCAAAGAGTCTATCAATCAATAAGCCGACATAAGATCAAATGTTATCTGAAACAAGCGATTCATTTCTCACTATTTTTAACAAACCCAACAGGTTTGTCATCAAGTAATGGAGACATGAATTAGTAGAATGAAAAAGATCATTCATTGCAGTCTTTTTACAAAATAGTTCCAAATGCGCTCAAACACCTCCAACAGCAAAATCCTCCTTTACATGAAGGCATGATTTCTAATATATGATCGATAATTAATTAAAAATTCAATAAAGCTACATCTATCCATGTTTGATCTACAATCATGCAATTCATTATCATTTTGGCAAATCTGTTTTTGTACAGCTGCTCTATATACTGCCCATTAAAGAAGCTGACTAAGGGGCCCCGGTAGCCTAGCGGTCGGTGCAACACCCCATGTACAGACGCTTTGAGAGTGGGCGGCCCAGGTTCAAAACCGACCTGTGTCTCCTTACCCGCACTCTCTCTCTCTCCGAGGTTCCTGACTCTATCCACTGTCCTATCTCTAGAATAAAGCCAGAAAAATTAATGATTACTCATTAAATATTCTGATCACATCGTCTGAGAGAATCGTCTGTGGCGCTCCTGTCTCTTAGTGACCAATTCCTCCACGAGGAGCTAGAATCAACCAAATGGAAATCAAAAGTGGCCTGGACTCTTTTTTTAGAGCTTAAACCAATCAGTGTAGATCTTTACATATCAGGTCTTTGTTTTGTTTGTATATTTCACCTACTACACATTTGCCACCTGCACAAATAGATTTTGCAAATGAGCCAAGTGTTGCTATAGACATGGTGACAGCTCTTGCACAATCATTTTATCCTTCTAATCAGCCCAAAACATACTGTAGGACAAGTTCATCCAAACAAAACCCTCAAATTGTAAAGCTTGTCTCCATAAAACTTCTATCTTTAGTTCATAAGCCAAGCTGGGGCATCACACAGTTTGACATCATTTTGTCAAAATGTAAAAATGTACATCGAGATGGCGCCGCGGGAGGTCGCCCCGGTGTGTTGGTGCGCGTTGTTTTGTCTGTTTTTGTGCGTTAATCTATTTTTTGGCAGTATTTCCCTTGTTAAATGTTCTTGCACCAATACACCAAGACAAATTCCTTGTATGTGTAAATGTCCTTGGCAATAAACTCGATTCTGAAGAAATCTTTATGATGGTTATAAACTGGAAGTACTGCAGTGACACTTGTGTATACTAATGCTTTATCACATACTTGACAGATACTGGAGAATAACATGTATATGACAGTGAGTGCGTTTACATGGACTTGAGTATCCCGGTTTTGATTGGGGTTTTAAGTATCCCGTTTTTGTATTTGTGCATGTAAACATCATATCCTGATTTCAGAAACCGGGATACGCCCTTATCCCGGTTTTGAGAAACCCGGTTTTGCTACCTGGAGAACCCCGAAAGAAAACGGGATACTGTGGCATGTATACGCCTTACCCCGGTTTCTGACAGCTGCCAACACCTGCGCAGGCGCGGACTCAGCCAAGTGACGTACACGCAAAACAAACATGACAGCGACAACGAGAGCGTCTTATTCCGGAGCGAGGAATAAGTTTTGTGTTTCGCTAATAAAAAATAAAATATAATTGAAGGTAGGCTATAGTATAGACCACACATGGGCAAAATAAATAGGCTACGACCCCAACCGGCCCGCAACGTCCTCAAAAAAAATTAAAAAATCAATAAAAGCCTAAATGAATCCTGAGACGAATGATGTAGGCCTATGTGTGGGCAATCAACCGGTGTTATGATGAATATGGCCGAGGTTATAAATGCAGGATGTGCCGCAGGGGAAAGGAGGAGAATCAGAGTGCCGCGGCGGAAAATAACGAAAAGTGAAGCGCCAGGAAAACTTTGCTGCAGCTGCTGTTATGTTCATAGTCTGTTTGTTTTAAAAGTGTTGGAAATTGAAAGAAAAGAGCGCAGAAGGCCTGTGAAAATGTCTGAAAGATAGACCGAAGATTCCCTCCGCGTCTCCTCACCCGCGACGGATACGCATGGCGGGGCTGAGAAAAAGACGGTTGGACCGACCGGATTATTCATCCTCCTATCCTGGTGAGATCGCTTCTTTTTTTGTTCTTTTGTCTTCTGGTATACCAGTGATCGATCGACTACCTTTGCTGGATTATTTTGTTACTTTTTTGGATGGGCTGAGTTTGTTTTGGATCAGCGAAGGACTGCGTCGGCGGATGGCTTCCTTCTTTTCTGTGGACTAAAAAGACAATTTAAACTGAACTTTCGTAGATCATATTGCATATTTCGTTTGTTTGGGACTTTTAGTTTATTTTGGATTCATAAAGGGGTAAATTAAAGGGATATGTTTGTTATAATTCATTTTTTTATTTGCACCGTGTGGCGTAAATTAGGCTACTTCGAGAACATAGCCAAGGATTACAAAAGATTTAAATTGGTAATCAACATGTAGGCTACGATGGAGCGAGTCTGGTCATGTTGGACAGGCTATAAGAAATATTTCTACGACCCTGTCCCACCAGTCACGATTGCGTATCATCACCCATTGCTCCCCTATGCAGTGGCAGTGGCAGACTGAAAACCAGTCAGAGTTGATGGCATGTTTAATATTTGCTGTTAAACAGTGCTTAATTTGTGCCAGATCCTGCCGGAACAAGATACGGAACCTACCAGATTGGGACCGGCACCTATTTGTTGGCATTTAATAAACCCGCAATATAAACCACAGTATTCTCATGTTTCTCAGATTTCTAAATGTCCGCGGTTTGTGTTGTAGTAAAAAATAAACATCACGTGCGCCTGCGCAAATAAGATGCAGTAATCAGAAATCGGGATACTATTGTTGATCATGTATACAGGGATATGAATAATCAGGTTTCTCTCTGTGCATGTAAACGCCATATCCGGAATATGATCAAAACCGGGATAAGGCTCATAATCGGGACACTCAAGTCCATGTAAACGCACTCAGTGACTTGTTGCAACTGGCAGATTTATTATATAATACTGAACCTCCTTCTGTAGCAGCTGAACAATACTGCTTTTCTAATCTTCTCTTCACCTACAAGTGTTAACGTGATATCTGTGTTGAAAAAAATCCATTATCTTCATCTTTTTCTTTGCTGTTGCCACGATTCTGTAAGGAACTTTTGATAAGGGCTCAGATTTATTGAAGACGCTCGGTCCTAAACGCAGTGGCCCGAGTATGACATAGCCCTCAGCCCTTTGCTGCATGTCATCCCCACTCTCTCTCCTTATGTTTTTAACTCTACATCTCCTGTGCTGTTCCACTGAAACAAAGGCCTAAAACATACTCTTCAAAACAGAACAAAAATTAATAATTGATGAGGGGTTTTATTTTATGCATTAACACTCATAAGCTGCTTTGCATTTGCCACATATGGTTTAATGTTGGTGTGTAGGGCCCACATTTAGGTATTCTTGCATGCAGGATTGGGAATGCTGCGTTTGATAACAGGATTTTGTCAAGTTTTTTGTGTGCATACGTACATGCTCATGAAAAAAGAGTTAATATACCCCATTGAACCATCGCTTTTGTTAACCGGAACATAACCTATACTGAACTTGCTTCATAGTCTGACATCAGGACCCATCTGACCCTGATGTCTGAAGATCAATTAAACCTAAAAGCTGGTCTGATAATGTTGTTGCTTCATGTGCTGCTGGAGTTTGTAGCTTTCAGCTCAGACAGAATGAGACATACAAGGTTGTTATGTTTTGCTGAAACTTGCTTCTTTTGTCTGACACCGTCATTTGTTATAGACTTGCATGTACAACCCAAACACTGATTATCCAGTCGGCTTTCTCCTCAGTCAGGTCCATGCAGTAATACACATCTCTGTTTGGATGTTTAACAGATGAACTAGTTAATGATGAACTGCACTTTAAATCATAATGAAAGTTACAGTACTAGCAGTAAGTCCAGAGTGAAGCAAACAAAGAAAACCTGGACAGAGAGGGCAAGTCAAGGACGTGTTGAGAGATCACGTATCATGTCTTCTAAACTCATAAATAAAACATGGACAACATTTGCTCTGTTTTCCCAAATAAAGTCGACCAATGACAAATAGTCTGATAGGATGAAAACAACACGTCAAACCAGGACCAGAAGTGACCCAAATCTTCACCTTCAGTCCCATCAAATACTAAATAAACTCCACGTAAAACACAAACACTCAACAGCCTTCAAAACACCCAATTTCTCCCTCGTCAACCTTTTCCTACCTTGTCATCCTTCCTCGAATGCCTCCTCATTCTATCATCCTCTTTTTCCCCTTCCTCCTCCTGAACTCCCTCACTGCCTCCATCTGTTACTTCCCTCACATGTCCTCTTTATTCAATATTTCCTCTCTTTCTTCTTTCATTAACATCATGCTTTCTGCACTGGTTCTTTGTGTACTAATTAGGGTTGCAAAATTCCGGGAATTTTCAAAGTTGGAAACTTTCCATGGGAATTAACGGGAATTTATGGGAATTAACGGGAATTAACGGGAATTTATGGGAATTAACAGGAATAAACTGGGAATTTACAAAATTGAAGGTTGGCCACTTAACAGGGAACTTAAATATAGTTGAGAAAAATATATTTTAGCATAATCTTGACTAAAACAAGCAGATTTCATGCAAGTGCACTTGAATATCTATGCTATTCTTCAATCACATGCACAGAGCACACTGCTTACTGCAGGGCTATTGAGGCCACACCCCCTACATGCACTGTGCATTCCTCCATCACATGCACAGGGCACACTGCTTACTGCAGGGCCAGAGCTATAGAGATACACCTGGTGGAAGGGACTTTGTGGATCTGAGGCTCTTGCACCTGTAGCCTCCATCATTCTCCAAATCCCACCATCATCAGCCGCCTCTGAGCGCAACTGGTCACTGTTCGGGAACACACACACAAAGGTTCGCAACAGGCTCACAAATGTGAGAGTCGAAAAATTGGTGGGCATTCGGGCAAACCTAAGGCTCTTTGAGCCTGACACAGAGCCATCCTCAACAAGGCTGGACAGTGACACTGAAGAGGAGGAGTCAGAGTTGGATGTTGAGGAAGTGAACATGGAGGATGTTGATGAGGCCCAGGAAGAGGCCATTGCCTGAGAGGGTTTGGCAAAAATGCATAGGCTAGCTTGAGAAGCGTGAGGGAAGATTTTTTTTTATTTGCATGTTGAATGGGACTTTTTTGGAGGGAGAGGGGCTCTTTTCATTTAACACTTTGAATTGGACTTTTTGAGGATTTTTGGAGTGGGGGGTGCATTTTACTTAATTTTTGAATGTGTGGGGTCAGGGATGAGGAATATTTAACTCAACGTTCATGTTTTTGTTCTTCAATGAAAGAATTGATTGTTCAAAAAAATAATTAAAACTTGATCAAGTTCTACTTACAAATAAGTCTGTTGAAATGTCATGTTTTTTTAATTGAATTATTTTAGCATGGATGTCTGCTTAGGACAAAACAAAATGTTTATATTTATGCTTGGATATGATACAGTTCAATTAAATTACCCTCAATTTCCAGTTAATTCCCATAAATTCCCATAAATTCCCATAATTCCCATTAATTCCCATAATTCCCATGGAAAGTTTCCGATTTTGGAATATTTCCAAAATTCCCGAGCTTAACTTCCCATGGAAAGTTTCCGGAAATTTACCGGAAACTTTCCACCCCTTTGCAACCCTAGTACTAATGGCTCTCCTTCCATTTTTACCTTACTATAAAACACCTGTTTAAATCCCCTGGTCATTCAAAAGCCCAGTTTGCACCAAGCGGTCTGGATCAGTTCGGTTCGGTACACATTTATTGGCGTTTCCACTGTCAAAAGTTAGGAATGGTACCAAAATAACCGATATGTACCATCCTACTTTTTTGCTACCCTTCTGTTGGGGTGCCAAGCGTACCAATCCGACACTAAAGGCTGGAGCTAGACACACAACAGTGTTGATTGATCAAAAGAATCATCACTTCCTGTGCGACAGCGGTAATAAAGGACAAAGACAAAACCTTCCCTGTTTAAATACCTCTTGGATTTCAAGAGTCATTCAGGGCTGATTTTATTTTTGGCGATTAATTACAGCACGTAACACTGCCATGAACGACCTTGGGGAATAAACCTCTGCTGGATGTCCTCCATTGTTGCAGTTTGTTAAGGATAAGGATAAGGAGGATAAGGATAAACTTTATTGATCCCCCAATGGGGGAAATTTAGATGTTACAGCAGCTCAAAAACAGGAATATAAACAGCATCAATAGCAAAAAGTTAAGAAAAAAACAGCTACGTGCATGTTTACATGAATTAAATAAAGGAAGTAAAAATACAATAGAATTAAATAATACTAGGCATAAACACTATGTACACTTTCACTTGTGGAAAGACAGATCAGGTATTATAAAAAACACACACAGTGTGTAGCATTAATGATATTGATGATTATTATACAGAGTCATGAGGCGGTGATGCTGTTAAACAGTCTGACTGCAGATGGAATAAAGGACCTGCGGTAGCGCTCAGTCTTGCAGGGTGGATGTCTCAGTCTGCTGCTGAAGGAGCTGCTCAGGGCCCCCACAGTGTCATGCAGGGGGTGAGAGTGATTGTCCATGATGGATGTCAGCTTAGCTAACATCCTCCTCTCACCCACCTCCTCTACAGAGTCCAGAGGACAGTCCAGGACAGAACCGGCCCTCCTGACCAGTCTGTTCAAAGTGTGTTAACTGTGTTGCATTCTTCTTGTTCTTCATTGAATTTATTGGCGGGCTACACTGTATCACGCTGCTATCATGTCACGCTATTATGTAGCCGACATGGCTATTGCCATCCAGCGTACACTCTGCTTACAAAGTAATGGTAAGGTTGGCTGTGGAAAGGCAAGCAAGATCAGGGTTTACATACCACACTGTACCAAACTGTACTGAACCAAACCTGACGGCTTGGTGGACATTGGGCTAAACCATAGACTGTACATATTAATGGACAGTGACACCATGCTGGATTTCCTGTCTCAGCCTAACTTTCTGTAAACCTAATGACAGCCTGATAGTAGGCACCTGGGCACAGTTTAAACCTCCTGACGAACCACTACGCCGCGCCCACCTGTCAATCAGGTAATTTCTGCTGTAAAAACAGGCATTTAAGAATGGAATGTGAGTTCTTGGGCTCTTGGAGCCAGCCTCAAGTCTCGATGAACTGCAGGACGTTGCACTTCTGCATTAGCTTCATTTTTCAACACCAGAGGTTGCCGCTCGGGCTAAACCTACTACTTTGTTATTCCATCCACTTACCATTCATGTCGTTGTTTCTCCGTTTGTTTCCTTCGCTTTCACTTCCACATCATTGCCTTTGTGATCCATTTACCTCTTTCCTCCACACAACCATCATTCCTTCTTCAACTCCATTTTTTTTTTTTTTTTTTTTTTTTAAATTGTACTCTCGACATCATTGCAAATGAGGGCTTGCCCTCAATGATTTCTCGAGAATAAATAAAGGTGAAATGAAATATGTTACTGTCCATGTTTAACCCAGGACCTCCTCCCTTGCTTCTTTATTTCCTTTATCACTGTTTCCTTCAGGAGCTCATTCTAACCTTAACCAGACAGTTTAAATTAATAACGGAGTCGTGCACCTGGCCTGAGGTTGAGGAGGTGGGTCAGTCTGCACTGGCTCTGTAGATCCAGCTGGACTCTGCTGACTCAGTTCTGAGGAACATTTCTGCTCCACTGGAGCAAACACAAGACAACTTCACTTTAATAAAAAATACATGTGGAGCATTTTTCATAAAAAAAACCTCCTGCAGCTGAAAACTGAAGAATAAAACAGAGTGCTCGTCATCCTTCAGCTTTAACTGCTGTTGTAAGGCACTGTTGTTCTTTATAACACAGGAGCTCTCAGTATCTCAATGCTCTGCTCTTGTCTTACTTTGATCAATAACTTTTGTGTGTGACAGCCTATCCTAACAGCACTCAACGTGAGCGAGTGTCAGGGACAAAATCAGCTTGTTCTATAGTTTCCTATTGGAGTTTCCAAGCTGTCTGGTAGCAAAGCAGTGTGGGGCGCAGTTTTCACCCCGACGCCCTGTTTCTACTTTCGTCTCTGTTGCTCGCGTAGACGGACGAGAAACGAGAGGGGCTCTACAAGGCACTGGAACTCGCTTTTCTCACTCAACAGAGCTTGTTCGCTTGTTTTACAAGGTGGAGATAGTGATGAATAAATTATTTCCACATCCGTAATCGAAATGTTGTGCTTTGACTTGTGTCAACACTGGAAAAAAAACTTTATTCACAAGCTCAGCGAGCTGTTTATTGACGACCCTTTGAGTGTTGTGTTTTGAGTCAATAGCTCGTCAGTACACCACACATCCCTTTGTCCACCTTCAACAGTAAAAAAATAGATTTCATATGTTTGCCAGGGGAAACTGACATTTACAGCAAAGAATGAAATATTTCATGGATGCAGTGACAGCGAGCGTGGGATTGTGTGTGGTGCAACGCGATATCCAACCCTTGCGTCCTGTTAGGACACGTTGTGAGGAGTAAATTCTAAATATCGGGGACCACACTCTTTGCCTAAGCCACTAATTTTTACCTTTATCACCAAAAACAAGTTGCAGTCTTAACAGAAATCTTTTAAGGGCAACTAGTGTTGAATTGTCTGGGGGTTAAAGTTGTCCAAAACCAGATTTTTATACGCAAAAACATGTCATCTATGGACTCCTTCACACAGGAACAATCCAAAGAAAATAGCACACGAGCACACGAACCCCTTAAGGCAAATTTATTTAGGTGATGAGAAAGGCTCCCACACACTGTCTCGCTTTATACTGACACATTTATTAGATCAAATCAATATGTCAGTATAAAGCGAGACAGTGTGCGGGAGCTTTTCTCATTGGCATAAGTTTGACCCGGCGCGCCTGTCACACATTCAGGTGTGCTGATATTTTTTTCAACAGACTTTATTCAGGTGCAAAGGTCATACATTTCACTGTGTCTTCCTCAGAGTCAAACCCAGACCCGGTGCGTTGAAACGTTAACATTTTCCTTTAGCGATTCGTCTGCTCCGGTATTTTCTTGAGATTCTGCCTGTGTGAAGGTGTCCATTGAAACATTTTCTCACGTCGAAGGTCCTTCTCTGAGAGCACCGACCTCCATCTGTGGAGGGGCTGAATAGTTTCCTTCAACCTGATTTTTAAACTTTGATAAGATTCAAGTCAAAATCAAACCATATTAATACCTGTTTCGATGCCACGGCAACAATAATACAAGTCCTAAACACCCAATACTGGGTATTTTCTTGTTTTTCAACATTTGGTAATTATTCGTTTAACTGAATAGGAATTCTGGTGCCAACTAGCAAGATTGGCGATTTTTAACCGTTTAGTCAACTAAACACCCACATGCCTAATCTAGACAATTTCTTTCTCTTAATTGCTAGCCGAAGCTTTTGAAAAACATGAAATAGAAAAGTATTTACATTTTTGACAACCTTACTAGGTCTGCTTTCTCAAAACAGAGGATATTTTCTTATTGAAGTGATTAGGGCCTTAAATCAGACACAGTTCTTCTCGGAGCTGCTGCCTTCCTTCTTGGAGTTACTGCTTTATTTGTAGTAGCATCTATACTGTCTAACCCAAGAAACAACTGTATTATTTAAGCAATCTTCACAGGCCCTCTGAATGACAGAAATGTGACTCACTTGAACATGACACCAATTTCACTGAAATAAAAAACCAAAGTGACTTCGTCTGAGACTGAAACACACACCTGAGCAGGTGAACGCAGCAGGACACACAGCTCAGATTTCCTCTCAGTGGAAAACACACAGAGTGACAGATGGTGTCTGTCAGTCAGCCGTGAACTCTGTCTCCTCTTCATTAACCCCTCCACACACACGCAACACACACGCTGTTCAACAAAATTGTCTTTTATTAGCTCACTGTTGAAAGCTCAAACTCATTAAACCAGACGGGCAGAGTCCAGGACAGTCAGTGTTTTACCTAGGAAGACCTTCAGACCTTCATCACCATGATGCACAGTCAGAATCAGATCCTGTTCAGATCCTTTCATGTCAGTTCAGACCTCACTTCCTGTCAGTGTTTGCTGACGTCATAATGAAAGTAAAATGAGTCAGATGGTTTCCTAGCAACAGCTGGACTCCAGGAGTCAGTGTGAGAGCTGGTTGCTATGAATGAAATCAGAGACTAATTAAAATGAGCATTTCAAAATACAAACACGTGCCACATACAGGCTTTCAAAATGTTCACTTTGATAGTTTTCTACATCCATGTTTTTAAACAGAACAATCTCCGTTTTTTAAATGATTTATGGTATTACAGAAATTAAAGAAGCTTTGAAAAAAACTGCAGATCTTCAGTCATATTTTCACCCAAAAGCTGCCACGAGGGAAAGAGAAAGGAGTTTGTCTAGAACATCTGGTAATGGAAAACAAGACATAACCCACTATTGGGTGCCTAGTACTTCTATTTTTGTTGCTATGGCATTAAAAAGGTATTGATGTCGTTTGATTTTTACAAGTATCGTATTTAAGTGAGTGAGTGTGTATCACAGATATACTGTATCTTCCTCCTCTGTGCAAGAGAGCTCGACTGAATACATCAAGGTGACACACTCCTGTACTTCACTACATTGCCCCAAATACTCAGTACAACGCAACATGTGGATTCATCTCCCACTAAAAGGACAAAACCATGGGATTCAAGGTAAGAACCACAGAAAGGAAGCCAGACAGAGCTCAGAGACTGACTGGCCTGTTTGCTTTGGATCTAAATAATGGATTTAATACATCACGAAAACCATTTCGTATACAGCTTCACTGTGTTTCTGTGGCACTCTCATGCTGACAATGTGAGAGGCTGCTGTCAACATGTGATACATAATGCTGAGTGCATCCATCATTAACTGGGGTGGTGATTTATTTTCCTATACATGAATACAGCGGCTGATTAATGGGTTGGGTGTTTTAGCCAGCCTGCATCTCTGCTGAGTGCCGAGTTTAATTGAATACAGTTACAAAAGACAGGTTTCTATCCAAGTGCAGCAACCATGTCGACCAATTTTCACTTCCATCCTGAAGTGGATACATTTCAGGTTTTTCCCTTCAATAAGGCTGACCTTAAGGGTCTCGTACCCTCAAACTTCTGATCCGAAGCCAGACGCCCTGTCCATTAGGCCATGTGCTCACAGTAACTGGATGGTTTTTCAGACGCACCAGGTTTGCCTCTGGATTGTTCCCTCAAAAGTACTGACAAAATTCAAAAACATTTTGTCAAAATCATGTCTTTCCCCTCTTGCAGCAGAAGTTCGAGGGCGGGCAATGATCAACACTGAACTAAAAACATTACCCCAGTGGAGGAGGGCTGGATTGACTAGGACTGACTGCGACTGAGGTCTGCAGTCTGAGGAGCTGGAAAAAACCACCAATACAACTTTTGCTGGTTTTTCTACCAACTACCTATACACTTTATTGTTCCCTTTGAACTAACTTGTAAACATCTACAGACTGGTAAGGAAAGCTTCAAGTCTGAAGAGGAGCATGTCTGCTCAAAACGTCACTTAATAAATCCTTCAAACGGGAGCCTCTTGGTGTGCGGACCTTGTTTTCTTTCCTTACCTTTCGTGTTTTTTGGATCCAGCACCCACTGAGGGATGTGCGAGTCTTTTTTTTTTTTTTTATTGAAACATTGACAGACTAACATGACCTCACTCAGATTAGCCGGATAACTCTCCTGAAGGTCAATAATTGGTCAAATTTAGGACTTCATGATAATGGGGAAAAAATGAAATTGCTTTAATCTTTTTAAACTGTGATATGTTGATCGACTGCATGACCAGCCCCTTGACAAAACATTTTTTACATGAAAGCTACTTGGTGACTCACACAATTTGACCTTTGATTTGTTTTGCTTAAAGGGGCTTTATGTAACTTTCAAAAATACTGCGTTTGTAGCGATACCGCATGGCCGTCAGGCGAACTGCCTAACGGCCTAATGATTTATATAAAGCTACAAGTTACATATATATGTAACTTTTTACATGTATAAATCGTTTTTTATCGCCAACTAATAAGCGAACGTTTAACTGATGTGATAAAGTAGATGTTCACTGTCTATCTGTGTTGCCTGTATACAATTTGCCCCGGGTCCCATTTTCCGCGAAAGCTCCAGGCAGTGTCATTTTATTTGCGTTCTCAACGTCCTCCTCACTCCGCTCCGCTTACAGAAATCAACAGTACAAACTACAAACTCATCACACACTCCCGGTCTTCACCTGCACAGCCAGAGGCCGCCTTCACCACACTTATATCCGTCCTAGGAGCTCTCACAGGCGGACAAACTCATCACACACTCCTGCTCTCAGGCAGTGCCTGCCGAGACTGTTGTTTGTAGGATGGAGAATGAGACACACAGACTCCTTCACAGACTCTCACATGTGTATGACCACTTACCTCCTCTGTAAACATTATGCCGGTAAATATCCAGTGTTTCAGGGGCGATGTTGATGCTCGTTTGTGTACGTACGAGCAAGTATGCAAGCACGCGAGGGAGAGCGAGCAACAGGTTACTGGTGCAGTTCGCCTGACGGCTATGCGGTATCGCTACAAACGCAGTATTTTTGAAAGTTACATATAGCCCCTTTAACATCCAAGCTCTTTGGAGTCAATCAGACTTTTGCAAATGCAAACAAAACAATGGCAACTTAAATAATATTTTGCAGCCCTTGTCAGAATGTCCTCATGATGTTTGTTGCTGTGTCCAGAATGGCCAGAGGAGAATAAGTGTTTTCTTTTGGTAAAAATTGTAAGTATTCCAAGTCAAAGTCAACTTTATTGTCATTTTTGCCATACTGGACATACAGAACAATCTGTTCTCTCTGAACCACGGTGCAAACTGCAACAGTATAAAAAATTGTAAAAGATATCAAATAGAAATAGAAATACAGATTTACACAAATATTAAGATAATAGGCAAACGGTGTGCATCCAAAACAAAAGCAAATGTGCATTGACTTGAACTATGTATAAATATATATAAGGCACTAATTACTGAAAAGATGGTACACAAGTGTATTATTGAAAGTCCTTTGTGTTAAAGTGACAGATGCAGATGCTTCTGGTTGCTGATTAGGGTGGGACAGTATTAGTAAAATAGTATATTCTTACAATTTTTATAAACTTTTCATAAATAATGAGAGTAAAAATCCACTCCTGGAGCACGACTAGGAGTTCACAAAAAAAGTTAATATAAGCTTTGGCACATATTTATGATGCGACACTTCCTGTTATATTATTACGGTTAACGTGAACCTCAGTGCAGATTTATCAAGTCGGTTAAAGGGACGTTCCTAGAAAGTAATTTCCCTGTTGATAAAACACATTTAAATTCAGACTATTTGATTAGTCTCAAGTTAAGAGCACATGTCTGTTCCACAGGTCCATCAAAACAGTGATGCATTATGGGATGTTTGTAACCTTAATGTTGCTAGAATATTGAGTTTCTTCATGTCTGTTAACATTGCCTCTCTTCAAATATTCACAAAACAAAAAATATTACTGAAACACGTGACAAATGTTTAGTCTGAAGGGGAACCTGGACCTCCAAAGACAAGCTAGCAGCTCCGTTAAGCAACATGCACCAACATCCTAACATAAGCATAAGTATGCTAAAATGATCACAGTGACACTGCAAACATGATTAAGTTTTTTTTATGCAACAAATGGTCACCATCCTATCTAAAAATGTGGGTCTTGAATGCCAACAACTCCCTACAATGACTGAACGACACACTGCAATGTGGGCATGTAAATTAATCACATCCCAAAATGTGGGATAGTTATGCAAATTACCTGAAACATGTCATGTTGCCACTTTTTGTGCTGCTGATTAATTATTGATCTAGAGGTATCATTTTCCATTTCGTATCTAGAGTCCTCCCCGTTGCAAGACTAGCCCTTCAGCAGAACACACAGAGGACTGTGCACTGTGAGGCTCATGTCACCTGACTGTTAACATGAATGTTACGCAGCTAGAGTCTCAGATATTGTCGGCTGGGTGCTCAAGGAAGGCATTCAGTTACATGAGGCAGCTATTAAGTGAGTGCATTCTAATTACCAGTGGTATCTTTAGCTCAGCCACACCTGCAGCTGACAACCATGGTTCAGTTTTGGTACAAGAATTTAGTGGAAGTCCCTAAATTATAAAACGCTTGATTGTTAATTTGTAAGTGCATAACATAGGATATTTATCTGGTTCAAGTCATGTTTACTCCAAGGTATATTACAGAAAAAATAAATGCCCAAGTCATTTTTTTCCCCAATATCATGCAGCCCTTCTGTACTAGAGTTCAAACTTTACAAACTTTGCGCTTTACAAAGGACAGGCTCGGGATGCCTTGGACCAGCCCTTAGTTTAGATGCTGTTGGCTCAGACTCCAGGGGGACATGTGCTCTCATCTCGCAGGTTGCTGTGGACCTGCTAGACTCACACACCTATTATTTGAAGTCATACTTATATGACTATGAATAAAGTGGTTATCACTAAAATTGGTATTTTCATTGATATTCAAATTGCTATTAATGGCCCTTATTATCACCATAGTTGTTACTGTTGATATTGTAGTTGCTGTTTTTGTGTGTGACTGTCTGTCTGAATATGTCTCTAGTCATCTCTTTCTCTACACCCCACTTTACAGCTGCTTTAAAGATTACCACAAATGAAGATCTCGGTTCTACCATATACTGTATAAAACATGGGCGTTTTCTCAATGACTTCAACCATTGGTTCCTGAAGCAGAGCTTTAAAGCCCAATGATGGCTGTCGTCATATTGGAAAATGCTTTCTCAAACTTACTTTCAGTCTACCTGGAAATGGGCAAAGACGTGGTACTAAGGCGGGCCTTGAGCCTCCTAGCAAACAGCTACACCAAGCCCGATTGTCAAATCAGCCATGCCCCTAATTATGCAAATGTAGTCATAACTATTAGCCTTAATAACTCCAAACAAATGAGGGACAAAAAATTCAGCCCCTGTACAATGTGTGCTTGAAAAAAACAATTAATACCTTTATATTTTTATTTCTGCTGAAAAAAAAAACATTTTCTGGGGCTTTTGCAGCCAGCCTCAAGTGGACGAGTGAAGATCTGCAGTTTTTTGCATTCCAGCATAGGCGTCATTTTCTTATCAACCGGGTTCTGTGCAAGGTTAACGCGTAAAGCGTGATACGACTAAGATGGAAATAAACAACGCCACAGCGCCTTTGAACAGCTCATTGCTCTTAATAAAAATCCCAGACAGCTCAGTTGATGAGAAAAAAAGTAATTTCCACCTTGTGACAACAAGCATTTAACTTTTCTACCTTTTCTCCTTTTCAATCCGTATCGAGTACCTTATGATTAAGTTAAAGGGGCTATATGTAACTTTCAAAAATACAGCGTTTGTAGTGATACCGCAGGCCGTTAGGCGAACTGCACCAGTGACCTGTTGCTTGCTCTCACTGGCGTGCTCGTACAAACACGAACGAGCATCATCATCGGCCGTGAAACACTGGATATTTACCAGCATAATGTTTACAGAGGAGGTAAGTGGTCATACACATGTAAAAGTTTATAGTTTGAAATGCTTTATATTTGAGACTACTAAACCATATTTGACTCTCTAGTGCTGACACAATATCAAAAAGAAACGTTCATACGCAGCAGATGAGGAAAAGACGATGGTTTCAAGACTGTTTTATTTAGTTTATAAAGCCTAATAACCTTTCGACCGAGCACAGCATTGGGAAAATGTATTGTCTTTGCATGATACATTGACTGCTAACCGAGTTAGCTAACGTAAGATGAGCAGCTTTATCAATAACTAATGTAGCTTTTACTGAGGCTCAAAAATGTTTGCACAGTTGTCTTTGCAGTAAACGTAGTCTCGGCAGGCACTACTGTTGATCTCTGTAAGCGGAGCAGAGTGAGGAGGACGTCGAGAACTCGCATACAACGTGACTTCATGGAGCTTTCGCGGAAAATACGACCCGAGGAAAAATGTTATACAGGCAACACAGATAGACAGTGAACATTTCATTTTTCACATCAGTTAACCGTTCGCTTCTTAATGGGCGATAAAAAACGATTTATGCATGTAAAAAGTTACATATAGCACCTTTAATGTAGTAATTTTAGATCGTTTCATATTTGATCTACTGGAAGTTCCTTATTTACTTTCAATGAAAAGCAGCTTTTTATTCAAACAGGAACTAAATAAGACTTACCTGTAGCTGGTTGGTGCAAAATAATAAATATAACCACAACAAAAACTGGGTTGAAATGCAAAATAATGGATTTCAAGCATTCGATTAAATTTTGTTAATCGTGATTAACTATTGAAATTCAGCCATTATACCTTTTTTTAAATATAGATTTACAGCCCTTATTTTACCTGTTTCAAATAAGCTTTTCCTCCACTGTTGCAAAGTCTTTGCTCATTGACTGAATAAGTTGGGTTTCTGTAAATATTATTGCAAAGAGTATCTAGACCATAGTCTGTAAATAACATCACCCATCTACTAGGGCTGTCATTATTTATTTGAAGTTCAAACATTAATTCAAACTTCGTGGAGAAAGTTCACATTCGAGCTGTAATGAACCGTTCAAATTCAAAATGAACAGTCTATCAGCGCATCAGGCTGTCTGAAATAGTTTAAAATTTGATCCAGCAGTGGGCGCTCTCAGCGTAACTTGACCATTGCATGCACTCTTGACCTCAGTAAATGAAGACAGAAATGTTGTGGCAAAAGCAACAGGGGCGCGATTCAGGAGTTGCAAACTTATATGAGGGAGACCCGTCTCTCAGACAGCAGCCCATTGCTTTGGTGGAGAGAAACGGGGTCGCCATGCTGGACATCCTGTCTCAGCCTAACTTTAAGACAATCCCACGACAGGCTAGAGCAGGGGACGAGGCAAGGTTTTCAACCTTATGACAAACTGCTACACCGCGCCCTCCTGTCAATCAGGTCATGCATCCCTAACTATGCATAACTCGTATCATTCATAAAATCAAAAACGGATGCGTTGTAAAGAAGAACCCCCCCCCCCCATAAGTTTGTGCCCATGAGGACAATAACTAATCAAAACAATATCTTAATCAATATATTTTTTTGCACCAGGCTGTAAACATGTTAATTTCGGCTGTAAAAACTGGCATTTTTGAACGGGGTGTGAATGTGACTTCCGAGGAGCAAGGAGATAACCTCAAGTGGACACTCGAGTTTTTTGCACTTCTGCATTGGCTTCATTTAACCCTAGCCTGACACCAGAGGTTGCTTGATCTACACCTGCTGAAATGTGATATAGGTTAACGTTGGCACTGTATAAATAAAATTGATTGAGTGATGTTAGCATGCTCACATTAGCTGACAAGTAGTAAACAAGAAATACAGCTGGGGCTGTAAGGGAGGAACACAACGTATTAAACATCTATGTCTCTCCGTCATTTGCTGATTATCTACACTTTCTCTTTTGCTGTTTTTAAAGACAGTCATACCCCACCCCTTCCATCCCTATACATCAAATTTCTCAGAGGTCTGAAGGCCTATGGACCAGGTAGACCAGTAGGAGTTGCAGGAGTCGATTGGAAAAAGTCATGATGTCATGAAGTGATGAGCACTTTTCCCCTCAGTACTGACTGGGAGGAGAGAGTGCAGTCTGTGTGTTTCTTATGAAGCAAGTTTTCTTCGTTTTAAGTGATATGAAGCAGCAGAGCAGAGTCCTGATTTAATGACTGCAGTCACTGCACGCACAAAGTTTAACCGACACACAAAAAAGTGACTGCTGTTTGATTGAGAATTTAATCCCAACTGCAGAGACTTCTTAAAAACAGCAACTATATCACATTATCATCACAGTGTTTCCTCTGTCATCAATAACTGACTTGTTACCAACTTCTAGTCATTCCAGCTCCCCAGTCTGCCCTAGATTACCTTCTAAACCCCCCAGGATCAGGATCAGGTCTGGGGTGACAGGAATGTATGCATAGTGGTCACACTGAGTATTGCTAAATCCAGCATCATCACGTGACCCACTGCCACACAAAAATGATTTGTCCTGATACAATCCCTTTTATAGGAATGAACAGGCAGCCATCTGTGAACGCTGCATCCAGTTTTCATTAACATCTGGGAGTTGAACTCAGAGTTTAAATGACTCTGAGAAAGTGACAAACCTGAGAATAGTTTTATTGGAGCGGATAAAATCTGATAACCAGTGAGTATTTTTAGTGTGGATTAACTGACTGACAATCATTTTGTCAATTTATTTATCAGTTCCATATCAGAATATGAAAAATATAATTGGAGCCAAGTGGGTTTTTTTTTCCTGTTCCTATTGTCTCACTTTCTCCTTTTTTAAACTGTTTTGTATAGACCAGGTGCCTTTTTCAAAAGTTCAGTGTTTGTCAATTAACATTTGAGTGAGTTCACCCCAATAAATATTCTTTGTCTGTTTTCACATTCACTGGAACCATTTTCACTTCAAAGACAGCATCATCAACAACAACAACAAACTTGATGATCAATAACAGAGCACACAACATGACACTTCCTTCACATGTTTACAATAGTTAACTTTTCATTTTACCATTAAAATGTCTTCAAACTAAATCATGTATTTTCATTCAGAAAGCCTTCAGTGCTCTTTAAATAAATACAACCACTGACAACACCAGCAATTTGAGAAGCCCCTTAAATCAGAAATGTAGGAGGTTAAAAGGAGGTTGCACAGGTCCATAAACCACAAATCAAGTAAAGTGTTTTAATTTCACAAAAGCATTAACCCTAAATCAACCTCTAAAAGTACCTGCAATCTTAAGCTAAAAAATTGAATAAGAAATCAGGTTGAAGGGCATCACACATTTTTTTTCTCTTAAATAGATTGATGAGAATGTTTTTAAGTTGTTCTTAAGGCGGACAGGTTCTGTTTTACTTTGAAATATTATCAGCTGCAAATGGATTGTCGTTAAGTAGTCTGTTATCTAATGCTTAATGAGACCTGAGGCAAACTGAGTGGATATTACATTAATGGAAGTAATGTTCTCATATATATGCACTAATGGATTCTAATGTGATAATGTGTTCTCTCTGCAGAGTTCACGTGAGCAGCATCTCTGTAAACTCTGTAGTACCTGTGTAGGTGCAGGTCATGCACTGATATGCTCCGAGGGGGGCCCTGAGGGTCTGTGGCCCTTGACTGTTGTTCCCAGTTGGTATTCCAGCCTTGTAATGGGTTGTCTGGAAGTGCAAGTGGATGCGATAGTGTTCAAAGACTCACACTGAATGATTCAGTGATGTTCAGGCTCCATCACCTGACCAGCATCACAGGAGCCCTCGGTTCTGTCTGACAGGCTGACGGGGACAGACACGACAAACACTGCATGGCCGAACCGGCCCTCAACATTGCACCGACACCATGATTCAGCTGTCCGCTAAGGCGAGATAAGTCCGCTCAGACTCGCTGCAGGACTCACCGTGGCCCAGTTCAGACCACAACAACCTGCACCCAACTGTCACACACACCGACCGACACCGAATAAACCGACTCATACGAGCCACTCACCTCAACACACTCATCTATGACTTCAGCTCATTCGGGTTGGAGCTTACCTGTGCGGCCGTTTAGCACGGATCGGCTTCTGGTATCTGCACAAACAAATCCCAGAAAACGAAGAGGAGAGGAAACTTTAGCCGGAGCTCCGATCTGCTCCTCAGGCGGGGCGAGGAGGGAGGTAGGGAGGGGGGCTTCAAACCGATGTGAGGCCGGGGAGGAGCGCAGTGGTCCGCCTGTGGAGGAGATCCGAGTCTGGAAGAAGCAGCAGTAGCAGCGGGCGGCAGGAGGAGAAGCAGCCGGCTGAGGCGCTCCGTTTGACGGAAGGAAATCCACTCAGAGCTGCTCGGATAAAGTTGATCTGCTGCCCTGCTCTGCTGTCGCCATCTTTACCCGCGGGGCATGACGGGTAATCCTTAGGAATCCCGTCCCCCCCTCCTCCTTTCCCAAGCCCTCACCATAGACCATACTCACCCGTCACACGTTCTGCGTGCTTACGTCACACACCTTAATCTGTGGACAGACAAGTGGGAACACAGGTGTTTTAAGAGGTTTATTATTAAAAAATTGATCATTTCATTAATCTGTGTATTATAATAATCTGGTCAAGCACAGGTAAAAGTACGCCCATCAGTTAGGCTACTTCAGTCGCCTACAAGTAAAAAATACAACTCTGAAAAAGTTACAAATAGTTATTAGGTTTTACGAAAAAACATTGGTAGAGGTTTATAAAGATTATACCTAGTTGTGGAAGACTCACTGTTCTTTACCTTATGGTCTCTTTTACTGAGTACTAGTTTTACTGATTTATTTAAATTCCGGCTATGATATTCTTCCACTGTCAGATATTTATCTGTCAGTTTAAGCAATTTTATGGACTCAGATTCAGTATATGATGATGTTTTATTACAGATTTGACCACCCAGCGGTGTACAAAGTAATTGATGAATACATGCATGAGTAATCATGATACAATATAATAATGGTCATATACCAAACTACTTTAACTTTGGTATATGACTTTCAGGTTGTGCCCTTCAGATGCAAATAAAGATGCAAATAAAGATAACTATGGTGTCCGTCTCTGGTATGACTCACCTGAGAAGGAGGAGAGAGAGGGAGAGAAGGACCAAGGAATGAAAAGGTTCAGCGGTCAGTAGATGGCAGCAGGGTCAAGACTAAAGAGAGAGAGGGAGTGTGCGTGCACGTGTGTGCGCGTGCGTGTGTGCGTGTGTTTGTGTTTAGTGTGTGTGTGCGTTTGTGTGTTTTCCACTAGCCATCAACTAAACTGTACAAATTAATAAGTAATTGGACAGATTTACCAGAGTCCCTCACTGTTGTCTACATGTTGGTTGTTGTTAAAGTTCCTTTGTCCTGACTGCAGATAATTTGATGTCTCAGCTCCTCAGGTTTGTCTTGAGAGGGTTGGTTGTGTCACAGCTACTACACTCTGTCTCTGTGAGTCCCTCCTTTGTACTTGCAGCTGTGTTCTCTCAGTCCCTTAGCTCTGTCTGCTGTTGAATTGTTTAGTCAGAGTACTACTGTCTGTCTGTTTGTCCGTCTATCCATCTATCTCTGTTTATAGTGTCCACAGACAGTTTCAGCCTGATCTTGTCTGTGTTTACACTAAAACACTCTGATGATACAGTGAGGTTTAATATGTCAACATACTTTACCTTGAGCTTAAAAATAGAACTAGAAATAAGAAATATGTTAAAGAAATGCCACATGACATCCTTACCACACTTTACTGTTACTGTCAATTAAAATTATTTAAAAAATGTAACTTTTTCCAATTAGAACTGAATTGCCAAAGCTTCAGCTGCTGTGGAGGTTTAAGTGTCATCCCTTTCTTGATCTCTTGATCTCTTGATACTCAATTTAAATGTGACTATCATTCAAAGTAGTAGCTCACAGTGAAGTGTTTGTTAATGTTGCTTCATAATGGGGATCAGTGTGTTGGGGACCACCTGAGACATAATGACCCCTCTGCCTATCTGACTTTACACAACCAATCAGATCATCTTCACACTGAATCTAAGATTGGCCTCACAAGGATAGAAGCACACACAACAGCTGCCGAAGAGATTATCGTCTCCCTGCAGAGCGGAAAGACGAAGACAATGTCCAGCTGCTCCACAACAATGCAGATCTCCCCTCTGTCCTCTCATATGAGAGCTATGAGAGTAATGGGAGTAATGGGAGGTATGGAGAACATGCCACTGTTTGGTGTCCCAACAGCTGCTGGTGTCTTTCTGACCTGTTTCAAAACCAGAATCAAAAACCTGTGAATTAAAGACATGAAGAGCAACCTTGGTCACAGAGTAAGTAAAAGTCAGATTTATTTAAACAGCTCTTATCACGGACATAAGTCACAAAGTGCTTTACATGGACATAATATACAGATATGTGAACATGAAAGGTAAGATGGCCACATGAGCCACTTGTTTTTGGGGGGCTAAAGTGGTATGATTTTTAACTGGTGGTTGAAGACAGCAACAGATTCGATAGATCACAGGGACGTGGGCAGAGTGTTTCAGAGTTTAGGTGCATGTGCCTGAGGGAGCAAGTTGACCATGGGTGTATAAGTTGAGCCAAATACTCCTGTGCTTGGCTGTAGAGTTCTGGAAGTGAGAGAATTGATCAGAAGTTCAATCTAGATAGATAGATAGATAGATACTTTATTGATCCCGAGGGAAATTCAAGGCATCCAGTAGCAGTATACAAACATGTAAGACACATAGCAATTGTTACCATAAACACCCCCTGTCCCCCCTCCCATACATATATTAACCCGACAACAAGATTTAAGGAGCCCCTATAAAATTAAACCTGTGCAATTAAAAATAGACCTATACAACTTATATAATGAAATGTACAAACCTGTGCAGGAATAGAAATATATGTGCAATTTAAAAGAAACCTATAAACAGTTAAAGAGCATCTGTAGTTAGACCTGTACATAAGAGATGAAGAGTGTTGACCTTCTGAGGGTATGTGTTACAGTAGTGTTTAAGATGGAGGTAGTGCAAGGAGTGTGCAAAACAGTCAGTGCAGACATTTAAGGTGCAAAAAAATAAATAAATAAAGTGATGGTCAAATGTGAAAAGCAAAAATATGTGAAAGCAGACATTAAACAGTTATTAAAACAGTCAGTGCAAACATTAAAGTGATTGTCAGATGAGCATTAAAGTGTCCAACTAGAGGCTGACTCTTAGGACAGCAGTACAGATGAAAAAATGTGTCCATGAGTCACTGAGTGCTTTATCCCTGCCGTGACAGTGAGATGTTGTACAGTCTTATGGCCAGGGGGACAAAAGAGTTCTTAAGTCTGTCCGTGGAGCACGCTTGTGACAGCAGTCTGCCACTGAACATGCTCCTCTGCCTGGTGAAGGTGCTGTGCAGAGGGTGGTGGGTGTTGTCCATGATGGAGAGCATTTTGTCCAAAGACCTTCTCTCTGCCACCGTCACCAGAGAGTCCAGCTCTGTGCCCACCACAGAGCCAGCCTTCCTCACCAGTCTGTCCAGCCGTGCTGCATCTCTCTTCTTGCTGCTTCCTCCCCAACAAATCTGATCTAGGATTATCTGTTAACATTGGTCAACTTTCCCCAAAAATTCCAATGAATCAAAAATCAACACACACATTAACAGCTCACATCAAATACATTCAGGGAACTCAATGTACTGATTGTAGTGTTGTAAGGATAAGGATAAACTTTATTGATCCCCCAATGGGGGAAATTTAGTCGTTACAACAGCTCAAAAACAAAACAGGAATATAAACAGCATCAATATCAAAAAGTTAAAAAAACAGCTACGAGCATGTTTACATTAATTAAATAAAGGAAGAAAAAAAATACAATAGAATTAAATAATACTAGGCATAAACACTATGTACACTTTCACTTGTGGAAAGACAGATCAGATATTGTAAAAAAAACACACACAGTGTGTAGCATTAATGATATTGATGATTATTATACAGAGTCACATGGTGGTGATGCTGTTAAACAGTCTGACTGCAGATGGAATAAAGGACCTGCAGTAGCGCTCAGTCTTGCAGGGCGGGTGTCTCAGTCTGCTGCTGAAGGAGCTGCTCAGGGCCCCCACAGTGTCATGCAGGGGGTGAGAGTGATTGTCCATGATGGATGTCAGCTTCACTAACATCCCCCTCTCACCCACCTCCTCTACAGAGTCCAAAGGACAGTCCAGGACAGAATCGGCCCTCCTGACCAGTTTGTTCAGTCTCTTCCTGTCTGTCTCTGTGCTCCCTCCTACCCAGCAGACCACTGCATAGAAAAGTGCAGACGCCACCACAGTGTCATAAAATGTTCGTAGCAGAGTCCTGCACACTCCAAAGGACCTCAGTTGCCTCAGCAGGTGCAGTCGACTTTGGCCCCTCTTGTGCAGGACGTCGGTGTTGTGTGACCAGTCCAGTTTATTGTTGAGGTGAACACCCAGGTATTTGTTCGTCTCCACCATCTCAATGTCCAAACCCTGGATGTTCACCGGTGCAGTCTGGAGTGACTTCCTGCGGAAGTCAATCACCATCTCCTTTGTCTTGCTGGCGTTGAGCTGAAGGTGGTTGAGCTTGCTGTACAGACATGTTGACATGGATGCTTACAAGTCATAAACATGTTTAACCTTCATCTCCTAACATTGAACACAAAACCACAGTACGCAGGATACAGAGTGTGTGTGTGTGTGTGTGTGTGTGTGTGTCCTGTTGTTTGTAAGATAACCATGCCGTTAAATTAAATCGAAGCACTGACAGTCACAATGACACACAACAGCCCCATGTGTATTCAGTCTGCAGCACATCCGCAAAGTCAGGTGTCGATTAGTGTTTTCACACATGCACAAAACTCTGGTGCTGCTTCATATTCTTTTCCGCTTGCAAGTATGTTCTTTTACACTTACTTATTAACAATGTGAATGGAGCAGTTTTCACATATGCAGTCCTGACCTGGCTGATCGGGGCGGGGGGGGGGGGGGGGGGGGGGGTAAGTCATGACGTAAAGATGGAAGTAGCGGACGAAGAAGAGTCCGTCATAAGATGCTATAATGACAATATTTGCCTTTATAACAATGCTTCGGGTAGTTCAACAGAATCACACTACCAACAAAAGAGCGGAGAACAACATACTGACAAACAGAAAACGTAATGCAACCGTTTAATTACTCGCCGTAGATCTAGCGGTCGCATGCATACACTCTATGCACTGTGCAGCAGTCACAGTATACGTTTGGCTCAAGGTGAATTCTCAGGATACTTTCCTGCTGCGTTCTCTATCGTATCGAGACTATCTCTCCACTACATATTCCATATGTATGGGGCTGACCACGGGGTCAGGTGACGTTGTGGACAATTAGCTTTAAGACAATCCACCTGTGAGGTGGCTATCCCGGTCGCGGGGGAGGCGGTAGTGCGGTTCATTGTGAGTAATCCGGAACAGACGTTCCTGGCGTATTGCTCTGGCAAGGGGTTCACGCGCCATAGGAATAAACTGTCCATCTAAGCCGTGAGGAGGCGGCTACAACTTTAGCTCTAACCGGCTGTTACTTCCTCGTCTTCAATCGCGGGGTCGACCTCTCGCGAGATTTGGCGAGATGACGAGCCGCGGCCATAACTGTGAGGGTTGTGGTGTGCAGATGCCCATTGAGGATGGACATGATACATGTGTATTGTGTCTGGGAGTTAACCACGCCACTTTTGCGAGAGAGAACCCTTCCTCATGCATGAACTGCTTTCTTTTGCCGGTACGGTCCCTGGAGGCCCGCTACAGGGTGTTTGGAAGGACTGAGCAGGTTGCTCCGCCCACTGGGTCCCGGCAGGCTAAGCGCCTCAGAGGGGCGGAGCCTGGCTGGGGCTCCAGGAACCCCCTTCCTGTCCCCCCTCTTCGGGTGATGTTGCCTGATTTCAATATCGAGGATGAGGGGGAAGAGGAAGATGAAGAGGTCGATGTGGATGTGCTGGGGCACTTTGTCGACGACCTTCCTCCGTGGCAGGAGGAGGCTGCCCCGGCCCCGGAGGAGGTAGAAAGGGGCAGTGAGCTCTGCCTATTCAGAGAGCTGATGGGGCGGGCAGCCCAGGCATTAGGGGTAGATACCACAATAGGCCAGGCACCTGCACAATCACGCTTTGATGAGGGTATGGAGACACGGCCAGTGCCATTTCTGGTGCCTCTCCTCCCAGATGTGGAGGAGCTGATTCAGGCTGGGTTTTCCAAACCAGCAGAACCTTTGAAATTCTCTACCGCAAGTAGACGGTTGTCTGCTATGCAGGGTCGAGAAAAGGTTGGCTGTGCGGCACTGCCACCATTGGACCAGACCATTGCAGCCCTCATGTTCCCGTCCGGCTCAGTGCTAGGGAAGCCTAGCTGCCCTAGCAGCTCATCCATGGCCAAGGGCCCTGCTTTATGCTTTCCCCCCTTTCATGCTCCTTCCACCTCTCCTGCAGAGAGTGCGAATGACGGAGATGAGGCTGGTCCTAGTGGCCCCATATTGGCCTCACATGACATGGTTTGCGGACATCCCGCCACTGCTGGACGGAACTCCGTGGGAACTTCCAGTGCGGCAGGATTTGCTGTCGCAGGAAAAGGGGACTCTGTTCCATCCCTTTCCCCAGGGACTGAGGCTCTGGGCCTGGCCCCTGAGAGGACCGAACTGTTAGCCATGGGGCTGTCACAGTCGGTGGTCCAAACGCTGCAGGGGGCTCGTGCGCCGTCAACGAGGGCGCTCTATGGTCACTGATGGAGGGTCTTTATGGCATGGTGCAGGGAACATCAGGTAGATCCTCTGGCATGCTCGGCGCCGGAGATTCTGCAGTTTTTGCAGGAGCTCCTGGATGCAGGGAAGTCGCCCTCCACCCTAAGGGGCCGTCATTGTAGACCTTCTCTCCTGCCTTGGGATTTGGAGCTGGTTCTAGAGGCGATGGAACGGACTCCGTTCGAGCCCCGGGATTCAGTCGACTTGAAGTGGCTATCCCTTAAGACTGCCCTGTTGACAGCGCTGGCCACCGCTAGGCGGATTGGAGAGCTTCAGGCTCTCTCCGTTCATGCAGACCTCTGCAGATTCCTACCAGAGGGTGCAGGGGCGGTCCTGCAGCCGAATCCAGCATTTCTCCCCAAGGTTCTTTCAGAATCTCGGACGAGTCAGAGGGTTGAGCTCCGGTCTCTCTACTCCACGCAGAGAGAGAACGGGGAGCACAGACGCTCACTGGTATGTCCGGTAAGGGCACTACAGGTGTATGTGCACCGGACACGGACAAACAGGCGGACAGATCAGTTGTTTGTCTTTTTTAAGCCCGAGCTTATTGGTAAACCGTTGTCAAAAGCCCGTCTTTCCCACTGGATTGTGGAGGCTATCCAGCAGGCCTATGTGGGCACTGGGGTCCCTTGTCCCTCGGGGGTGCGGCCGCACTCTACCAGGGGCATGGCAGCTTCCTGGGCATTGTGGCGTGGTGCGTCTCTGAGCGAGATCTGCACTGCTGCTACTTGGTCTGGCCCGTCTACATTTGCTCGATTCTACCAGATTAATGTGGCTGCGAGCATGTCGTTCGGCGAACGGGTGCTTGGTGTAGCCCAGCAGTAGCGTCATTTTAAGGTTTCCTTGTCCGTCAGCCTGGCGTGGCTGTTCGGAGTGGCAACTTCACCTCTCTAGTCGAGCCTTAGCGTCTTGCAGGGCAGGCTGGCCTTGGTAGCGTCTGGCACCTTGGCATCAGGCAGCAGTAACTTGCAGTCAGCGGTACTTGCTGGCCTGTGGGGTGTGTATATTTTGTACATTTGTATATAGTTCGTTGACATCCACGTTGGTGATTGTTTTGTTTGGAGCACTCCTGGTGGCGGCAACGTCTCATTCGAAGGGCACACTGTTCGGCTCATGTTATGGGCGGGGGGGCTGCTCTATCCCCTCGCGGTGTGTCTTACAGAGCCCCATACATATGGAATATGTAGTGGAGAGATAGTCTCGATACGATAGAGAACGTAGGTTACAAGGTGTAACCATGGTTCTCTGAGTGAAGAGACTATCTCTCCGGCTCGAGGCCGCTAAGGGATCTGTTCCATCAAAATTTTAATCAGTGACAGTGTGGTGCACAGGTGCTCTTGTACTGTCATTAGCCACCTCACAGGTGGATTGTCTTAAAGCTAATTGTCCACAACGTCACCTGACCCCGTGGTCAGCCCCATACATATGGAATATGTAGTGGAGAGATAGTCTCTTCACTCAGAGAACCATGGTTACACCTTGTAACCTACGTTCTCACATCAGCTCATTCGAACTTGCTGGGGAAAAAATACCATGGGTCTTGCAGGAGAAACTAGAGAAATTTGGCTGTTTGCGTTCACACATACAGCTCCTCCGGCAAATATCAGGAGTTTTTCAGGAATTTCCTGCAAGTGTGAACGCCCTGTATGTTAAATAACATGTAACATTGATATGAAGGCAAACAGTGCCTGAGTCTGTTGCTTCGTCTGTCATTTCTGTGCCATCTCCCACCTCCCATTAGACAGGGAAAGTCTCCTGCACCTAAATACTGTATATGTGAATAAGCAACTCAGCGATATGTACCCAGTCACACCAGCACAAGAAGAGGAATAAGTTTCTTTGTTGCATCCAAATGAAAAAAGGTTGTATAACTGTTTTGAACGATTTGTTCAGAAACACATAAATCTGTTGTTTCTATTTACACTGCTATCTTTAGACTGACTGCATGTTGAGATCAAAGGTCACACACAATGTTCATCAGTCAGACAGTGGACTCCTTGTTTTACACTATGAGCTATGAGCTGTGAGAGAGAGAGGGAGAGAGAGAGAGAGAGAGAAAGAGAGAGAGAGAGAGAGAGAGAGAGAGTGTGTGTGTGTGTGCGTGCATGTGTGCTTGCGTGCTTGCGTGCGTGTGTGTGTGTGAAGGGATAAAGGAAACAGTAAAAGGCAATAAGGACATAAAAGAACAAAGGAAGTAATCAAGGAAATATGTGACTCTTGAATCTTCCACTTAAACTCCATCTCAGAGTTTAAACTGGGATGGTGGGATACTGGCTAAGGCGGTCCTCAGCTGCTGTGGTGAGGGTTGGGTCAAGGCTATCCCCCCAATCTATTCTTCTCCCTGCAAACAGAGAGGCATTGTTAGGCAGGTGGTTTAACACACACACATACACACACACAGTTTAGAGCATAGAGGAATCTCCCAGCTGCTTCTCCCGCAGTTCATTCAGCAGGTTAGACCCTCATCAACCCCTCAACACCCTGCTACAATCTCCAATAGCCCTCACCACCCGCCACTTGAACATCTGAGCAGAGGTCGACCGTACGCCGTCAGACAGATTTAGCTTCCAAACACCGTCACAGAAAGATCCAGTTACAGATGAAGACCAACTTAAACCAGATTTTGCTTTAAACCAAAAAAAATCAGGTGAAATGATCTAAACTGATTGGCAGATTATTGGATACTGATGAGCACCATAGTATCCTTGATCATTCTTTTCAGACAGGATATGCTACTTACTGTGATGAGCTCGGGAGGTAACAGATGGTTGGAGGTAGTGGTGGAGATTGATATGGATATAAAAAGTGACAGTGTCTGAGTTATGACACATTAAATTAACACTTTAACTAGCTGCATTCAGAGAAAGGCAACAAGCCCAGACCTTCACTTCCTGTGACAATAAATTGATATGTTTTCTCTGTCAGAGAGATGGAATAATTCAGCAATGTGACATAAAGTATTCCCATGAAAAAATCATCAATACATTCACAGGGACAAATTACTATTCGGAACAAAAATGGACAAGGTTTTGTAAGTACTTTGCAGCGGTCATTTTAGAAGAATTGAGTGTTTATTATAGGATCTTAAATGGGTTGTAATTAAACAAAGGCAGTACACAAGGGAACAAGGACCACTGGTAATAGCTTTTGTTTCCAACTTCAAACCATAAATGGTATAGTAAGATGGACCAGGAACCTCAACCTCCTCCAGTCGAACAATGATGAAGTCAAAATACCCGCATGACAGGCAAAGAAGCGCATTAAGAGCCAGAGTCTGCACAGAGGAGGGATAGTAAGAGAGGTGGTTTTGACATCACACAGCTTCTGCTTAGGGAAACACAGCTTTTACAGTACAGCAAACACAGCAAAAGAGAAACTTGTATTAGTTTGCTGCAGACATTTACAGTTACGGACAGTTCAATGAATGTTGTGTTAGTGCCACATTCGTCAACAGAGCTGTCAATCATAGTATTTTGTACCATTTAATAGCATCAATGAACTAATTAAAAAGACATCAAGTCAGAATCTGGGTCTAAGAAAAAAGTATTTGACGTGTATTTTGTTTTTTCTAAATTGACCCATGTCCCATCTGTTAAAATGGAGGAGGTGGGGCTTATTACCTGTACTGCAGCAAGTGAGAAGGGGAGCTCTGAATATTTTGGCCCCATTTAAGGCAAGGTGTTGCACTGTCCATTCTTTACAAAGTCTATGCTTCAAAAAGGTAAATAAAAACATAATTCAATTTGTTCTTCAGCTTAAAGCTTTTAGACTATATTGATCAGGTTGGGTGGTCCCAAACCAGGACAAGCAGTATGGTGGTGGCTTGCTAACACACAACAGTTCATAGAAAGGCTAAGGTAGAATGAAGGAGCATATAGGAGACATGGTAAAGGAAGCCTCAGGGTAAGTACTCAGTGGAGAGGTAAGTCTAGGTAGAGCTGCGATTCAAGGAGCATGTAGGTATGAGTTTACAGGACGCAAATACAGTGACAAGTGTGGCAAAATGGTAAAAGTCTCTGAGCCACAGGAAACCATAGGTAAGTAGACAAGAAAACTCATGCACAGCCAAAAGGAGAGGCAGACAGAAATCATAACACTGCAGGACTCGTGGTTGGGGCAGAAGGCTGAAGAAGTTTGTAAATGTATAGGGTAGGAAGTACCGGTAAAAACCTTTGGGATAAATCAAGCCTTCTGAGTCTGAAACTAATTACATTTCAAGGATCATTTGACCGAGGGTCTCTGAGTGCAACTACACTTTTGTAAAACACACAGTGCTTTAATGCCTCCACTCTTAGAGTACATGCATTTGTTGCCAAGTAAAAGGTGGCGAAGCTAGTAAAGACGGTATGAGAAGCCAAAGCACCATGTCCACTGATCAAGTAGGCTACAGTACAAGGAAAGTGACAACTTTATGGCATAAAACATACATATTTATTTGTATGTAAATCTGAGACATAACTTGGTTTAGATGTCTTTCCTCACCCAGTAAATCTGCTATGATGACACTGTTGTGAATAATATCTGCAGGGATGTACACTGCTGTCGGATTGTTGCTTTCCCAGTGGTCTTGAGACAGATCATAATACCTACTTGCTGGGCAAAAGTACCAACAGCAAAAACAGCAAAATAGTCAGCTCAGCATCAGGCTTGCAGCCTACTGTTTTGCAAAGCTCTTGTCTACGTGTAATAGTCTGTCCAATATTTACTCTAGGCCCCATGTCCACCTAGTGTATTTTCCGGGGAGAAAAGCGCTGACTGTGCGCTCGGGAGTGTTTGCATGAAGAAGAAAAGTGCTACACGTCCGTCCTGTCTCTATGACAACAGTCTGTTGACAACGGCCGCTGTATGACCGACATGGCTCTGTTACTTTTTACTACATTTTTTATATTTGAGATCGTTTTTTTACCCAATCAGACACGTAGTAAAGAGGATGTGGGTACAAGACACGATCCGTGGGCGGCAAAAATACAGGGAATATCATACAGAAAAAAGTGCCGGTGACATCAACAGCACCCTTCTGAAAAGTTGACAGATTTTCAACTTGAGTGCTCAGAGCGGCCGCACAAAAAAGGCAGAGCGCTCGGAATAAAAGACGCTGGGCGCTGCGCTTTTTCTCCAGGCGGCCGCTTTCTGCTGTGAACGCTCTCTCCACATTGAAATCAATTGAAAAAAAAGCTAGGTGGACATGGGGCCTATCACTCTCTTTTTCTCCTCCTAGCTTCATCCGACACCGTCCTCTTCAATCTCTTAGCCTCAGCCATAGTATCAGTACGAAGACGGGCTAACTTGCTGCTTTGTAGATGAAGGCTGCAGTGTGGGGGGGGGGGGGGTATCCCATGAGACCCTGCAAGGAGCGACGTCATCTCTTTTGTTATTGTTTTGATTGAGAGCCCCCTTGCGGCAGATTTTATATACTGTACGTTTAAGGAAGCACTGGTTGTTATTAAAGTGTTTTACTAGGTGGTACTAGTGATCATGGATGATGGTCTCGCTGGTTTTTTTTGGGTGGTTTTCTTCTGTTCCTTTAAAGACATTTAAGGATTGCTCCTGGTGCTGGTCCACTTTTTTGATGATGTATTTATTCCAAAAACTTTTTTCCCAGTCATCTGGTCAAATGCTCTATTGATATTAATGATTGGCTTTATAGAACCACATTATTCACAGTCTTTTATAAACAGTAAATAAATGAAGTGTGCAAAGAACCTTTTCAGACTTTTTTTTTTACTAAATCTGAAGTGTTTCTTTGGGCCAGCGTGATACCAGGACCAGGATCAACTGTCTCTGAACCTCCTCCTCCTAACACATGAAAACATTTAAAAAGCTGCACCTTGTTTAATGTAGAGACGAGTCTCAACCTGCCAGGAGGCATCCACCGATCTGAATGCAAATCTCATTTACAGAAGCTTTCTAACAAACGTGCAGAAACATGAGCAGACGGGAAGGAGCCTGAGTCTGATATCATCACACTTGGACTGCTGGGAGTTGATCTGCACAGTCTCTGTTCAGACATAACAGATCTTAGTGGATTATCAGAAAGGAAGAGAGTCTTAAACAAATGCAGAGCATTCTGGAAGGGAACGTGCAAGGTTGTCAATACAAAGGAGGCAGAACAAGCAAGAAAGAGTCTCCTCTGCAACGAACAATCATTCTGCATGCAGAATGAATAAAGTGGGGGAAAAAACAAGTTTTAGAGGCACCAATAATGACTGAGTCTCAATCTCCCTTTTTGGAGTTGATTTACAGTAGGCTGATGAGAGTTTGACTCTTTTATGAATTTTGGTATCTGAGTCTTTTGTGTTTTCAGGATTCAGATTTGTTTGTGTCTTGTGGATGTTTTGACTATGACTCATGTACCTCCTGAGTCCTGTAACTTGGATTTGTCTTTCTCTGATGGGCGTTTTGATTTTGACTTGTCTTTGCCTGATGGGTGGTTTTGATCCTGTAAAACATGTGCCCCCTGGGCACTTGACTAGCTCCTCTTCTCAATGTCTTTGGTGTTTTGACTTTATTTGTCTATGTTGTGTTTATGTTTTAACTCTGACTCCTCTTTGATAGATGTTTCTGGATAATTATATTTATACTTGTGTTTGTGACTCATCTCCTCTTAATACTTATAACCTTTAAAAGTGAAGCTAGGGGCGCCAGTAACCTGGTAGTTGGTGCACGCACCCCATGTGCTGAGGCTGTGGTCCTGCAAGCAGACAGCCCGGCCCATGTTCAAGTCTAACTGTGGTACCTTCTACGCATATCATTCCTTGAGTTTTAGTAATTGTTACTTTCAGCCCTACCAATTGGATTCTGACCTCACGTTTGATCAATCTAGAGACAGGTAGAGTGGTAGAGCTGAGGTCTGCTTTAAGCCTTCTGCCATACAGCTATAACAGCCACCTCAGTGATTAAAATAATTTCCAAATCAATATCTTGTGTCAAATACTTAATTTTTTAATAAGGGAGAAATTTGTCTTGGATACTGGGAAATTGCTGCACAACTAAAAACAGTTATTACAAATGTGCAACATATTAGCTTATCCCTGCTACAAATTACCCAAGCATCTGCTTAAGTATTCCGTACACACACACACACACACACACACACACACACACACACACACACACACACACACACTCCTACAATCACAAACGCATGCACACTGCGCACATGTACACATGCCACTCAAAACACATACTGTTTCATACATATATACATACATACATGGCTACAGTTACCGGTACCTTGGGGGCCTCCTGTTTTTTCATTCATCCTCCGTTATTTGCTCATTAATGAGCTTAACTGAGAGAGGAATGAATGAGTATTTGTAGCGGTTGTGTTTACACAGAGGAACCCTGTACCTTCTCACTGAGTTGAACAAAACAGTCGGAGTGCAATAAGTGTCAGATAAAATGCTGTTGGCTTGTGTGATGGTAGCCTGCTTAAAAAGATCCTGGGGGGTAAGAGGGGCAGGCATTCCCATGATCTTGCCTGCTGTCTTGACCAGACTGAGGATCAGAGCTTTAGATTTTATGTTAAAATACCAAACCAGCTGGTGATACCACACCGTAAAATGGACTCTATTGTTGCTCTGTAAAAAATTAACATATTATTTTTGCATTCACCAAACACTCTGAGTCTCCTGAGAAAATGGAGGCACTGATGTTCTGTATTTGTCAAAGCGTCTTTGGGTATTTAGAAAAGCGCAATATAAAACTAATGTATTATTATTATTATTATTATTATTACTGATGGATTTTGGCACACATGCTTACCACCTGTGTGTGCCAGCTAAGATCATTGTCAATATGCACCCCCAGGTATTTGTATGGCCACAGGGCTCCGGTTTCCAACTGATCTGGGGTCCAGCAACAGTTTGACATGTATTAATATGCAGTTGATGGGCATCACACCAGTCCACAAACCTATTCACAGCAGCTCTGTGGAGTGAGCGGAAAGCTACACCAAATAGAACCTCGACAGGGTGCACAAAACTCAAACGAGCAGAGGGATCTTGTCTTGCTACTTATACCATATTATTTTTTGAACCTGTAAAATTTTGTATTTCTGCTGTGAAATGGGCATTTAATATCGGACCTAATGTGCATTCCTTAGGGTGCATGCCTGTGGCTCAATGGTAGAGTCGATCATCTCTATACAAGGTCAGGAGTTCAATCCCCTTCTCCTGTCGAGGTGTCCTTCGGCAATGGCGAGTGAACATGTGTGAATAGAAAAGTACTGATGGGCAGTTCGTCACTTTATGTAGCAGCCTCTTCCATCAGTGTGCAAATGTCTTTTGAATGGGTGACACATGTAGTGTAAAAGTGAGAGTTCAGAAGACAAAAAAGCGTTGTCCAATCTTTTGCAGCCAGGCACTGCACATTTTTGCGCTTCCACATTGGCTTCAATTCCAACACCAGACATTATCGCTTGTTTTGCCTTGAGAGTCATCCTTGTCTTTGATTGTTTACCTCACTAGCATGTGATGAGTACAAGGAAGTGGTCTTGCTGTTAAGTGGATGAAATGTGGTGAACAGTAAAGTCCAGCTAAAAAAGTTATTTGTGTCCATCGTACTGTTCCTCATTAGCAGAGTGATCCAACCACCATACACCACTCCCCTCATTTTACATTTATACTCTGACTTGTTTTCATCTGATGTGTCGACTATGACATGACATTCTCTTGTGGATACTTGTCTGTAACTTCTTTTTCAAGAGAGGCTATTTTGAGCCAAAGTAGTCTTTGTTGTTGATATATTTATGGGCGGACTCTTCTAAGTCTGGAGAATATTTTGACCTTACCTCATCCAGTCCTCCTTGGTGCTTTGATTCTGTTTCTCATTCTGTTTTCTGTGATAGTTTAAAGATGAGCAAGCAGGATAGAGGACATTGAAATGATACAGCTTTTAGTTTGGTTATTACTTGAATTGAAACTTGATTGAACTTGAATTTCCCTCGGGATCAATAAAGTATCTATCTATCTATCTATCTATCTATCTATCTATCTATCTATCTATCTATCTATCTATCTATCTATCTATCTATCTATCTATCTATCTATCTATCTATCTATCTATCTATCTATCTATCTATCTATCTATCTATCTATCTATCTATCTATCTATCTATCTATCTATAGTTGTTTTCAAACGCAACTTCAGAGAGATTTTCCTTCATCCGTGCAGTGTTAAAAGTGACGTTCAAAGTGTTTATGAGTCCAATCAACAGTTATTAACACCTGACTGTGAAGATGAAGCCTCACTGAAAACACACATTGTGTTAGGTTGACTGACAGTGCTTAAATTCAATTTAACACCACTGTTATCTGACAACAACAGGAGACCGGCCAGCTCCTTCTATACACATATACACACAACCCGCCGCTCAAACTGCAAGTTTATATATATTTATGTGTGTGTGTTGGAGGGGGGTGTTCTGAGTGTGTCTCTGTGGGGGGAAGGGGGCTCAGACCCTGCAGAGAGGGAGTGTGTTAAATGAGCAGGGAAGACTTGTGGAGGACAGATGGGGGGAAGGCTCTCCTTGTTGTTCGTATGCAGCTTCAAACACAAACACACAGACACACTCTGTACATAACTTGAAAAGGAAAGGAGTGTGTGTCAGTGTATGAGTGTGTTTCTGTGTTGGTAAGCGTGTGTTGACCAAAGCTTTTCTGAATATTAATGAGGATGTCACATTTACGCAAGAAGCTGTGAGGTCAAGGTAAGAACTCTCTTTAGTCTTTAGTTTATTAAAATCCAATGTTAGATTCACTTCAGTAACTTTTTGAAAATGTGTCAATGTTTTAAATAATCCATCATCGAAATGATCTCTCTATCTAAAATTGTTCAAAATAAGCTCCACCTCAAACTACCTCAACAGTAAAATCCAGCTTTTACAGCCACACATGCTCAAGGGATAATGAGTTGGTGATAGAATTTATTTTTTTGAACATTTAAAACTTAAAATGCATCTTCCTGATTATGCTTATCCTATTTAATTTGGCTCAAGTTATATTTAAAACCTGGACTTTTAATTTTGGTGCGGCTGTGGTTCACTGTTGGAGTCAGTCATCTCTCAAAAGAAAGGTGGGGGGTTTGATCCCCAGCTCCTGCAGCCACATGTCCATTGTGTCCTTGGGCAAGACACTTAACCCCAAGTTGCTCCAGCTGCTTCGATGGCAGCGTATGAATGTGTATGAAAGGGATTAGTTACTTCTGGATCCCAATCCTTCCGGCAGCACTGCAGTGTGTGAAATCTGTAGCTGGCAGCACTTTAAGGTCTATTTGAGTTGAGTTCATCCGTCAGATTTTCTTCTTACTGAGCATTAATCCACCTGCTGACAGCCTCTTTTGCCTCACATAGCTGTGCTTTAGGATGATGAACAATGGTCGTCTTGTTTGTGGGATTTCCATGGTGTCTCATTAGCACGGCTGTTAGTGTCACACTGAGGTCTTCTGTTAAAAAAAAAAAATCACAGCTCTTTGGGGAATACTTAACAAGATAACATTTTAAAATAAAACTGTCTGACTAGATTAAATGAGAATAGCTCATGACTGGTTTCATAAATAAAAATGAAATATATATTTTGAATGAAAAGGCAAAAACGACCATATTCTTCTTTGAGATAGTGAAGTTAAAGTATAAGACCATCTTACTTAAAAACTAAATCATAAGCTTGAGTAAATGTAGCATTCATTGACTTTGTTCACCATGAACTATGGTTTCAAGTAAATCTGTGCACCACTGTGTTTCATTTGTCATGGCTCTGATTTTCTGAAAGTAGAGACCAGCATGGTTTCTTTATTTCTCTGTAACCCTTCAGAGCTGCTGCTCCTGACACAGAGTCACGCTGACTTGCTCTGTCGGGATCAAACACCCTCATTCAGCTTCAGCGGTCTGTAAAAGTCAGTCTATAAATACCAGGCCTTCATAACGAAAGCTCAGGGACATAGTAACACACAGAGGTCTGAGGATGTCAGGTCTCTTCTCTTTGCACTTATTCTGACCTATCCATCTTGTGTCAGGTTAATATTTACCCTTATTAATGAATGAACATAGATGTGTCTACAACTACTCCAAACCAAATCTGGACATTTTTTTTATGTCCTCCTGTGTTTGACATTGAACATCTTCGTAACCGTACAGCAGTGTTCAGTATAAATGTAACGGTATAATTTGGTGTGATGTCAGTTAAGAGTCCTACCCTGGGTGGTCTTTGAATTAAATATGAACTTAATCAGCTCAGCTTTAGGATGAGGCTAAAGCAAGACCAGGGGAAAACCTCTACCCTGCGTCTCGTACACGTTTAGTGTCCATCTCATTCAAAGTACAACCACAGAGACGTGAGCTGTGTGTCATCTGGGGGGTTACATCCTTTGAAGGACCGAGCCTACAAAGGACCCACTTTCCGTAGCCTGTGTAGACCACTCAGGGCGTACTGAAATGAAACAGTCTGGGCCACTGCCACAGAGGTTTCCCTGTTTGTGTCACGAGCTGTGTCCACACTTACCCTTTTTTTTTTCTAATCATTGTTCCGTCACCTAGCAACCTCAAAAGCTGCATTGGAACTAGCTCACCTAACGTCACGTAACTTAACCTATTCAATAAAATGTGTTTCTTTTTTTAACATTTGTATTGCTAGCTTTTCAACTGAGTTAAAAACCAAAAGTTTAATCTTTGGTTGCTTGAAAGTCCACCATGTAATCTGAATTGTCGCACAATAAATCTCGGGATATGTTGGGCCACAAAGGATACACTGAATGCATCCTATGTATAGCCCAAGAAAAATAAAACCTTTTTGTCGGCTGCTTCTGAGGGAGCCTTTAAAAGAAAGAGCCTTTGATGCACTGCTGTGATTTTGTCTTAAAACGATGCCCTTCGAATGATGCGGCCCCTGATTTAAGACACAGAGTCTGACTGAACACTGACAATTGTGATACATCACTTACTGTAAACATATAACTATGCCAATCTTAACCAGTAACCTGAAAGACAGAATGCACCAAGTCAGTTACTCTTTCAGAATTATTTAAAAGAACCCAATGAAAATATAAATGAAAATACCATTAATTGACCTCCTTTACTTAGAGTTTCAGTTACTTCTTTCTGGTTCTCGGTTCAGATTTCCCTCCGCAGAAAACAACAGATGCAGGCACTCTTTTGTCCCCAGTGCCATTTCCTTCCATTAAGGTCACATATTGTGCAAAATACATTCGACCATGTTTTTCTAACATTAATATGTGTCCCTAGTCTGTCTAAAAACCCCTCGATCATGAGAAAAGTCCATCCTCCCCATCTTTTGCCTGCTCCACTTTTCAGAAAACGTGTGCTCAAACAGGTTGTTTGGAGATTTTCCCTTCATGACATCACAAAGGGCAGTAACCCCTCCCCCAAGTAGGTGACACTCCCACAGCTAGGTGTTTCTGCCCTCTGAATCTCCCCTCTTACTGTAAACAATAGGGCATGGTGCGAGAAAGCCCAAGTCACCCAAGCCCTCCCAGAGGGGCGTGAGGTGGAACACAGCTCACTTGTACAATAAATTACAGGACCGGATTAGGTTTCAGGCAAAAAACTTCACTGACATGTTTTCGAGGGAGTAGAGACAAATTTAAGCATGTTGAAAAGGATGATAATATTTGACCTTTAATTCAAGTTAGGCGGGGAGATAGTTGCTGTCGTTACTTATGATGCTGATGATGGAGATGCTATTGTCTCGTTTCAGTTTGTTTATTTGACCTTAGTTGTGCCACTTTGCTCTGTTTGTGTTGAAAACATTGTCAGCAGTTACATAGCTAATATTATTGTGGTTTTGTATGGTATGTATTTCACTGTGTTAAAATTTGCACTTGTGACTTTTTTTAATGTACTGTATATTAGTGACCTGTTTATATTTCATGTTGACTCAGCACTTTATTCTGTAAGTAATGAAAGCTGCTCAGAGCATCACACAAGGATCACAGTTGTTTCTCCGAGGCTGCTATATTCAGTGCCTATTACCTTTTACCTCAGTAGCCTTTTAAAATTTACTTTGTCTTTTGTATTTTTCTATGTGCTTTCGATGCCTTGCTGCAAAACCAATTGCCATTCATTAACCAATACAGTAGGAGCTGAGTCGAAGTAAATACAATGAAGTAAGTTATCTGATTCCCTATGACTTAAAACATTCACAAAAATAAATTATCTTACATTATTTACCTTTAAAGTACACATATTGTGGCTCATTATAAGTGAGAGTCTGCAGTTAAAAACATGCTTCAGTAAAAGTAATTATCATATAGGAAACAAATTTAGAGGAAAGACTTTTACCGGCAGAGAACAAGAACTTCAACACTGTACTAAAGTTAAAGTGAACAATAACAACTTTAACTCTGCAGCAGAGAATCATCAGTTCATCCAATCAGCACTGATGACTCTGGAGCCTTTAATGTGTTTTAATCCTGACTGTCATCCAGTAAAATCCAGTTAATCCAGTAAATGAGTCCCCAGTCCCAGAGTTGAGCCCAGTTTAAACTTGAAACTGATCCCTGGAAACACACACACACACACACACACACACACACACACACACAGACAAATACACATACACACACATCCAGACACATACGAACACAGAGTAAGGAGGAAAACCGAGCTGACTGTGCAGATGTGAGGTTTTCACTTTTGACCCCAGCTAAAGTTTGACAGTTGGAGGATCTCTGTGATGAAAACAGGAAACACTGATGACAGTTTGAGCCTGAAGGACGTTTTAGTTTTAGTCTGATGAAACCGTCAGAAACATTGCACAAAATCAGATTCCTCATCCTGCACTTGTCTACCAGCTTCCTCCTTCTCCTCCAGTTGCTATGGCAGCAGTCCCCCCATCCACTCCCCACCTGCAGGGCAGAGTCGGTGTCCCTGTTTGTGGATTAGATCCTTCTGGGGTTTTAGAGTCCAACCTGTCAGTGACGAGAGCTGCAGTACTCGAGACACACAAACGACAGAGACACTTTCAAAGGTTTTCCTCTGTCTTACCAGCAATAAATCTGCCCTTGAATGTCAGACACAGAAAAAACGCTCTCAAAGCTAATATTCTTACAACATTTTCCAATAATCTGTTGTTAGTATTTCATTGAAGATCAGGGACATCTCCACATGTTTAAAACTGTTTACCTTCAATCCCTGCTTTAAATATAAAATCCTCCATCAGTGTTTCGATTTATCTCCTTCCCTCCCGTAAGCTGCTGGTTTCACTTCCTTTAGATGAAAATAGACTTTCAGAGACTGAAAACTTGCTGCAGACAGTAAATACATCATAGTCAGAGGGGTTTTTTTCATCATTGCAGGATCATGTCTTTTAGGATGCAGACTTAAAAAGCGTTGCACTGATGAGCTGGTGTAGAAAAATAAACCCCAGAGGATGATTGACACCTACACTAGTTGTTATGGAAATAACAGTTTGGACAGAAACAAATGCATAAACATTTTGCAGAGAAACTTTTATGCAGGTAAATCTCATCATATTCATGTTCTCAGCTATTTTAAATGTTCTAGCATGCTGTACTTGATCAAACAAGACAACTGTCTGTATCTGTCAGCTGGGTCTACTTTACATACGTTGTATTTACTGACATAAGGTGCGGCTGTGGCTCCGTTTGTAGAGTCATCGTCTCTTAACCGAAAGGTTGAGGGTTCGATCCCCAGCTCCTGCAGCAACATGTCCGATGTGTCCTTGGGCAAGACACTTAACCCCGAATTGCTCCCGCTGCTTCGGCGCGGCGTATGAATGCGTATGAATGGGATTAGTTGGTCTGTTGGTCTCACTAAATAGCAGCCTCTGCCATCAGTGTGTGAATGGGTAGGTGTGACATGCGGTGTAAAAGCGCTTTGAGTAGAAAAGCGCTATACAAGCTCAAGTCCATTTACCATTTACATACAACTGTAGGTAGTAATCGTAACCAAAAGATAGCCGGAAACAACAAACATAACGTACAGGTGGAAAGTTACAAATTATATTAGCTAAAAAGGATTCTAAAGAACATTTTAATGATAAGAAAAAACTGTGGCTACTTACATGGGTTATACAAAAGATATGCACGTTAAAAAGTAAGCTACATCTAGAGATCTACTAACTTATAGGCTGTAAGCCAGAAGTGTTGGAAATAACACCACCACTATTCGCGGTAACTTGTAATGTATCTAGTTACTTTCCAGATATGAAAACGCCGTTACAATTACTGAAATTTAAAAGCACGCTACTTTATGTGTAACAGCCGACAACAAGCAGTCAAGGTTACATTAACGTCATCACAGCAGCATCCTGGGAGAAAGAACGTCACGCAGTAAACAAACACAGGTAGGTGATCATTCAGCAGTGAGCTTTCTGTCTTGGAAATACTGACATCATTTTTCCTCTACTTGAGTTTAACGACCAGAATATAGTGGTGAGTTGTAGTCTTTGTGCAGGGGTCCCCAGGTGAAGCTCACATTAGCTCAGCAATCCAAGGATGAGACACTCAAACAGTCGGCTTGATTTGAAACACCGCCTGCTCTACAATGTGTAAGCCGGGCTATAGACTGATTGACAGATATGTTGACCGCAAAGTGCTACATTTCAAATGTTGAGTCTGTTACCTTCAGAGATCTAATTGGTCAAATACCTACAAACGAAAAATGTTATTTAAAATGAGTGACTTTCTGCCACGCAGCTACAATAATGTGAACATTCACTAGCAAGGACCTAGCCACAACCACATGCGTTTTAGATATTTAATGATAGATCATATGAATGATGAGACGGATGAATATATGCGGTAAGGTAATTATTATGATGGAAGAGGATTTTGTCAGTCGGCTGATCTGGAAGGATGAACTGACTGCAGGGCAGAGGGAGACTCAGGATGGGGGTTCCGTCTCACACGTAATTCTGCCCGAGCTGATCACGGCCCAGACTGTGCCTATAGACGCAGGAGATGGAGGGATGAGGAAGGAGGTTGAGTGGATGAGAGGAAGGGAAGGGAGAGTGGGTCGTCGAAGAACTGAGACAAACGGTGTGGAGTGGGATGGCTCCGTATAAGTAGGCTTGTCAGGTGATTGAAGGTGTGGTTTGGGCGAAGTCCTGCTCCCAAACCTAAGTTAATATATATTAACTTCATTTTATATACGTATTGAAGCAGAAAAGTAATGCAGAAGTTATTTTACCAACCTAATTAAAGCAGTAACACAGTTAGTAATTCAGCTACTTTTTAATAGTAGTAACTAGTAACTGTAGATCATTATTTTCAGTAACGTGCCCAACACTGTAAGTCAGAAACTCAAGGGAATCTGTAATTAGTAATTAGATCATTATCCCCAACTTTATAACTTTACAAAAAAAAGCTTATAAGAGCAATCGGCTAGCTACAAATATCATTAATGCTGCTTGGGCATGACCAACAAGTTATTTCAACATAAAACACAAAAGCTTAAATTGACCACAGATATCTCCAGCAGCAGTGATGTGTAAACAATAATGATGTTATACAATCAACTCTCAGTAAATATAGATAGAACTATGGTTTCAAGTAAAGGTCTGTTATGTTCCTGCAGAGATGATTGTACTGTCTGTCTGTATTCATGTATTGGGTGTTTGTGCAGCAATAAAGCACCTGCTCTGTGCAATCTGCTGCAACGAAGGGACTCTTTAGCAGAGACTCCCAGAGCATAACATAAAAACCAGTGATTTACATTCCTTTGTGGAAGAAAAAAAAAGAAAGACAGCAACTTTCTGCAGCAACCTCAGCCTGTCTCACAGACTTTCATCTAGGAGGATTACCTCTCTTTATTTATTTTATTTTTTCACAGCAGCTTGTCAAGGTGAAAAATCAGTGCTGCAGAGATGAATACAGGCATCAGATTGTTTGATTGTGTGGACAACATAATAGACCTTCCTTTATGTGGAGCACGTACAGCGCTGTACTGATAGTAATATGAGTTTTTTATATTTATTTTATTTTCCCCGTTTCTCCAACATTTGAAATACTGCTTTTAAATAATGTATGATTCATAATATGCTAAACAACAGAACATCTGTTACATTAAATACTCTGTTCCCCTTATTATACGCCTAGTAGGCGCTGTAGTTGTATTGGTAAAATGATTGACTTGTTTTTACATTCAGCAATGCATAGGTGAGTTATCTAGGCTATCGACTGCCTACAGAGCTCCTCAGTGGCTCATTGTATTTGAATAAATCTCCTCACTTGTTAACTATGGGGCTGCATGGTGGTGCAGTAGTTAGCGCTGTTGCCTTTCTATTACCGTTTTCACACTAGCAGAAATCTCCTGAAAAACTCAGGATAATACCCGGTGGAGCTGTATATGTGAAAGCAAACAGCCAAATTTTTCGTTCAGACTTCACCCGGAGTTTCTCCTGCCAGACCCCTAGTATTTTTTATGCAGCAAGTCCGAGTGGGCTGATGTGAGAACGCCACAGGATATTCTCCGGAGAATTCAGCTCGAGCCAATGGGAGGGGGAGTAACATTTCTATACTGTTACTGCTGCATAGAGTGTCTGCACACGACCACTATGATCCACTTGCACGTACTTTATTGGCTGTATTATGTTTTCTGTTCGCCAGTATTTTGTTTGCTCTTTTGCTGATGTTGTCATTCCGTTAGACTACACATAGCATTCATATAAAGTCAGATATTGTCATTATAGTCTACAGTATAGACTCTGTTGCTTCGTCCGCTACTTCAGCGTTGTTTTTTCACGTCGTGTCTTACCTCAGGAGACCCCCCCGCCCCCCCCCCTCCGGTCTGACAGGGATAGTCTCCAGCTGTGAGGAGCATATGTGAACAGCCAGGTCGGGAGAATCTCAGGAGCTGTCCCCCCGTAATGATCTAGATATTATCCGAAGTGCATATGTGAAAACGGCTTATGTGAAGTTTGCATGTTCTCCCCATGCATGTTTGGTTTTCTCCCGCTTCCTCAAACAGTCCAGTTGAATGACTCTAAACTGCCTGTAGGTGTGAATATGAGTGTGGCTGGTTGTCTGTCTCTATATGTCAGCACTTTGATTTACTGGCGACCAGCAGGGTGGACTCTGCCTCTCGCCCAATGACAGCTGGGATCAGCTCCAGCCCCCCGTGACCCCGAAGTGAAAAGCAGTATAGATCATGGATGGATGCATGTTAAACATCCCAACGCTTGCCTATACATCTGACATCTCATCTGCAGAAACTCAGCTAAATATTTTTGGTAAAGATGCACAACTCCCCTCAACTCCATATTCATCTCATACCAACTCTCAACAGAGGGCAGAATTATTCTAATAATGGAAAAAAAGATGCTGATGTGTTATGGAAATGTGTGTTACTAACTTTAGTTGGCTACAAATTAGTTAAATATAAAAACACGTGCCATAAAGTACCTCGGTAGTGCACAGGAAGTGAACTGGCATCTCTCCAGCTACCGACAAATTTCCAAACCAAAATTTCCAATTTCCAGATTTGGTGCGCACCTTGACTTCAACCAGCAACCCTCCCGTTCCCAAACCAAGTAAATGGACTTGAAATGGTAAATGGACTTGAGCTTATATAGCGCTTTTCTAGTCTTCAGACTACTCAAAGCGCTTTACACCGCATGTCACACCTACCCATTCACACCCATTCACACACTGATGGCAGTGACTGCTATGTAGTGAGACCATCAGAAGTAACTAATCCCATTCATACACATTCATACGCCGCAGACGAAGCAGCGGGAGCAATTCGGGGTTAAGTGTCTTGCCCAAGGACACATCGGACATGTTGCTCGCAGGAGCTGGGGATCGAACCCTCAACCTTCCGGTTGAGAGACGACGACTCTACCAACTGAGCCACAGCCGCCCCCAAGTCCCTCCAGACTTAGGTACTGCCGCCCCGAGGGAGAGGGAGAGAAAGATCAAATGCCAACTAGCTTACTGTACTCATTTAATACTTTATTTAGACCACTTTTAGGGACCATTAACTCAACCATCCATATTCCACAGATTCTTAAATTCACATTAGCATAATTTATAAATGCTAACGAGAGGTGTTGGCAGGCACATTTTAAACTGCTAAATAATTCAAAGACAGACTCTTCCTGTAAAATAGTGTGAAGCTTTTCCTTAAGCCCATGTATATTAAATCACAAAGCACAACCGTTATGATCATACTTTGGCCACATACCTGATGTCTGTATCTGTCCAAGAGTAACTCATCATCACACTGATGTGTGTCGATGTGCTTCAGCATGGAGAGGATTGAGAAGAGGGCGCTGCGCTAGCCCGGATAATGTGTCCCGAGCTGATATTCTTATTTAACCAAATATGTCTGTTTGGTGGGCCAGGCTGTGTGCAAACAGGACATTATTTATTTGAAAGGGCACATTCTTTACACAGGGAAACAGGTGCTCAAGCTCCTTTTTTTGTCTATTTGTGCACGTGCCTGCACCTTGACAACAGAAAACACTTCCTACAAACATGTCTGGTGCTTTCACTTGTTGTGTATTAAGTATTCAGATCTTTTACCTCAGAAAAATTACTGATTTTACACTGTAAAATGTTGAAGACCTGAATTTGAAAGTTACTTAATTTAAAGTTTAGGCATTTTCTTCAAAATGTAGACATTTGAGAACAGTACTTGGCTTTTTTCCCAAGAATGTTGAACAATGTTGTTAATGTGTTTTTCATATAAACCTTTGACTTTTGCTCTCAAAGAGAGTATCTGATGCATTTCTCAAGAATGCACAAAGACATATATCTCTCCGTGTGTGTGTGTGTGTGTGTGTGTGTGTGTGTGTGCGTGCGTGCGCGTGCATGCATCTGTGTGTGCGTGTGTTTGTGAGCTGTATGTTGAAGCATTAAATTGGCCACCTGTTGCTATCCATTCTCAAACGCACACACTCCCCTCATTCTTTTCTTTCTCAAGCAAACACACTGAAAGAAAAGAATTCAAACACACACACACACACACACACACACACACACACACACACACACATACAGATACACAATAAGTATTCCAGGCATGTTAGTTCCTGTCTTTGCGAAGGTTGTGTTCGTCGCAGTAATCTTTGGAAAAATGATCCTGCTCGTTATTTCCCGCCGCCTGCCAGTCGAGCGCGTGGGCAGATCAACCTGAAGGTCCGTCGCTACAGCAACAGGCTGAACAGACCAAAGCTTGGAGCAGAAGGAAGAACAAGAGACCAACACCAACGGGAAAACAACAAAACATGAAGACATCTGACAGGAGAGACTAAGAGGAAATGTGAAGAGATCAAATCAGCAGAAGAAGAAGGAGGAAATAAAAACAGGAAGCAGCAGGTAGGAACAGGAAGCTGGAAGATATCACATGATTTAAACACCTCGCCTCAGCACATCCAGGTGCTCACACTAATGAGGCATCTGAGGATTCATGGAAACCTTTGGTTTTCAACTACCTGTTTAGCTTAGCCTACCTTAGCTTAGAACAAAAACTGAAAGCAATGGAAGCTTTGCTCCAACAGAAGTGAAAACTCAGAATCTGTCAGGTGTGCCGTTATTGCTGTGTTTCTCTCTGGGTTTCCTGTTACAGTCCAAACACATGAAGCTGTGCTCAGTGTGTTAGAGAGTTAACCAACATCAGTCACTAACTTTGTATGAAGTGTTGGTGTCTCTGGTGGTAAATTGTCATCTGAATCTGCAGCTATTTTCTACTTTCAGGGACTTTATTGTGAGTTTCAGGTAGTTGTGTTTTTAATTGTGCTGGTTCATTCTAAGGCTCTCACAATGTTTTCACTGTGCACTACCTGCTAAGCAGGGGGTAGATGTATCATGGTGCTTAAAAACATGCACAAAACTCCTGAAAGCTCCTGAAGTTTACAGACCAGCTGCATGTGTGAAAGCAAAGAGACAAATTTGTCACTCTGACTTTACCCAGATTTTTTTGCTGCCAGCCCCCTAGAAAATGTCCCTCATGAAGATGAGTCGAATGTAAGCCAATGTGAAAACACATCAGGTAATATTTGGAAAAATTCACTGTGAGAAAGTGGAATACAGTGATGGGCTTCTGGTGTGATATCCATGCCAAAATGAAACTGCTTAATATGTTTACAGTTCGCCAGTCTTTCTCCCCTGCTCAATGTTGATGCACTTGGATATAGAGACAAAAATCTCATTATAGTGTTGGACTCTGTTGCTGCAGCTGGCACTTCTGAGTGGCTCTTTTAATGTCATGTACTGTCTCCTGAGCTCCTCTCCAACCATCCGTCAGGGATATTTTCCGGCTGTGAGGTATATATCTGAATAAGCAACTCAGGAAGATTTCCCATTTTCTGGAAATTTTAGAAGTGCACGAAAACAGCTTTAGTGACTAGCTGGTGAGTATAGTGGATCATCTAGCAGCTGAAGAACCAGATGTTTTCTTCTTTAGCTTTTGGAGACCAAAAGTTTTTTATTTATTTATTTATTTTTTTTTTTATTTGATTTGATATTACTTTATTGTCAGATTACTTTATCGTCAGATTTGCAAAATAGAAATTAAAGACACGATACAAAGATACAAAAGACCCACTTTCCGACTGAACCACATCCGTCCCATCTGATGATAGAAGAAGAGGGTAAGGACGGAGAAAAGGGAAACAAATGTGATGGAAAACAAGAGACTAAAGATGAAGAAAGTGGAGAAGAAAAAGAAAAAGAAAAGAAGCAGAAGAGGAAGAAGAAGAGCAGCTGCTTGGCACTGGCTCTAATAAGTCCATTATGAACAGCTGAGATCCCCGAGAGGAAGTGAACAGGATCTGGGAAATACAGTCTCTGGCTCTGCTCCAACACACACACACACACACACACACACACACACGCACACACACACACACACACACACACACACACACACACACACACATACACACACGCACACACTGTATATTTTTTTTACATATGATATCTATTAATGAAAGATATTTTTCGTGCTTTGCTTATATCCTCCCTCAACAGAGACGGAAAAGCACCAGAGCTTTATACTTTGTGTTAAAATGTAAAATACTCTTGTTATCATCCAGGCTGCAGCTGAAATATATACTGTACATCTAAAACTTTCAAACATGCCACAAGTTAGTGAAGCCAGGTCAGGAAAAGACACCCAGGGTATGTTGAGCTCGCTTCATAGTGTAATCCCCAGATCTATCATTCAAAGACTTTGTTCTACTTTACACAATGCTCTTTGTTTATGTTGCTACCTGGGATCCTGGAGGAATGGAACCTCCATTAGAGCCTCAACTAAACTACAATAGTGAACTTCTCTGCTTAGATTTTTTCTGGAGATAATATGCCAATCAGCAATATTAGGGACTGTAAAATGAAAGGCTTTCTTTTAGATGATAAATACTGAACTTGTTGTTCCACCACTGAGTTTGCTTTCTTTTTCAAGATTTCCACAGATGAGTCGTAACCCACTCAGTTTACCATAACACATATTCAACTTTCTTTTGTTTTCTTTTTGTAAAACTGCTCAGTTACAAAGCACAAAATAACTTATTTCCTGACTTTTTTCAGAGGTTATTTTAAATCAATGAGTCTGTATGAATCAAGCGGCAATTTGGTTTTGAAAACTGAAGCCAATACTGAAGTGGAAAAAAATTCAATATTTGTCCACTTTAGGCTGGCAGAAAATGTCCGTTCAAACAAGCTCATTCAATTTACAGCTAAAAGAATCATATTTACAGTCTGGTTCAGAGCAAATTTGCTCTAAATAGCCCATGTCTTTATTGGCACACACTGTACCACACTGGCAAACTCAGTGTAGTTTTGTATTTTTTTAAAGGGGGAAATAGTAAATGCAGACTGAAATAACCGTCTCTCTGTCTTCTCTTCTTCTGAAAATCAATATCTTAACCAGACAAGTTTAAAGGGGCTATATGTAACTTTCAAAAATACTGTGTTTGTAGCGATACCGCATGGCCGTCAGGCGAACTGCCTAACGGCCTAATGATTTATATATTACATATATATGTAACTTTTTACATGTATAAATCGTTTTTTATCGCCCATTAATAAGAGAACGTTTAACTGATGTGATAAAGTAGATGTTCACTGTCTATCTGTGTTGCCTGTATATAATTTGCCCCGGGTCCCATTTTCCGCGAAAGCTCCAGGCAGTGTCATTTTATTTGCGTTCTCAACGTCCTCCTCACTCCGCTCCGCTTACAGAAATCTACAGTACAAACTACAAACTCATCACACACTCCCGGTCTTCACCTGCACAGCCAGAGGCCGCCTTAACCACACTTATATCCGTCCTAGGAGCTCTCACAGGCGGACAAACTCATCACACACTCCTGCTCTCAGGCAGTGCCTGCCGAGACTGTCGTTTGTAGGATGGAGAATGAGACACACAGACTCCTTCACAGACTCTCACATGTGTATGACCACTTACCTCCTCTGTAAACATTATGCCGGTAAATATCAAGTGTTTCAGGGGCAATGTTGATGCTCGTTTGTGTACGTACGAGCACGTATGCAAGCACGCGAGGGAGAGCGAGCAACAGGTTACTGGTGCAGTTCGCCTGACGGCCATGCGGTATCGCTGCAAACGCAGTATTTTTGAAAGTTACATATAGCCCCTTTAAACTTTAATTTAAAACAATCACAATTAATGTAAGTTTTTCTTTCAGTCGGTAAACTCTAAAATAGCCTAGTTCACATCTAACAGGTAATTTTACTTTAATGAAACTATTCACACTGTGATCATCCAGACAATATGTCAAAATGGGAGAGAACTAAAATGAAGTTATTATGCTGTTTATTTCACAAAGCTGTGAGAATACACACAAGCAGACTTCCTGGTCTGGTACAGGAGGATCAGGAAACTCCAACCTTAAGGACTGACAGGTCGGAGTTAGTGTCAGCTGGTCAGGTTTCACATGAGTGTGTTTGATCTTTAAAAAGCTCTGATGCGGGCTGAGTTCACTGAGTCACAAAGATCTGATCTGGGATCTGCTAGATGAACTCAGATTATCAAAATGTGTGAATAGAATTTGACTTTAGTCTCCGCCAGCTTCTCAAGAAAATGTCACTGTCAATGTTAACATTAGATTCTGACTGATCCTGTCAGTGTGTCTGGATATTTAAATTATCAATGCAGTTTCAGCTCTGTGTGTTGTGCTTAAATGTGCATTGCGCCTCTCTTATTGTTCCTGCAGCAGTGGGATCACTGCAGGTGTGCAACTGGGTGTCTAAGATTTTATTCTGAAAGTAATATTAGGGCGGCCTTGAGAATAAACAAGAACCATACAAAACTAAAAATGAGCTGATACTCTCAGTAAAGCTGTGAAAGCTGATGAGGTCTACAGATTCAGCTGATAACGCACCATCACTTTTTAAACTGTTAATATCAAAATTAACATTTTTATACATGTGAACTTAATCCAGAGGAGCATTCATTATTTGAACCGTTCAATGAGATTTTGCTGAAAATTCTCTCATCTTCTTCCTGCTCTCCAGAGGACTCACCCTTTCCATTTTCAATATAACATGACCTGACCTCTGTTGACTCATCCTCAGGACAAATGATGCTTTTCAATCCTAATTTTGATTTTAAAAAACAAGAGAGAGCAAGAAAATAATATGAAATATTGTCAGTTTTGATATTGTTGTAGACAGTTGTTGCCTTTTGCGGACTCATTTAATTTTTTAATACCAAACTGAGTTGGATTAGAGAGTGTAGTGTGATCACAGCACAGCCTGTGAGTTAACAGCTGATCCAGGAGCAGCTTAGATTTATGTCTCTGTCTCAGCTGGTTCAGCCCTTCGATCAGCTATAGACGTCTCCGTGTCACCTTTCAGGAGCCTCCATGTGTTTATCCTCTGCTGACAAACTGACTCCAGGTCAGAGACCAACACGTCTGTTTCTTCTGTTTCAGTTTGTCCTTGCCGACATGTCCTCAGCCCGAGCTGCAGCCGTCCTGTTGCTACTGAGCTGCTGCCTCCTCATCGCCCTTCTCGTCCCACCCTGCACAGGTCAAGGTAAGGTCACCGGGTCACATACGACCAAACCTCAGGTAACCACCTGCGGTGGTTCAAACTGTCCTGCAGTCAGCATTTAAATATCAGCAGGACACTGGGTTTGTATAATTCAGAGCCCCTTCATTCATCTGTTAGCTAGAATCAGGTTTAGTTATTCCTCACAGGACTTATTCATGTAATGTTGAATAACAGTCACAACAAAGTAAGATAAAAGACCAGAACTGCAAGCATTAAGAATTCAGAATTCAGATTTGTTTAGCACCCCTAGAGCTTACAAAGAGCTTTGACAAGTTTAGAAATTAGAGCAACAAAATTATTTTTAGTGACATCCACAAGGCAGCTTCTTTTTAAGTTTCCACCAATGATTCTCTATCGGATTTGTATTCAGGTGTTTCAGGGTTTTGAAGGTCTCCGTTTATGCTTTGAAAGTAGTGCAAAGTGTCTCCAGAGGGCGTAGTGTAAAGGCCAGTGAATATCCTCAATCGATATCACTTGAGTAAGCCATGGCTGGGGCTAAGCAATAGTGGTAAAAAAGAAAGTCTGCTTATCTGTGGCCTGATGCCCATCTCAGGTGCAGACTTTATTAGCTGCTACCAGCATAACAAACAATGTTTACACACAACTGTCAATGGTCAAGTTTAAAGAGCCAGGTTTTGACTGGAATGAAGAATTTGTACAATAACGTAGAGTATGTCTCTGGTGCCACACACTCTCACACACACACACACACACACACGCACGCACGCACGCACGCACGCACGCACGCACGCACGCACGCACGCACGCACACACACACACACACACTCACACAGGCACAGAGCTGACAGACTGTGTAGGGCTGCCAGATCAGCAGGACAACGTGGGTGTCTCTCTTTGGGTCAGGGTGACGAAGGTGAAGAGGGTGGGGGCAGACTCTGGTGTCGTGGCTAAATATTTTCCTTACTCCACAGACTGCTGATCTCAGAGTTTAGAGCTCGACTGACTGTTAAAAGTTAGGGTTGATCCGCTTCTGCCTCCTGTCAGCTTCAGATGACACATCCCTCACCCCCAATAACCCCCCTCTCTTCCCCTTCTCTCCTCAGAGGACCAGCCAGCAGAACAGGCTTTAAAATAATCACTTTTTATGATTAAACTCTGTCCACACTCTGTCAGTACATACTCCTTCATTTATCTAAACGTAACTGTAGATCTCAAGACACTTGATACATTTTAGTGGAGATAATCATAATGCTAAATGTGTGAACAAGACCATGTGTGGTCCCCTTCTTAAATGAAATGTGCTTTAGACATTGACTTCAATTCATTTGATTTCATATGAATGATGTGAAAATGATTCAGCTTAGGTTTTTATTTCAAAACAATTGATCATAAATTCATCACTGCCTGAACAATAAAACATCGAAATCTAAATATACCGAACAGAGCAGCTTCCATTCATAAAGTCACATTTAAAAACTTTAATAAATTACAGTTTTGAGGTTCTTAGAATTTACTCTTTCTACTAGCACTCTAATAGATCTCATAGTAAATATTGTCATTTTACCAGAGAGGAAGCCTCTTTTTTGCCTGGCCTCACAAGGGCACTGACATGGGTTAGTATTAACTCACACACACACACACACACACACACACACACACACACACACACACACACACACACACACACACACACACACACACACACACACACACACACACACACACACAAAGATAAATGAATGGCATTTATTTACCCTCTCTCTCTCTACTTATCATATTTACTTTAACTAGGCGTCACAGGGGTTAGACAGGATTGTCAGATCCAGCAGGGGAAAACAGCGCTGTGTGTGTGCATATCTGAGTATGTGTGTATGTGGAGCACCCTGCTGTTTCTCCAAATGCCGTGCTTCAGCAATGCCATAACACAATATGAATCCACAGTCTGGCCCACCAATATTACCCTATCCAATATGAAAGTACAAAGATGTAAAGAGCTCCTTACAGTGCTGTTGCAGATTGCACTCTAAAAAAGGCTTTTTGTTTTTAACATTCAAAAGTGGAAATGTACCACGTTGAAATCCAAAGAAATCTACTAGCAGCCTGACATCACAGCCAAAACAATTGATTTTAACATAAATCCTGCCTCTGAAAAGGCAATAGCCAATCATGGATTAGAATTATGGGGGCGGCCCATGAGTTTTCCAGTCAGATATCATGGGTTTCCATGGCCACTCCCTGGATACACCTGGATTCTTACTTCACTAGAATCCTATACAAACTATAAACTCCTTTACAGATTGAATTCATCAAACAAACATAATCAGCTTTTAATGGGCAATATAACAGGTTGAACCACCAAGTAGTATGAAATCGTATTTAAATGAGCCCCAGCTTTACCAGCTGCCATCTTAAAGTGATGAACACCTTGTATCGGTATTAATATTCCAATGATATCATGTACATCATGCTGCACCACTGGACTAAAGCTCCTATAAGGAGATTGAAGCTGGTTATATAACAGACTGAAATTATTACTAGCCTCTATGTCTCTTGTAAAAAAACAAGATCATCAGCAACAAGATCAATTATTTCTATTTATTTATATCTAATGCCTGTAAATAACACTGTGGTGTATAGGTGTCGGACAATTAACGACACACTTCTGAAATAGACCTTACTCACATTTTCCACAGCAAAGATTCATAGTGAGTAAATCAGACAACAATAATTTAAGTACAGGATCAGAATCAGAATCATAAATACTTGATTAATCCCAGGGGGAAATTTGGTTGGATGAGACACCTGGATAAGATCAGCAAAGACTTGTGAAGTACCTTTTTTGTCCACAGGGGGCGCCAAAATAGTCGCAAACTACGAGTACCTCACAGGAGCTTTAAAGCTACTCTGAATTTAAAGTTGTTCTCTGAATTAAATCTTCTCCCATCGTCTTTTAACTGTAATATGTGTCATCCACTGTAACTCTTTTCATCAGTGGTAGGCTTTATATGTAGAAATAATCACTTTCTTCATATAATCTATTTTCTGTAGGTCATATGGGGGCATCAGTATTCATTTCATCTGTTTCATAACCAGTTAAAAACTTGCCACAGTAGGGTGGTGTTGATTTCTTAAAGCAAGGCAGTACAAGATCAGAGAACTACTTCCACCTCTGGTGAGGTCATATATGTGTTTATCTTGTGTTATTTACGAGTTACATATATAAGTTGATGATGCTGAACACTGCCACCCGTATAAGCAGGAGGATCAGGATCAGGTTATTTCACAGCAGCTCCTGTTTCACTCGGTAATCATGGAGACACACCAACCACCTGCACAACAATGACCTTTGTTAGAACCACGGATTTCCTCCTGGTGTGGCTGTGATTGGACGCTTAATGAGAGAAACACGTGCTGCCAGTGACCAGGCCAATCAGAGAGCAGCAGAGTAGCAAGTGGGGTGACTTAAATCAGAGTAGCAATCATTATGTTTAAAGCTGCAGCACAAGTTAAAATTATCCTTCACACACACACACACACACACACACACACACACACACACGCACACACACACACACACACACACACACACACACACACACACACACACACACACACACACAAACACACACACACACACACACACACACACACACACACACACACACACACACACACACAGTCTCAGTTACACTCCTGACCTGTACAGTCTCCATGTCCAGAAAAAACCTGACTTCTTAAAGCAACTTTGAGTGAGATCCAGATGTCAGAATTAAATAACTCTTCAGAGGAAATATCCAGATCCTTTACAGAATCAGAATTGTTTTTTATTGCCAAGTACATTTACACATACAAGGAATTTGACTTGGTGTTTAGGTGCAAGATAGTTAACAAAGGAAATAAAGCAAAAATAGCAAGAATTTAAATTAAATTAAATATAAGAAGCAATTAGAAATAAATATAATAGAGTATAAAAAATATAAAAACACAAAATGTACAAAAGGTGCAGTAGTCAACGTCCAATGAGCGTTAATGTAACGCATAAAATCATTTCAGCCTTCACATTACTGTAATGCTATCTGACTGTGGGGCTGGATGAGAGTCTGTGTTATGTGGGGGGAGCTGGGAGGGCAGGGACATATTGATGAGGCTGGCAGCAGAGGGGAAGGAACTGTTCTTGTGGTGAAAGGTTTTGGTCCTGATGGACCGCAGCCTCTTGCCAGAGGGGAGGGTCTCAAACAGTCCATGTCAACTTTACTGCAGTCAAAGTATCATTTCTAAGTCAGACAGACAAAAACAGACCCCAGATCAGTTTTCTGCACATTCATATTCTGTCAGTTGGTTTGATTCTCTTGTCAGTCACCTCCTTCTGTTCTCCTCTTTGATGCATTTACACTTGGATAAAATCAAGTTTCAGCAGATCTCGCTAGAGCCCTGTCATTCTTTTTTCACTTCCTCTTCCTCAGTTCTCTGCTCCTATAAACCTGGGGCGGCAGAGCGAGTTACTCTTGTCACTATTGGGGTATTCAGTACTTAAAATTATACAGTACTAATACTGAGGACTACAGTATGTCTGCAGACTTTGGTACTTCTGTGAACTGTAGTAACTCTGGGGACAGTTGAACTTTTGGTGACTAGTATCTCTAAGGATTGGTGTACCTTCTAGGGACTGTTGTCTGGGAACTGTAGTACCTCTGGAGAGTATCTTTTCAACTTAAATAACTGTACTGTACAGTCATTATTCTGGGGAATGTACTACCTGTGGGGACTGGGAGCTTCTGGGGACTGTCGTATCTCTGGGGATTTTGGTGTCATATAAGACTATCGATGTCTTCCAGAAACTTTATGTCTTACGCCCTATTTGAACAAGATTTTTATTAATTAGACCTCTGGTGATTTGGGAATTACCCCCCAGCATGAATGTTTGGTGCAGTGCAGTAAAGACATTTTCAGTCGATACATTTCAGTTTAGTTTAAATTCGTTTTTAATGCACATTTTTTAGTTTAGTATAGTTTCTAGTTATGAAATTGTTGAGTTTTAATTTAGTTTTTATAAGTTTGAATGTTTTTGTAATAGGCAGATATGATACTTGTCAGGGTCGAGACTGAAGAGGGCCAGAAAAGTATACATCGTACAATTTGTGCACACAAACTTCACGATGTCACCCCTGCATGATCTAATCCATAACTGAAATCTCTGTGCCTGAGAAAAACATAAAGCACATGTCAGTCAGTATGCTTGAGCCAAAGACGAAAACAAAGTGTTTCTCTCTAATTCAATTCAATTTTAGTTATTTTTTGTAAACACAAAATACAGTTTTAGTTAGTTATTGTTTTGAAGTAAAGCTTAGTTGTATTTTAGTTTCAGTTAAAGCATGTAGAATCGCATGCTAATGTTACATTAAAATATCTAACTTAAATTAAAAATGGACTAAACCCATGTTTTATATATTTTTTAGTTGAGTACTTACATCACCTCAAATATTTCCAAAAGTTATCAAAGCCAGAGAAATCTGTAATTTTATAGTTGTAACCGGACGTGTCTTGTAGGCGGCTGCAGTGATGAGCCGCCATGATAGACAGGAAATGTTGATCGCTGTCAAGGAAACACCGGATGTTAAGTCAAAGACCGCTGCATAAGCTAGCGGGAGCTGCTACTGAAGGCTGTCGTTCTGTCGCTGTATGTGCTGCTGTGATAAAAACATCATGTAAATTATACTCAGATACATCGTCAGTACACATATTGTCTTTCTCAGGTCAGTTTCGCCTGTTCGTATTGATTCAACACAGAGTTTGTTCGTTTTTACTCCCATGATACACCGCCATCCTCGACGTCATCTTTTGTTATTGTTTTGATTGAGAGCCCCCTAGCAGCGGATTTTACATACTGTACGTTTAACTGATGTGTTTTTTTAAATTTCAGTTTTGGTTAGTTTTTTGAATAAACTTGGTCCTCATGTAATACCAATCCTGTACAAATACATCTTTACTTTGTTTTCTGCAGGTTGAACCCTGCATGGCCCTGGTGGCGCTTGTAGCCGTTGATTGCTGTGTTAACCCCTGGTGGCCCCTGGTTTTTCTGGTGGTCCTTGTTGTCCTTCAGAACCACCCCAGTATTAACACACTCAGTATTGTTTATTTAAAGCATCTCTAAAGACTGATCAACATTTCTCAGATGAAGAGGAGACAGTAAATCTTTATCGTTGAGTAAGGCCTGGATGAATGGATGAATGTGGATCCTCACTGAGCACGCTGAGTGCAGAGGATCCACTGGGCCTCAGCTGTTCATTGTTCCCTGTTAATCCAAGCCCCCCCAGCTGTCAGATTAACCCTCCACTTGCTGTTGTCTGACTTCTCTCAGATAACACTTAGCACCCCCCGGCTGTTCTTCCACTAAGTGTGACCTGGTTGACGTTCCCTGCGTTCCTAGCAGCTTCAGGACGGAGTGCCGTGCTTGAGCTGCCGGAGCTCTGTCCTGGAACTGCCAAAGCTCCGAGGACAGGCCTGTTGTCTCTCCGTCAGAACCTCCTTTGAAAACAATCCCCTCAAATTCCAGCAGACACTTGAGCCACCCGCAGCTTCACTTCACCTGCGCTCAGAGCTGAGAGGTTAGAGTTCACGGCTGGTGGTCCATACACAGAGAAAAAATATTCATGCTAATAACTTTGCTGTTATGGTGAAGTTCAAGCAGAGTTTGATCCTCCAGAGAGCAAGAAAAATCTGAAAGCTTCTCAGATCAATTTTCAGTGAATGACTTCAGAAAAAAGCCATTATTTCTCCAGGGGTTTTAGTGCTGTGGGGGAAGGACTTCTTCATCTAATTTTTTTTCACATACAGCTGTACTTCCTTACACCTGGAAACACCTGAAAAGAAACACTAAGGTGGATATTCACTGACTTCAACTCTTAAAACAAAATAGTCTGAATTCATTTTGACAGCTGTGCCAGGCAGTGCTGAAAGTTAACATTGTAATGCTCATATGCTCACAATGCTTTCATAATTTCAACATTATGTTTACCATTTGAAACATCTGAGGTTAGCCTGTTAGAATGCTAACCTAAGCTAAATAGTAACTTTAAGGACTTGTTGTCAGACAAACAATCCAGCAAAGGATGATGGAATTATCATCAGTTCTGCAGGCATTTAGTCAAAAATGAAAGTATTGAACACATTAACTAGATTTGATTATGGCGCTTAATGAAAACTCACAGGATCACTACAGTATTTGTAATTTATCCAGAGAGGATCAAGACCATCTGAACCCAATTTCCTTATAATCCATCCAACACCTGTTAGGATCATCCATAACTGCTGCTAACACGACAATAACTCATCGCAACCATTGTAGCATCTTCACTTCAGCGTCATGGAAACATCTCTGGATGGTTAGTAATCGCTGCTGCATTTAATAATTAGGACCAAAAAACAGCCAAGAAATATCTACTATCAGCCTTGTCTTTATTGAACATGAAATATTTTATCTCAGCTTTATGCAGAATACTTTGTCTGTTTGATATTTTTGATTTCTGAGAGGTTCAAGTTGTTTTGAATTATTCTGTATTTCTGTATTTTTTTCTGTTAAATGAAAACTGTTAATGTTTTGCAGTAGGGGTGCATCAATGATTATATAGGAAAAAAATTAGCAAGTAACCACTCTCCCAATGGTAGAGCTTTACAAGGGCCCCTTGCTGCTCGACGGCCCAACTTTTTTTCCAGCCTCTGAACAATGGACCAATGAATCTGAGAGCTCTATCAGTAGAATGTGTTTTCAACTAGACATTATACATATTTTACTGCAGCAGGTCGTTTACTTCCTGTTTGTCCAGCTGTCTCCATGACAGACGCACTGTAACAACCGACACGTGGCTCACCCAGCACCAGGGGCGAGAGGTCAAACTGTCGACTACTAATGTCTCACCAGAGACCTAGGACACTCAAATAAATTGTAACAGCTGACTGACAAACACACACAAACACGCACACACGCACACACACACACACACACCCCAACACACACACACACACACACACACACACACACACACACACACACACACAGTCTCAGTTACACTCCTGACCTGTACAGTCTCCACATGTCCAGAAAAAAACTGACTTCTTAAAGCAATTTTGAGTGAGATCCAGAAGTCAGAATTAAATAACTCATCCAGATCCTTTACAGAATCAGAATTGTTTTTTATTGCCAAGTACATTTACACATACAAGGAATTTGACTTGGTGTTTAGGTGCAAGATGGTTAACAAAGGAAATAAAGCAAAAATAGCAAGAATTTAAATTAAATTAAATATAAGAAGCAATTAGAAATAAATATAATAGAGTATAAAAAATATAAAAACACAAAATGTACAAAAGGTGCAGTAGTCAACGTCCAGTGAGCGTTAATGTAACGCATAAAGTCATTTCAGCCTTCACATTACTGTAATGTTATCTGACTGTGGGGCTGGATGAGAGTCTGTGTTATGTGGGGGGAGCTGGGAGGGCAGGGACATATTGATGAGGCTTCCCTTTTAACACTGATCAGTGCATAAGCTTCGGTGTCCCCAGGTAACCTCATGAAGATATTGGTGAAAAAAAAGCTGAACATTTTTGTGACAGAGCAGACATGATGATGAAGGCTGTGTAAAGTCAAGGACACACTTATTGGACTCTGAAATACAGGTACTATGTGAAGCCAAATGTATTCATCACTTTGATTTCCAATGTGAGAACAGATCATAACTTACAAAAATTGGTCCTACCTCTCTGTCCCTGCAGGCTCTCAGAGCCTGTAGACTAATTTCTATGTGAAGGACAGTTCTGCAGGGAAAAATCCAAAGAAAACGACACTATGCATATTTTAAGCTCCACTACAGCACCAATAATGCAAATGGTTGCTTAGAAATGCATTCTGCTGATGTCACCAGCCAGTCCCTCAATTCAACCACAGTTCAGTTTCCAGCTTGGTACAACCAAACTCATGCCCACAAAGTCTGCCCAAAACCTAGGTGTCATGATTGATTGCCTGGTCATGCCAATTTTGCCCTGTACAACATCAGGAAGATCAGATCTTACCTGTCAGAGCATGCTACACAGCTACTGGTACAGGCTTTTGTGATATTACGCACTGACTATTGCAACTCCCTATTGGCAGAGCTTCCTACATGCACTATCAAACCCCTGCAGATGATCAAAAACGCAGCAGCAGGACTGGTCTTCAACCTACCCAAAAGAGCACATGTCACTCCACTTTCCTTCTTCCTCCACTTGCTTCCAGTAACTGCGCGCATCAAATTTAGAACCCTGCTACTCGTTTACAAAACAGCAACAAAAACAGTCCACCAGATTGCACCTTAAGAAAAAGCTTCTAGATCATTGCTTGTGTTGTACTTACTGTCTGATGTTCATTGCTTTCGATAATATTGTCTGCTAAGTAAGTTATAGAATTGTCACTAAACAACCTGCACTCTCCAGAAGAGTCTGCTCATGTCACCAATAACAGAACTCACCACAAGACAGTCTAACACAAAACACAAACCAGCGAATGACATTACGGTAAACACCTATAACACGATAGTCAGTGTTGCATTTCAAACTGTATGACTATAATGGATAGAACCTATATGTTTGGGCATGAGCCTTTTTGACAGTACAATCTAAAATATACAAGAAGTTGTATCTCTGTTTGGCCTTCTATATTTATCCAAGGAATAAATATTTCTTTGGTATAGACAAACACCTAAAAGGGTCTCCACATCAGATTCACATAAAAACCTGAGCAATTATTCCTCCAACTTTGCTTTAACGGGAGCCATGTTAAGAAACTCATTCTTCCTGTCTCTGACCTGATCTCTTCTTCTCTGCAGGAAGTGACTGCAGCTGTAACGTGACCAACAGCCGCTGTGACGAGGCAGGAGTCTGCAGGTGAGATGTCCATAAATAATATGGTCCTTGATAATCCTGTTAAACCAATGGCTGTGTGTGTGTGTATGTGTGGGGCGGGGGCTGTTCTCCTTCAGGCAACATCAAGATTGTGTTACTCTATAATGTTCTGTCATTTGGTTAAGGAAGGCTGGATGGATCACATTTCCTCTTGTTTAAGCCCCCTCAGGTGTTGCTTTGATGCTCCACAGGTGAACAGGCAGCCCTGCTCTGCTGTTTGTTCATGTTGTACAGGTGTGAAATGTCACATAAAACTGAACAATCAGATCACATCTAAACTTAAATTCCATCTGTTGTTGTCAATCTGTATTTAGTCAGATGTGTAACTAACTATGGTCCCATATCCCTGTCTGTTTGCAGATGTGACCCTGGTTGGGACGGTCAGCGCTGTGACCGCTGCGTGCCAATGCCTGGCTGTCTGCACGGTTCCTGTCAGCAACCATGGCAGTGCAGCTGTGAGCCAGGCTGGGGGGGGCGCTTCTGTGACAAAGGTACGAGACATCCTTTACTTTCCATGTTTTAAGTTTAAAACAGCAGTAGAAGTCATACTGATGTCCTTTACTTCAAGAAATTAGCAGTACCTTAGTTTTAAATACTTCTATTGCTGTGTTCAGAACAAAAGCAAACACATTTTTACTCCTTCATAATCATAATAATATATAGTCTGAGATATGTTGTAAAACCAAACTCATGACATGTCAGCGTATGAAACATCATCCAAAGGTGATGGGTTATAAGTTGCTATACTGTATGTAACAACCACAAGTAAACAAATGAGGCGACTCCAGCGAGCTAGTTCAGGCAGACACCTTGAGCTGCACTGATTTCACACTTGACATGCCTCATTCTCAACAATTACCTGACAACACCTCCTTCCAATTAGCGGTCTATTTAAGCTGCAAGATTTCCGGTCTCTCCCTCTAGTCTTTCATTGCCAGCTCTGCCCTGCAGCAGTACTGCACTCTGGCTCAGCCCCACCACTACCCCAGCATCCACCTGTAGGCTCCGACTAGGGGGTTTAAGATATCCTCCCATCACGCTTCAAATTTCTGCATGAGAATTAAAACTAATAGGAGTGATTAGGTCAGAGCCTAGATGCCAAACACAAACTATGTTCTGCTGCAATCAATATTTTAAACGATACAAACGTGAGTTGTCTGACTGAACAAAGTTTTACTTAATATGTCTTTGTGGAAGTTTCCAGTGTAGCTCAATGTTTCTGGTGTAGGTTGATGTTTCAGGTGTAATTTAATGTGTCAGTTCTTGTGTCATTTTTCTGGTCTTGTGTCATGTTTCAGACCTGTTCGTGTGCTCACAGCAGCAGCCCTGTCAGAATGGAGCCACTTGTGTGATGGAGGACAGCGGTGAATACACCTGTCTGTGTCCTGAAGGTTTCCATGGCAGAGACTGTCACCTAAAGACCGGACCCTGCCATCAGAGGAGGTCTGTCAGGTTTTGTTCTTCATCATGGCTTTGTCTAGTCTCAAATATATCAATAGCTGTTTGACTTTTCATCAGATTTACTTTTTCTTATACAAACATACCTGCAGAACTGTCCACATATCCTCCAGCCTAAGCTGCACTCAAAGCCATTAAGTCATGTGTGTTTTCTCTTTTGTCTCCAGGTCTCCGTGTAAAAATGGCGGTCTGTGTGAGGATGCAGATGGCTTTGCAGAGAAGTTAACGTGTCGCTGCCTGGCCGGCTTCACAGGAGTGCGCTGTGAGACAGACGTGGATGACTGTCTGATGAGGCCATGTGCCGATGGCGCAACTTGCCTGGATGGTGTCAATCGCTTCTCATGCCTCTGCCCGGCTGGCCTCACTGGACGCTTTTGCACAGTCAACCTGGATGATTGTGCCAGCCAGCCATGCCTCAATGACGGGCGCTGCTTGGATCTTGCCGGAGGCTTCCATTGCATTTGCAAGCCGGGCTACACTGGCACCACCTGTGAAACTGTGCTGATAAGCCATAACGGCCAAGAGCCTGGCTGGACTACGGTGGGCTGGGAAGGAGGAGGAGGTTGGGTCAGACCTCAGCTGACCACTGGGGGGAGAAACCAGAGGAGCAGCACCACCAACAGTAATGACAGCAGTCCTCAAGGCGACAGGCTGCTTAAGGTGACAGTGAGCGAGCGTGGTGCTGCTGGCCTGTCGGAGGTGCAGCTCATCATCCTGCTGGTGCTGGCCGGGATGACACTTGGGGTGGTGGTGCTGACTGCCACCCTCGTACTGCAGGGTCACTGCAGGGATTGTACCCACGCCCTCTGCCAGTCTCCGACATTATCATCATCAACATCATCACCATCACAACAGGGAGGAAGGACAAGGTGCCGGCAAACAGGACAGGATGAGCATGAATGTCAGATTAGCTTCCTGAATGTATCAGAACAGGAGAAGAAGAAACTGAACACTGAAGTCGTGTAGACTGAGCGGGTGTAAGACCCGTGGAACAAGCAGAGAGAGAAAGAGAGAGACACTGGTGGCTAGGCTCTCTCACACAGCATTGCAGAGTCAAAGGACAGAGGAACCTGCTTCAATATCAGGTCTGAACTGAACTCAGTGTGAACCTGATATGCTAATGAACTGTGACATCATTACATGTGTATTTACATTTGTTCTGAATACATGTGACATTACCTGGTGCCTACATCACCCAGAATGAACCCCATTATGTACAGTTGTGTATCAGATTGGGAGCATGTAGTCTGCCGTAGAGATGAGCAGTGGTCTACAGAGGTCTGGCAAGATACAGTAATTTTATTTTAAAACTTCAGTCTTTGGTCATAACAAACAAAGGCTAAATGTTATATTTCAAAGATATGTAGGAGTTGTCCCTATCACCTGCTAACCCTGAGAAACACCTGCAGAGGTGTGAAAAAAGTAATGTAATTTACCCAGGTTTGATGTTGTGAATGAACACAGATCAGATTTTTAACCTGAAAAACAGGATGAGATGGACAAAACAATATAAACACTATCAGTGTGATTTAAAGCTCCTGTGAGGAATTTTTAGCTGGTTATGAAACAGACTGATATTAATTTGATATGACTCTATATGAGCTTCAAAAACAAACAAAACCATCAGCGACAAATTTGTTTATTTCTATAAAGTAATTTTGAATGTCTGAAACCGTTGGAGAAGGGCAGGTGTCAAAGGAAAAGATCAGCCCTGTTTTACATTTTCTATGGCAAGGATTCCTGAGGAGCCATATGTTTGACATTTGGACTTAAATTTTTTGTTCAAAACACGACTTACACATGTACAGGACATAATTAGCAAACATATGAGGTGCAGTGTTGTGTACAGAGTACCCGAAAAAACAACACAAATCAAAAGTTCCTCACAGGAGCCTTAAATTGTTTTTTAATCGACCTTGCTTAGCGGATGGTAAATGGACTTGTAAAGTGCTTTTCTAGCTTTTCAGTCTTCTGACTAGTAGGTGCTTTTTGAAACTACATGCCCATTAACACCACTTTCACACACTGTATGCAGAGGCTGATACATAAAGTGCCCATCAGTAATAACTTCTGATGAAGAGATGACTCACTCTACCACTGAGCCACAGCCACCCCTTATAGTTGCATTGTGTAAACTTAAGAAACTACGTATTCATTTAGAATTACAAAATAAATTGGGATTAAGTCGAAATGGTAGAAAAAATTCAGGCGCTATGTATTGGTGAGTTTATTAACAGTCCTATTAAGGTCCATAGCTCAGTAATTCAGAGTCAAGAATGCATTTGAGTTTTGATTTGAATGAAAAGAAATAAAAAATGGTCTAATGTAGTAACTGGGAATCTTAAAAGATGCTCACAGATGGATTTTGTTCACTTTGATTCAAGCTGAACAGCTGTTTCACCTTGTTTTCACTCTTCATACTAAGCTAAGTTGGTTGAGTTTCTTTTAAATAGAACAGAAAAAGGGTTTGTGTAGATGTAAACTTTTGAAACTCTAAGACAGGAAGAGAAGAAGAGTATTGCTGTGAATGTTGAACACTTCC